>JACCIC010000073.1:980000-1027500 GCA_018907035.1 Sycobia sp. Sy_11 | reverse complement strand
ACAGATTTTGATCAAATTGAACATGATGACCAGACTGTACAATGAGTCCTATCAGGCCCTATAATCGGTGCTTTTGTGCAAAACACTCTTTTATTTATAATACATGCTATTGTTTATTTACAATCAGTACTACTGTCATTAAATTCATCAGGAATTTTTATTTATAGAAACTTGAGCATCTGCCACTCATTTCCATAAAAGGGAATAACGATATTTCAAGATAAGACGTTTAAATTATTATCTATAAACATATATTTAACTTAATGATTATTGATTGATATGCGAACAAAACATTAAAAGACACAGCTAGATGAGAAGTTTGTGGCTGTCTGCGACTGAAAGTAAGTTTTTTCGTTACCTATAGCTAATATTCTTGCTAATCGACTTATTCGGTATTTTCGTATTACATATACATTTGCCTCTTCAATGCCTATGCTAATTTTGAGTTGCATTATTCAATCGACCGACACGATTTTAAAAAAAAAATCCGAAAGAAGTTTCTTTTAAATCGCGAAGACTTTACCGAGGGCTATGTAGTACGCTGTATATACGTATAAGGTATACGCCCACCCTTTTTCTTCCTTCAAGTTCACGAATGAAGAAGACTGAAAGAGAGCTAAAAAGAAGAGGGAGAGACAGAGAGAGAAAGAGAGAGAGCGAGAGAGAGAGAGAGAGAGAGAGAGAGAGAGAGAGAGTGAGAGGGGGCAGGGAGGGAGATAGCAGGCGCATACGTCGGCCTAACATATGAGCGACTAGTGACTCCACAGTTTTATCGATACGATACTTATATATACGAGCGCGAACGGGCGCTCCAATTCAAATTCAGCAGCAGTGCCGCTCTCGCGGTGTGGTGAACGAATTCATTGTAGATTTGAAAAAAAGGAGAGAGACAGAAAGGGAGATAGAGGGAGAGAGAGAAGGAGAACAATGATGGAAAGGGGAAAAAGAGAGCGAGAGCGATGCACAACAATGGAGTGCAAGTCACTGGGTAAACGACCGCGCAAATCGCGCTAGATTCCGCAGCGATACATATATACATACATACATACATACGTATATATATATATATATATATATATATATATATATATATATATATATATATAACATAGGCGGCATATCCCAGTTTTGATTTTCATCGGCTCCGCGCGTGCGATGTGGGATATACGTATATAAACGCTTACTTATATAAACTTACACACACACACACACACACACACACACACACACACACACACACACACACACACACACACACACACACACCACACACCACACACACACACACACACACACACACACACACACACACACACACACACACGCACGCACGCACGCACACTCACGCACACCTATATGCACGCAATCGAAGGGAGTATGCCGAAGAATGGATGGAGAGATGGAGAGATGGATGGATGGATGGATGGATAGATGGATGGATGGAAATGGAATGCCGTTTTCGTTTTAGATTCAGAAGAGGGAGAGGTCTCGCGCTCACGCCGTACGCAGCGAAGGAGGGAAAGTTTTAACTAGAAGAGAAAGAGAGCGAGTAAGAGAAAGAGAGAGAGAGCTGGACGGACAGAGAGTGCGCGAGCGCGGGGGTAATAACTTTCGTGCGAGAGCGTTGCGCGCGGGCGCCCGCCCGTCTCTCATTCTCCGACAAAGGACGAAATTCTTTGATGTTATAATCGTGTGACTTGCAATAATCCTCTCCTTCGCCTCTGTATATATATATATATATATATACCCCGTTGTTTAAGTTTGCCTCTCTTCCATTCGGAAGTTTTTGATTGGCCCGCCGGGTCTCTTTCTCTGACGGGGCAGCCTTTTTGTCTTTCGAGGCTACTGGATTCGTTGCGAGCTAGTATAGAACCTTTATAGATTTTGAACTTCGAAAGAGAACGATACAGTGGTAACGTTTTTTCTTCGCCAATATAGGCGAAAGAACGCGTTATTCGTGTATATATATATATATATATATATATATATATATATATATATATATATATATATATATATGATTTGTGAAAGGATTGATTGTGGAATTCATAATTTCGGTTAAAGTAATAATCAACGCTAATTTAGGGTATTCTAAAGATATTTATATCCCTGGTATAGTCTCGGTTTGCGACAGCGTTCACTACAACCCAGGGTTTATAGTAAACATATACTCTGTGACGCAAGAAGAAAAATCCATTTCAGTTTGGCAACTTTTAGAAGCGATCTGATTCCATTAAATGTGATCAAGATATTATCTTGAATATGATTAGTTGCAAAATATGATTAGTACATCTTGAATCTCTAACGTCAGTATATGTGTCTATGACAATTAATTTGTAAAATCATCCACTAAAAGGTTTGGTTATCTAATGTAAATCACTATTCATTAAGTATCTTGACAATCCAGTTGACAATATATAGTTGTATGTACATAATTACATTGTAATTGGCAAAATTTTTCAATTCTAAAGTACTTTGTCGGTACAGGGAAATGGTCTGACAAAATTATTTCGATATATTTATATACATATATCACTTGTTTTATTAACTTATATTATTATTTAAAATTTTTTCTCTTTTTATAATTGATCTAATGACAATTGTGAATAGTTTCATTAATATACTTTTTTTTGTAAATACTATCATATAATATAGAATAGTAATTTTTTCCCAATTCTCATTCTGTATCTCATATCTTGACAGCATAATCGTTCTTATGAAGTGATCAAATTTTTCAGAAAAAATACCAAATCAAAACTAAATTAATTAACAGATGAAAGTAGCAACAAGTCAACTTTATATCTGTTTGTCAAGTTATGAAGTATGCTTTATTACACCACTTATGTACATCTTCTATTTAATCGCAAGTAAAAGCGGAAAATTCGCTGCTGATCTATCAAAGTCCGATGTTTTACGACATAATTACTCGCTCGATTAGATTAGGTCTTGATCTATAATTCATTTCTTTTTTTTAACACCTAAACGAGGAGATTCGAAATTCTTTATAGCGCAATGGCATGCATACTGGCGCGGGCTGATGACACGTTGCATCCTCCATCATTCGATCCACTTTCCATAAAAGTTGACGGTACGTCCTTATAGAATTTATTTTTCACAAAAAAAAGAACAAAAAAAAATTGCCCGAAGTTAATTGAAGGAGATGTTGTTTATCACGCGGGTAGTGCAAATTGCTGGCGACAAACAATGTTTATTATTTATTACCAGCTGGTAGCCTCGCTTGTTTTCGTTTTCGACGCACTTTTAAGCATCGTTTAATTCTTGAATATAGTATACCTTGCGCAAGATGACTTATTGGCCGTGTATCGATTGAAGTTCAGCAGAAAAGTGCCTTTTATTCTTAATCTTCACTGAGAAAAGGTGTTTTTAAAAAACTCATTCAAAATAATTTGTTTTCAAATTTAATTTTTTTTTTTAATGAAACGTGAAATATTTAAATAATGTAAGGTAGTCGTAAATTTTAAAGTATATAATACAATGATCATTTTGCAATAAATATTGATATGCAAAGTGATGTAATGATAACTAGTTTTTTTTTTAAATATAATTTGAAGTATTAAAATATACCAAAATGTAAATATTTGATAAATACATTATATTCGATAATGAAGCTTGCAAAAAAACAACAGTCTTTCATAAATTTTATTTCACACGATATAAATATTGGTTTCTTTAACTAATTAGACTTTAAGCTTAATTAGATTTTTTTATAATTTTATTTTCTATAACATTAGATTAAAACAATGCTTTCGTCAGCACCTGTATTTATAGTGTCATCATCATCATATTTGTAAACCATATCGATATATAACTATTATATTGTTGAGAGACACGGAGGAAGATAACGTGAGATGGAAAAGGAAAGGGAGGAAACAACTCGAAAGCCGATATTGCGAAATTCGTCAAACCCCGCGCTTGCACATATGAGGGAGGAGCGATATGACTAAAGAGAGCGAGAGAGATAGTGAGGGAGAGTTCGGGGAGCGAGAGAAGTTTGAATATATTTTGGGACGTATAAGAGAGAGGCCGAGAGATAGAGAGGAAGAGGGGGAGACAACGGTTGAGCCGGCGTTCAAGCTCGCGTACCACCCAATTACACTGCAGTTCAAACACATGCAAATCCGGAGAATAAGCTTTATTTGTTGTGCAAATTAGCCGCATATTGGCGAGGCATCGAGCAAAAGCTGGTTTTGCCGCTATGAAAACTGCGCTCACCCTAGCCTCCCTTCGTATCTCTCTCCATTGCTCCGACCATCACTGCATTCTCTCCCTCTCTCGCTCCCTCCCACCCCTCTCTTCCTCTCTTTCTATCTGTCACAGATCGGATAGAATGCGCTTATTTCGAGATTTTTATATAACAGCGCATCTGGGGTTGGGCGCGTGTTTCCGAGGCGCCTGCGCGAGCAGCCCACAAAGCGCGTTTTGGACAGAGAGAGAGAGAGAGAGAGAGAGAGAGCGAGAGAGGGGGGATGGGGTAGCGAACGTACATTCAATTCCCGATTGATCATTCCCCCGGTGAGCACCGAGCGTGCGGAGTATGGACGCGTTTGTTGATGGCGAACCACGCGCGCCGAGCGGCGCGCGACGCTCTGATTATTAATGCATTATTTCGCGCTCGGCGCTTATCTGGCTGCTGCGCGGAATTTTCAGAATATATATATATATATATATATATATATATATATATATATACATACATACACGTATACATGACGGGAGCCACTCAGCGTGCACGGCGGTCGCGCGCGTAGCCTATTATTGCATACGCGATTTATCAACGATAACAGTGACGGCGGATGGGTGTTCGGGGTGGGTTACTCTGCGGTTGGCTTGTGTGCATCGATTGTACCTGCCTGGATATTGTATCTGTCCTCAACTATTAATGTTTTCTGTTTTCCGACTGGCCTTCTTTGCAGTTCTTAAGAATAATAGATTTTTGTTTGTAGTGTTATACCTACGTATAATTGGCCGATATTATTATAACTACGTACTGGGGTGTATAATTACGTAGATTTGTTTTAACAATATATTAACCATGACTGTATCTTGTGCAAACTTTTCACAAAAAAAAGAATACGAGTAATACAATTATATTTTTGGAATTTCTATTTGTCATCGGTACATCGGGACAGTCAACGTTATATACTAGTTTATTAAAAATACCGATATAAATATATTTCTTAGTTCCAGTATAGTAAATATTGAAAAGTAAATATTAAAATTAATAATAACATAATATAATATACTTCGTTTCGATTTCAATCAGAATTTCATCTTAGGAGAAAAAGAATAATTTTTATCTTTATTTATTGCTCTAAATTATTAGGAACTATTTTTATCTATTTTTATACGGTTATTTTTCTTGCTGACCTGTCAAAGTATTCTTGAATCTAATGATATATAACTTGGTAAATTTATTTATTATGTTTTCATTTTATAACTGAAGTAATTTTTACTTCATTGTCAATAATGAAAAATATTATTTCGAAAAAAATTTTACAAACAAATATAAGATATTTAAAAATTTTAATTAAGTCAGTACAGATTATTATTAAGAAAATAATAATAAATCATCTAAAGTTTAGATTTAGATTTCTAAACAACATTTATGTACTCGAAATCAATAAAAATATTGGAAAGTCCGATTTCATGACTGCGAATGACCGGTCTGCGTCTAGTGCCCGTGGGTCTCAAGGGCGCGATCAATTTTGAACGAAGAGCATGGGAGAGAGTGTGTGTGTGTATGTGTATGAGAGAGAGAGAGAGAGAGAGAGAGAGAGAGAGAGAGAGAGACAGCCGATCAGTCCTGCGTCATGAGGAACTGTAGCAGCGATACCTCCTGGCCTGCGCCGCTCCTCCATTTCCCCCTTGACCCGTAGCATGGTTATCATTCACGCCCAACTTTCCCTCTCCCAGGAGACTCTCCGGAGTCTATCAAAATAAATAAATATCTATATATAAGCGAGTTTCTGGAGAAGTACGCGGGGTCAGACAGTTTGGCAGGGGGAGGAGGAGGGGTGAACGATTTTGTTTGGGAGAAGCCGGGATTTTACTCGAGGAATTGTTTTCGATTTTCATATTTCGGTGACTTAAACGACTGCGCGAGACTTATCTATCAAATTGATTGATTTTTTTTTTATTATGAAAAAAGATTTTAGATGGTAGTTCAAAGATTTGTCTCAGTATGACAGTGAGTATTCTGATGCGGAAACAACTTTTGTCGAAAAAAGATTCGATCATGCAAACGCGTCAAGTTCGATATCGATCGAGAGATGGAATTGTAAGAGAAGGCGTTACTTTGACCAAAAAAACTCCAAATTATCTCGCATATACGTCCGAACCACATTGATCTGTGAGCCGCATGAAACAGATCTGTAGGCGTAATTCAGTTTCTTCATATTGGACTTTTTACATTATCCAAAAAAACCCTTAAAATATTAATGCCTTCCAGTAGAAAAAATTCCTATTGTAATGCAAAGAAGAAGACAATAAGAGTTATTTACTCATCAGGGTGTATAGTTTTCGACTCAGCTACTTTGATAAATTAAAAAGGCATAAAAATTTTGTTTAGGTGGAGCCGATCGATGAAACAATAGGCTAAATGCTGGCGTCCTATAACTGTTCGATGTTTCTATTTATTCAGTTTATCACAGTTCTTTCCCAGATCCAATCTCAATGAGAAAGAACTGAGCTGTCGAGTTACTTTAAAAATCATTTCATTATAATAAAGACAGCTGAACATTCGGTTCTGTACTAACCTTACTTTCTCAATATGTAAGGGATAAATAAAATTTATTTTCACTATTATATAATCTATTATGAGTAGATATGTGATAATAACGGTAAATTATCGCTATTTAATAATATGAATTTATTTAAATTTGAGTTACTATACGTAAAATGCAAGGGAAAAATATTTTGTAATAAAAGAATTGAAACCGATTTCAATTAAGTCTATATGTTTATGTATTAATCCCAGATAGTATCTAATCAAATTCGAAAGTCACAAGATATTGATACAAAGGAAGTAAATTTTATTTAATAACATTTGAAATTCTGTAATGAAATACATTTTCAATTAATTTAAAGAAACACCAATAATAATAAGTTTTTTGATTGATGCACTGCTCAAAGAATTTTGAGTAAATATTATTTTATATAATACGTTTCAGAGACAATTTGATCTTTTGAAAAGTTAACATTTTTAATAATCATTTTTTAGTTCATAGAAAAATTATACCAAATGAAAACATTTAAGAAACAGGAATAAACTAAACTAAGAAATATTTTCATCAATTTCGAGTCACACTGTCCTTATTTATAAACACTCCCGTAGAAGCTGCAATAAACTAAACTACTAAATGTATCTGCTGCGTCAAATATTTGTTAGTTTACAATACGCGACATGTACGATTTTCAGAATGAAATAGGTAAAAATAATACCAAATTTTTATCAACCAGATTTTGTGTAATAATAAACATATTACTACAAACATATTATTTACAAAGAATATTGGTACATTTCATATGGGTTTAGTTATTTTTATTAATTATTCTGATGGTCCGTAGAAAATGATATAATAATAATACGCATTTGGAAATAAAAAATTTCCGAACTAATCTATGTATAATACATAAAAGCCGCTAAGTGTATTCGTTATCTCGGGAAGATGTTACAGAGCGCGCTCGTATAACTCAGTTGACAAGACGAACAGAGACACTGCTTATGAAGTTAAAGCCCTTTTTCCACTTCCTAACATTACCGTTATAGATAAGGGATCGGGGAAGTTCCAACGTTGGACTTTTGCGCGCTTTTAATAGCCGTAAATTGATCGCGAACGCGCCACCCGCCGCCGCGGCTCCTTCGAGCCGTAATGCAAGTTATCAGAGCTTGAAAAACAAAGAACTTTGCTTTCTCTCCCTCCGCTCCCTATCACGTTCTTTCTCTCTCTCTCTCTCTCTCTCTCTCTCTCTCTCTGTGCGCCTTACCAGCGTTTTAGCGGGAGCCCGGGCAAGCTGCAGATACCCGAAGCGATTCAAAAGCTTCTTTCTAGGCTCTACAGGGAACGAGGTAGATGAGGGGGTGGCGCAAGAAAACCCTTTCTGGCTCTCAGGCAAAGAAGCAGCCAGGGCAGTTCGTACGGAACAATTACATTTTAATTAATATTTCCTGAGAGGCCGAAAAGCCCCGGCATCGAATTTACGATCGTTTTATCCATTATTACCGGCGGAAGGGGTTGGATACGTAAGGCCAAGCGCAAGACAACCCAACGAGTGATGGCGAATCTTTCCCAGCGAGAGAAAGAGGGAGACAGCGAGACAGAGAGAGAGATCCCATAACTTAGCTCCTTTACGACTTTATTGCAGTAATAGCGAGAGAATTCCCCCGCTCCATCTGCCTCGTGAAGAAGATGCTTATTGTTTGACTCGTCGTTTTCTCCGCGGTGTTACCTCGACGGATCCTCCGCGGAATGCAGTCGCGAGCTCTCCTAATTATTCCTTTTTAATTCGTCTGGCTAATGGGCACTCGGGTCGCCCTCCGGCCGTCGGCGCCGGCTCGGAAGTTTTTACGAGCGCCAAAGCGGGCCGCCCCAGGACGATTCTGAAAGAGAGCGCGGCTTTTCGCGGACCTTTTCACACCCTTCACCCGTTTATAGAATTTGCACGAGCGCGCTCGCACACCAGCACTGACTCTCTATTTGATTTATACACGGGCTTATATATCTGCAGGATCCAGCGATTTTTCCTAATTATTTTTGTATTAGAAAAATAATTTTTCTTTATTTCATATTCAACATTAAATAATAAAAAAATCCTATTCTCGATTTTAGAGAAAATATCTAAAAAAGCGTAAAAGTAATATACGATCGTATTCGACAGTTGATTTTATACATTTTCAAATATCGAACTTTTTTCACCGTGATGTGAGTAGCGTTAAATTAATAAGGAAATAAATGAAAAGTTGGAAGAGAATGGGCAGCCCTGGACTTGCTATACTTGGCCGGACATCAGGGACTGGTACCTTCCGTTTTCGCAGCGGATGCTTTGTCTCTGAGGTACGGATGTCACGGCTCGCTTCTTTCCAACTCGTTGTCACCAATATGCTGGCACTTTAGTCGGGTCATATCTGAAATGAAAAATGAGATAAAATTTTTTAAACGCGTCATGTCTAAATCTGAGAGTCTGTTTACTTGAATAATAAAGGTCACATTGATCTTGAGATCTGGTTTCTTATGTGTACTATGTTTTTAAATTTTTAATTTAATTCGAACTTCATATCTTTATTACATGATATATTTAAAAAAGTTATCGACATTTCAGGTAATTTGATGACGAAGTCTTGTTCGTAAGCTCCCGTTCATACACTTTGCTATACGAAATTTGTTTGCTCCTACTGCTGTCTTTTACTAATCGATTTTTTCCTCTTGTAACAAGCCAATCACATATACTTACTTTTATACTTTGTAAGTGTCCTTTTGCAAATTGACATTACCTGCGCCGAACTAAAAAACAAGAACACTACGACTAACATAGGCAGTCACCAATAAAATACGCTTATCTTACTATTTTCATACCACAACTGAGTTCAAATGTATGCGATATAATAATAGTCCGTAAAAAAACTTTATTAAAAAACCGCGATCAATAACTATTACTTTTATGTGGGCAAATTTTACCGTACGTTTCCAATTGCGCAATTATGCGAAAGGTAAGCTACGAAAGAGCGAAACAAAAGCTTCCAGCTAACGACATTTGAAAATTTTGTTGTTCATATTAATCATTGCTGGTGAAACGCATGAAGTATTGTTAGAAAATAAGTTAAATGATATAAATATATATATATATATATATATATATATATATTTTATTTATTTATTTATTTATCATAGAGGTACTAGAAATTACGAAAATGAGAAGCTTTATGAGGCATCAGCAGATAAGGGTAGATATAGGAGAAGAAACTCCGAGTGTCCGGTGAGTTACGTGAGCTGTGTACCTTCTTAAACAAACAAGCGGCGACATTCTCAAGGGAAAAGCGAAGGGTCCTCTAAAGATAGAAAGAGAAAGAAGAGCGAGACGAGGGGTGGTCGAACCGTGAAATTCGCGTTGGACATTCCGCGGGAACGCGGGCGCGCAATGTCCGCTCTAGGCTAGACGCGCGCATGTGTGGGTGCGCGACTTAAACGTACGAGCCCGTTGTCGGTGCCCGGCTAAAAGTCCCCGGCAATGCGCGGGATGTCGAGTGGCTTCTAGCTCGGGGGTGGTGACGTCCTTCTCCCACAGAGGGAGGGGAGTTTGTGGTCAGGGGACTCCCCGGCCGTCTTTGGCTCGCGCGCCTCGCTCAAGTTCTCGCGCCGACGACGAGCTTATAGAATGTCTTTGAATCGCTCTCCCGCGGATAGTCTCCCAAGAAGCCCCGGGATTTCTCCTCCGGGTCAAGCGGCTCTCGTACTCTTCCTCTCCCCCTCTCGCTCTTTCTTTCATTCTCTCACCACTTCGAAGAGCGTGAACGGGCGGAATGCGACTTTGTCCGCGTGCCACGGGAACGAGTTATATTAAGTAACATGAGAAACTGTACTTAGATTGTTCATTTGTAGAGTAACACTATCCAAGTGCCAAATGCCAAAATGCATAGATCTAAATATACAAATTATTAAGAATCACAAAGTGTGAGACGCGTGTTTCTTTCTTCTGGTATATCAAAAGATTTATAACAGACACGAATCAATTAATCCATCAAAATTTCTCCTTTGGGAAGCAATTTTTCCTAAATTGCTATATAAATACGTTCACTTTGGCATTGTTTAATCAATTAATTGAAACTGATTAACAGTCTGAATATAAAACACAAGAAATACTTTTTTTAAAGCAGTCGAAAATGATTTTAAAGGCAAAGGCTACCAAAATATATATTTAGAAAACAACGAAAAGTCAAATTATATATCGAAACACCATTAGAGTAATTTTCATACTCTTCCAAATCATCTTTATTAGATACAAAGAAATTACTTTTGCAATGTTTAATATACAAGTATGTATTTACAAAGTGTCATTAGATTCTTTAAACAGTCAGCGAGTATATTCCTTTATAATAATTTTGGGCAGATAAAAAACGCACGAATATGGATGTCGCATACGTGTTAAGTATATGTATGCGACATCATGAGAGACAAGTATCGATACTGATTCGCCCCAAATTATCGATCTCGCTCTGAGTCGTATTAAATTAAAATAAGCACACAGGATGCGGAGAACAATGCGCGAACTGCACGTGAGTGGAAAGGAAAATATATATCGCCACATGTATAAAAGAGCCGAGGCTCAAATTCCCGTTCTCCTTTGCTTTCCTGCATGAAACGACGAGATACCGTGACTCTCTGGTAACTTCGCAGGGGGTGTGCGTGCGTTGCGCACAATCGGACTGAGCGAGAGAGAGAGAGAGAGAGAGAGAGAGAGAGAGAAGACAGAGAGAGAAAGCGAGCTCGAGATACCGTTGACAGGCGTCTCACGAAGTCATTTGAGTTTTGGCACGGATACGCGGCCGCGCGCTCTCGTCTCTCCTCGAGGATGACGGGCACTTTTTCCCCCCGCGCTGGCGTTCCGCCGTGTGATAAATGGCCCGCACCTCTCTTTTTCTCATCGTCCCCCTCCCCCATCCTTCTCTTTCTCTCTCTCTCTCTCTCTCTCTCTCTCTCTCTCTCTCTCTCTGTGTCACCCAGCAATACGCCGCATCCGATTCGGGCTGCACGAGGCGAGCTGAGCAGCGTCTGAGGCCGGGGAGGGGTCGGGAGTTTCCGTTGGAAGCTGGGCGAGCGGGGGAGGCCGACAAGGGCCTCGGGCTGGCGTGCCGAAGACACGCGCGGGCTCTGATTGATACGCGCTTTGCGGTTCTTAGAGAAGGTCCTGCTTCTGCTGTATCTGTCTTTGTGGGTGGGACGATGGCTGTAAGGGAATATATGGCTATGTGGCTTTCGTTTCTGTTTCAGAGTCCGGAATTCTTCTTTCGCACGTACAGCGCAAATTTTTTCTTTTTTTTTACGAGGATTTAGAGACTTGCGTCGAGTAGATTTTATTTGGTGGCTATGATGAAAATATTCTAAAAAGACTTAAACGTTAAAGAATGTATGGCTTTATCAAGTCTTGCATAAACAAAGGAATATCGCAACGTAATTCGATTTAATATATAAATTAAAAAATTATACTATGATGACTGAATTTTAATTTATCTTAAATTATTATTATATTTATATTATATTCTTTTTAAAATTGTATTTATTTACACACACGGGCATATATAATAATAATAATAGAGGTATTAAAAGAATGAAAGAAAAAGAGCGGGGTCAAAAGAGAAATATTCAGAGTAAAACGAATCCGAAACCGAGACGAATTTATTCATGAAGAGAGCCATCAGGAGTGTAAATGCAAGATTGGCAATACATACGAAATCTCTTCGGTTCCAGTAAAAAGGGGTGAATATATTACCGGCCCTTTTCCTTTTATAATTAATCGCTTTGAACTCGACCTGGAGTCGTATAATCGCCGTATAGATGAACTGCGCCGCTTTCTGTTTGATTTCGGACTTTTCCAGATATTATACGTAGGGGTAGTTGTATGTGAACGAGTTGAGAGGAAAAACAGTAGATTCGCGGTCTAATTGAACTACGTGGTATATTAACTGATATATGTTATTTTTGATAATGTAAGATAAATTTTATTGTCTTTTGTAAAAGCAGAAATATAATTATCCTCAATAAAACGAACATTCTTCAAAATTTGTTCAACCATAATGTATAGGGGAAACTTTACAATATTTTTATTGACAATGGGATTGGAAATGAGAAATAAAGAAAATTATAATCCTACTAGATCATATTATTCGATTAAAGGGCAACTTCATAGGTTGTACAACTTTCCGTAAATGAAACAACTTACAGAATTCACTCATTAATAAGCAAGGATGATATATATATAGGAAATAATAGAGATACAAAATAAATAGGAGTGCAACCTATATCTATCTTATGCGATTGGGCTAGATTAATAAAGACACAAAGTTTCATTAAGCAGAGCCACCAAATTCAATCCAAGATATAAAAAGAAAAATGCGAAGTGGAAAAACGGGACATGCGAGAAAAACTGTACATAACTCTGTATACCCGCGACAATGCGACGCATTACGCCAATTGTAGACTTATTTTCCAAATATATATATATATATATATATATATATATATATATATATAATGTATGCCGGTTTACGTATGTGCACACATGTTGCAGACGCGTCGCGACGTCTCTATGGCCCGGCGCGAGCTTTTCCTATTACGGTACGCGATTTTGAGCAGCGGCCGAATTTTTTTCTACTAACTTACGTGTGTCGCGCGCTGAGTGGACAGTGAACAGCACGAGTATTGGCTTCGGCCTCTGACGATAACCCCATTATCTTTCTGAAATTTCTTCGTTCTTTTTAAGGCTCGTCTTTTTTTCCTCGCTCCTCGTGAAAAATTACGACCAAAGTCATTGGTACTTATTCAAACGATTTTCTTATAAGAAAGAAGATGTGAATTGTATCATTGTCCTAAAATGATTAAAAAGTTACGTATGTAAATTTCAACAACAAAACAAATTATTAATGTACTTTCGAAAATACGAATGAATATTCGCTAATACGGCTGATTGAATTACAGTGAACCCAACCACTGGTACTCTTGTGAATAATTACTAATTAAAAAATTTATTGTTCAGGAAATTTAATAGATTTCTTTATGTATTACAAAATTCAAGATGAATATTTACGCAATTATACTTGTAGCTTTTTTACACAGACCGGTAACATGGCAAATACCAATAGCATTATGTACACGTAAAATGTACATTAAACACATTACTGATCATCCGTATCTATTAATTGATGCGATTTCAAATGACTATTTTATTAGATTTATATATTAATCTACTATTTTGGAATATAGGTACATACAATTACAACATAATCAGTCACCGATAAACGATGCACTTGATTTTCATTCGCAATGATATTTTCAATTATAAGTAGTAACTTAAAACGAGTCGATATTTTTACATTTATATTGTCTAAAACGTATATAATGTGTGCAAGAAATCCTTACCTTATCAAGTATTCGTATAGATAAAAATAGATAAATAAATAAATAAATATATAAATAAATAAATACATAAATATATATATAGCTTTATTTTAGGGAGTACAAAAAATTTTTATTGCATACGATGTAAAAAAGATTTTCAAGTATGTTAATTGGTTTTTCAAAAAGCAAATATGGAAACTAATCTAATTGTAAGAAGAAGAAAAAGAAAAACTTATAATAAAGCACCAAAAGTATAATGGCAAAAGTTTTCCACGCATCTTTCAAGCATGTGACGAATAGTCATAAATGTAACCAACAAAATTCAGGCCTTTGTACTATCAGCCTGAAACAGAAAAATTCAGCAATAACCTGCAGCGAACTCCCCCCCCCCCTCCGCACTGAGCTTCGCGTCTCTCCTCTCGTTCGCGTTTCGACTCTGCGGAGAGCGGCAAAAGTGGTATTATTTCCTCCGCCCCACCCAGTCCCTGCCACCCTCCCTCCCAGCCGCCGCTACCGCCGCTACCGCCGCCACCGCCGCCACCGCGCCGTGCATTAAAAGCCGCGCGGGCGCGCTCGCGCGTCGTTCGCTGCGTATATAACGCTACATATCGCGGTTGCGAAATCTGCATATCATACCCGCGACCCCGGGGCGTTTCCCAATCGACTAATTAACAAAAAACCCCCGGAGAAGGAGCCGCGGTCATTAATCATCCGCGAGCGCCGCCCGCCCGCCCGCGCCGAAGCGAGAGCCGCGTATGTACAGACATACATACATACATAAATACATACATACATATATACATATATATATATATATATATATATATATATATATATGTGTATATATATATAAATACTGGCCGATTGCACGGTTGTATGTATACATACATAGACCCCGATACGCGAGCGGACTCGCGCAAATATAGGGGAAAACTGTCTGGATGAGAGTCGAGCCGGGGGAAGGGGGTTATAATCGAGCATATTATTGGCCCACCCTTTCGGACATGCGAGCGCGTCAAGAGCGTTTCGAGGAGAGAGAGCGAGTGGGAGAGAGAGAGAGAGAGGGGGGGCGGAGAGCGAGGGATAGGCACTTGGCGAGCCCCCGGTCCTGCCAATTTCCGGATGACCCTCTGACCTTCCTGCTTGATCAATTCATTATCGCCGTTAGTGGATAAATCTCGACGCGCCGGGGTATGCGATACGTATGTGGAAAGGAGCTCGGCAAGCGATTCCGGGTGGGGCGAGGCGAGGGGCCCCGTAATGAATTAAAAGTTCTATTTGCCCGCGGTAATGACAGAGCACTAATGTTTGCGCTGCTGGAGCGGCGAGCGCAAACGCGGCAGGCGGAAAGCGCATGTCGGGAACAGAGCGGAATTTCTATAATTAATGCGAGGAGTGAGACACTACAGCTTCGCACTTGTCGGCAATGCCAAATGTTTATTCAATGAACGGCAAAGGAAAAAACAATTGTACCTGTGTAGCGACTAGTGGTAATGTTACGGCATAATCATTTTACGGCATAATCATTTCTAAAGAATAATTTTTTCATAAAACAAATTAATCTTTTTATCTGGAAATTTACTTAGCCTGAAACTTTAGATTTTCTGTTTGTCGCAAAGATATGTAAGGGCTTGTACGTTTACAGAAGTAAACTTTAAAATAGATCATCTCGTCTTTAAATTTGTATTTTTTCTCAATAACATCTTAAAAAGATTTTCTGCATTCAGGTTTAAAAGAATGGTAATCTTTTAAACAATTTTTTCATAAGAAATAACTAATATTTTCAAGCATTAAATAATAGCTTATAAGAATGAAAGAATGTTTCATAAAAATGACCGGAAATATAGAGAACAAAATATTAATTTTCGATGAAGATACGACTATGCGCTATTACAACTCAAATATTAAGTAAGAGACTAGAAAATATCAAATGGACACTTTGAAATAATAAATCGTTTATTGTTTGTTTTGATTCCAAATAATTTTATGAATCTTAGTACATTCATAAATGAATTTTGAAAGATGGTTATTATCTCTCATATGAAGATTATAATTCATACGTGCGGCGTTACAAAAGAATTTTTCTCCTGTGATCACATTTTACAAAATTTATAATTTATATAGATTGAATAATTAGAAATCACATAAATTGACTAAATCCGGATATTTACAAGAATTTTATATAAATGATGCGTCTCAGGAAATAGTAAACTCACGTACAAATGCTGAAGTCGCATTAGTAAAGTTCCGCACTCGCCAACTGTATATATCAATGTGGTAAAATTTGATGGATGGAAGCGTCGATATCGTTATTGTTCACGTTCAGTTTTATTTGCAAGAAAACGAAACGTGATATCGGTTCTACGAACGGAACGTGGCCATATAAAGCTGATTATAGGCGCCGCCTCTCTGGAAGAAAAAGGAAGCCGAAAAGAAAACTCATAGCGGCGCGGTGATCGAGAAACACGTTCGCCCAGCATCGCGTGTCCCTGTTGTGTTTTCCCAAGGCATTCGTGAGAAAGTCGGGTGATTTTTTCTGCCATATATGTTCTATTATACGCATTCTTTGTCGTCATTTTTTGTCCTTATTCTTTCGATTTCTTTGGTCGTATTCGATACATATACTCAAAATATAGAGAAATTATTTCAAATACATGACGAAATACTCAATAAATAATGGATAATGATGTACATATATTTTTATATCAATCTCCAAAAGTTTGCCTTCTTAAAAAATACTAGCAAATTGTTTTATCAATAAAAATAATCATAATGTAATATTTGAATCGTAGAAAAAGAAATTTCTTTTCGTGCTAAGTTATGTGATTATATTACACCAGTTATCTCGGTATAACCTGTATATTGTTCATTACGTGAGACTAACAAGTTTACTAATTATATAAAAATGCAATTTGCTTGAATAAGAATTTAGTCAAAAACGGTTTGAGTAAGTCTATTAATTTACTTAGATTGGCTTTTATGAAACAAAAATTTTGATTTCATTAAAAAAAAAATTGTTATTTATCTTTAGTTTTGACACTATAAAAAAATTAATAGTTCGAAAAGGTGATAGTTCGAAGGGATAGTTCGTATATCGCACTGAAAATAAATTTACCAAATCCAGTGATATTCGGTTTGGGTAGTAAATTTAATGAAAAATCTTGACAAACGTAATGAAAAAAAAAACAAAAATAATATCCAAAGACTTGGAATTTTCTGAATTACAAAATTTAATAAGCATCCGATTTAATAAGGTTACAGATCGGTGCTTTTTCACGAATAAAGTCATTATTCTTTTTTTAGTATATACTGCATTAAAAAATCAAAAATCTATAAAAAAAAAAGATAAAAGAGCGAAAACTATAGATATTTCGCCTTCGTTTTTGGCGCTATTATAATAATTTTCGAACTTAAAAACGTCCAGGCCCCTCGCGCGCCGCGGCCGCCGCAGCCGCAGCCGCCATGCCGGAGCGCGCTTCTCGGAATAAAACCTCGTATTTCGATCCGGCGTATAGGAAAAAGTTGATCATAATTATCCGCGAAACCTCCATTTAAAGGCACGAATTCATGGGTTATACATATGTATATGTCTGCAGAGCCGAGCACCCTCTTTGTCCCACTCTTCGCCCCAATGTACTCTTCGGAGCTGATCCTCTTCCCCTTCGTTCTCTCTCTCTCTCTCTCTCTCTCTCTCTCTCTCTCTTTTCCTTCGAAGAGGTAAAATAAAAAAATTACCAGTGTGCCGGTGCGGGCGGCGCATCGACGTCGACGGGTCCCAGTCGAATGATTTATAGGCAGTAGTCCCCCTCGCTATAGCTTCGACATTATGTCCGTCGAAGCAAATTCGGAAGAAAGAGATAGACAGACAGAGAGTGTCTGTACGCGCGTATGTATGTGTTTATATGTAAGAGAGAGAGAGAGAGAGAGAGAGAGAGAGAGAGAGAGAGAGAGAGGAGAAAAGAAAGGTAGAAAGAAGGAAAGAGAGAGGTAGTGAAAGGGAAGGAGGGAAAGAGTCGATAGAGAGATGCCCGAGAAGCGCTCGGTCGCAATTTTGCGGCAATTACCGAAAATCGTCTAATACAGCTCGCGGCTAATGATTTCTCATTACAAACTATAAATCTTGAGGGCGCGCACCGATGTGCCGGGCTCGTTTCTCGGGCGAGACGACGCGACGACTCGGTCGCGGGGCGACCGGATCTTTTGCCCCGGCGCCCGGGGCTACCAGATTTTCGAAACGCGTTCGAGAGTATACACACGCGCACACACACCCACCCACCCACAGACGCACACATGTATGTAAAGTGTAGCGACATTAAACGAGAGACAAAATGCGGATGCTGCAGGTGAACATTTATAAAAACTCATATTTCTATAAGGTTTCTTTCAATCGTCTAGCTAATGGTCCCAACATCTATACACACTTGTTCCGATTACGTAAAACTAATAATAGCGCATATCAAAGAATTCAAAACAAAGTTTTTTTATAACTAAATAGTAATATAAATATTTTCTTTTTGCCTCGGGCTGTCTGTTTCGGCTCATTGGTAGGATGACAGGTGAATCATTCCTAAACGTAGAAAAAGGTAAAGAAAAATATAAGCATATATGCAATGACTAATAAATAAAGTGGCATAGCTTTGAACCGTTGACGCTCTTGCGTCATTGCTGCTCGTTGCAATCACTGAGAAAGAAAAATTAAATAATCCTTAAATACGTAATATTACAAAATAGAGTTTCTCATCTGACGTAATGCAAATTTCTGCAAATAAATCTGTAGCTTATAAGGTGCAATTCATTTTAAATACCTTTATCATAATTAAAATATTAACAACGTATTATGATATTAGATTTGTAATATCATTACTACATATCACAACTGCATTTCTCATATCATTTTTTATTATCGAGCTGGAAAATTTCATCACACGCTGTGTAAAATTTTTTACTAGAACCGTCAGAGTTTTATAAATCGTTTTTTTTTTTAATTTTTCAATAATTCCAACCTTTTGATAATAACATCTTCTAAGTAGACAAATGTGGTTTTTCTTTGACCGTAATCTATATTTTTTTTTCGTGATACAGTATACACGTAGCCTTGGTGGGTAATTCATTGCAACTCGTCGATGTAGGGTAAAAAGGGAATTCCACCTTTCGCAATATAAACTTTCAAAGACAATTTCGAGTTGAGTTTTTTTACGATCAAAACAATTTTCTTGCGGTCTTTTTACGAAAGAAAAGACCTATTACAAAGAGGTTCCTTTATTGTAGCACAACGAGCAAAGTTTTCCCCACGACAAGTTTCATATATATGTATAATATTTTTACTTTACAATTTAAAATATAGTTCACCCTATAAAGATTTCTCCGAGAGAAAGCAAATGCATTTTTCTGTTTTTTTTTTAGGTTGCCAATTTCAACGGTTATTACATAAATACTATTAACGACCCGGCCATTCTCTATACGACTTCAAAGAAACTCTCCGCAGTCGCGTAGGTGTTTGACCTTTGTGCGCGTGGCTACGATGGTGCGAAATCTTTGATTGATCGACCAGAGATAAAAGTGTATATTGGACTGGTTAGATTCAAATTATTGAACAGTCAGTCGTTCATTCCCATTTATAAACGAAGGCGCAGAGAGCGATTCATTTGCTAATGAACCTCATTGTAATTCATATATATATATATTGAAAATTGAACTTGAGCCAAAGAGCAGGACAAATTCATAATAAAATGTACAGCGTGTTCCATTTAAATTCAGTTAGAAATAGCCCAGATTTTCAAGGTGTACTTCTTACTCCCGTTTTATTTCCTTTCCCACTTTCCCAGACTTTTGTTCGGTCGATTTACTTGCACTCAAAGAGATGTATATAGTATTCTATCTTCTTTTACGGTCTGTAGAAGCAAAACATTTTAAACAGTCTCGCGAAGGCAGCTCGCGGTATACGCACCTTCGGTCGATAGTTGCCGCCCTTTTAAGTTTATATGCCCCAACGATTATGATTATTCGACTTTCTGAAGGGTCGATAAGCCACGCACATTGCTCTCGGCGATTAGACGACAATGCCAGAAAAGCGGGCACACGTTTTTTGCCACCCGGCAGGGAGGGCTGGGTTGCTGAGGAGAGAAAGAGGACGAAGGGTGAGCTCGACTGCAAAAATGCTCTGTGTTCGCGCGTTAAAGGGAACCAAGCTGGCGTGGAAGGAGGGACGATTTTAAAATTAAATGCGTAAATTTTTATGGTCAACTTAGGGGCGAAAGACAGTGCGAGGGATTTCGGGGGAGGGGGGAGATCAGGCGCGAATGGACTCGGGGCAGGACCCAGCGAAACTCTCGAGTGCAGCGACCAAACTACCTATAATTACAAAGTCCCATAGAAAATTGCGCGGCCCGCTCATTCGAATCCCTAAATGGCTCTCGTTCCCGCATACACACGTGTAAACGCGTTCGCGGGCATTGTGTCTCGTCGTGGGTGCGCGGGCCGCATTTGAAACGATTTTCGAAAAGGTTACGGGAGGAGGCGGGGGAGCAAGGGCCGAGCGTGCATATACACGCGGGCGAGTCAGAGAGAGAGAGAGAGAGGACCGAGAAGAGAGGCGCCCGCGGGAGTTTGATTTATGAGTTTTCGGTTTCAGAGTAAAAAATACGAATTAGTTTTCTCCTGAGGGATGATGATCGCGCTCGAAGATAATGGGCCGATTAAGAATCCGCATACAAACGCGCTCGCGCCCTGTGCGCGCTGCCCGCACGCTTATATATATATATATGGAAGACCGCGAGGAAAAAAGGGTCCGGGCGAGGGGGGACTCGTCTCTTTCAGGGCTCGGGATCGAAAATTCGAAAGTAGCACCCGCGGCACTTCGGGAGTAACTCGAGAGAGCCACGAGCGCGCGTATTAATTCCGTCTCTATTTATATTCGTATACCCTGTCTGCTAATCGCCGGTCATCTTTTTACCACGTACGCGTAATCGTTTATAAGAGTCGCTGACGGACGATGATTCTTATCTGAAATATATGTTATTTTTCAATTTATTTTCGTTATCGAGTACGATACTGTTGAAATTTCTACGTGTTCTGGAAGTATTTTCTAAAGTAGAAAATTGATAACCTTATTTAAACGCTGAAATATTAGGACAAAGGTATTTTTTTTTTTTAAATATGAAAAGATTTAATGTTTTCATTAAAATAAGTCAACCGATGTTTGTTAAAACTTTTAATGCGATTATTCAAGTAATCCGAATAAGATTTTGATAAATTCTTCTATTTCATCAATGCCAATCATTAATGCTTAACAAAAAGAAGCATTGGTTGGTTTGGATTTTAAGCACAGTATATATCAAGATTGAACTATATTGATAATAAATAATGCGCGAATCACGCGATATGATTATATGTCGATATTAAAAAGATGAGTACTTTTAGAATAAGAAAGGTTTCTTCGAGTGGTACGTGAAAGCAAGTATCAGCTTCGTATATACGGGCAAGAGTAGAAAATAATATCGATAGCTTAGCCGTAGATCGAAAAAAATGAAAGTTCGTCGATTCTTTGGCCGATTGAGTAAATTCAGGTCCGCGTTTTTCTCCAAGCTGTCCGTATCAGTGACCAATGTTGTATATACGTAATATCTGAGGTAACAAGATACGAACTGGCATTGAAATACTGCGACTTTAGTATTCTATGTCTGAGATGTTCGTTACCTATATATAATGAAAATTAGAATTCAATAAGTAAAAAG
This sequence comes from Sycobia sp. Sy_11, assembly GCA_018907035.1. Taxonomy (NCBI): domain Eukaryota; kingdom Metazoa; phylum Arthropoda; class Insecta; order Hymenoptera; family Epichrysomallidae; genus Sycobia; species Sycobia sp. Sy_11. Next base: position 1,005,638 of record JACCIC010000073.1, on the reverse strand, counting down.
TTAGAACTTAAAGAAATCTAGTATATTCTTTTGTCAAGTATTACAACAGTGTGACTGAAACTAAATTCAAGTCACATTAATTTTGAGTATTGTCGTTTTAGAATTTTTGTTTTTCATTCACAAAGTAAAAAAACAAATATTTTCATCGTTCTTCAAATCCTATTATAATGACATCTAACGCTAACCTTTTTCATCTACACCCCATAAAATATGAAATATAAAATTCTTATAATTGTAATTAGCCTCAAATAAAAATATGGTTAGCAGGGATTGATCCGACTGCCTCCTCGACCAACTTGTCTACCAATGTCCCATTAGTTCAGTCTGGCATCTTTGGTGGGAATTTTACAGAAGCTCTATCGCAATAAAGAGCAATCTAATAAATGAAGTGTACTGAAGTATTTGCATAATCATTGATCTATATGATTTAGTAAATGTATTATATGTATTGGTTTCTAACAATTTGAAAAAATATTTTCCAAATGTCGTGCATTATAATTAAGAACTTCAATAGGCAGCCTATTTGTTACAAAACTTTTTAACAAATATTTTGGAACTTGGGTTGGTGAATACGTTTTTAATATCTAAGCTCAATAGATGTTTCTATTTACTAAACGTTTTTCCTTAATTTAAATCAATTGTGAATAACTGAATACCCTCGGTGAATTTCCGATTTCTTCGGCAAATTCTAATGATATAGGACCGATCTTTTCACTACTCGATTTATTAATGAAATGGGCGCATAAGTCCTCCGACATATGTTACATCAAGCGCTATGTTTAATATGCTATTTTTAAACTTCTTATTACTACGAGTAAGTGCTGTTTCAGATTTTGGCATCATCGCTGCTTTTTTATTGGTTTTTAGAGATTAAGTAAAGGTTTCTTTTGGATCATCTATTTTTTAGTAGTTTAGTACTATTTCATACGAAATTTTAGATTAGTTAAAAACTGATGAGTTGCTAAAATATTTTTTTAACATTTTTCTAGCTACAATGTTACAAAATTTTTATAATTGCATAATGTGTATAATATTTTTATTAATTTAAAATATTATATTCGTTGCGTATTCGAAGTTTCGAAGTTGCACCGAGAACTGCTCAACGGTTGCACTTCTCGGAAATTCAGAACCCCTTACCCTCCTTTTTTGCACACAGCCCCATCACCATTGCACCAACGCGGCATCTATGTAGCATCCTTGTCAATGGCCTATGTAGCATTGACCAGAACATCTTATATGTATGTATTAATATATATGCATATCTTATATTTTTATATTCGTACACGCGCACGATACTATTATCCATATAAGCCTTATTCTTACGCGCTTTATATCCGTTTTTCAAACTTCTCATAATTTATCTGTTATTATTTATTTTTTTATTGTTCATATTAAATGAACATAACTTTATTTAAGCAAAAAACAAAGTAAGCTTATTTATTAATATTAATAATTGCTTCTTAAAATTATATTTTGAATAATTGTCATTCTAAGAATGAATTTTGAAAATAATTTGATTTATTCGATTTTGGACCCAATGAATCAGTATTATTTTACTTAAGTGTATTATTGTACTTAAGACCTTACGATCAAATGTATTAATTTTTAAGGCTCAGTTAGACTATTTACAATTATTAGATGTTTCATTCTTTCAGCGTTAAATTCATATCAATATAGGTTTATCAGAGCTTTTTTTGGTTGATATCCGATACTAAAAATAAGCAGTGCAAAATGATCCTCCCAACTTTCGTTTTTCTTTATTGGAATCAACTTTCACAATATAAAAAAATCTGATAGACACTAAAATCTTAAATAAAATTATATTATCATTCTCATTTGATAGGTTGGTAATATTTCAACCAACGAATGATGATTTTAATTATATCTTTCATCTATTCTAATGTAAGCTCTACAATTACGAATTAAGATAAAAACCTTTACCTCTGGAGGCTATCGATAGCTCGTTCGCTAGAGCAAAGTTTTAGTCATTCAATACTTCGAGTTTAACTTCCGGTCTTGACCAATTCGCAAAAAAATCCTAGTAATAGTTTGCTTAAATACACATAGTACAACTCTATCGCTAATTAACACCAACTTTTTACATATAATGTATAAATAAAAAAGTCCAAATTTTCTAGACTTTTAAAAAAAGCTTCATTCAAGAATAATATTTTTTTGAAATTCGATACTAATCCATTTTATAGTTGCATGGCTACGGGTAAAGATATCTTCCTAATATTATCTTTTCAATTTTACTCGTACTGCTATGCGATTTTAAATGTTTTTTATGATTGACAAAATTTCACTGTTGTTGATTACCATTTTAAATGATATTTTTATTAGCGACTTAAATAGTTCAGTAAAAGTAGTTTATTTCAGAATTCTAAACCCAATTGATCGATACAAGCCTGAGCACGTCTCTTTGAAACGATTTTCAAATTGCAAATCATATTTCCTTATAATATTTTATTTCTCATTTATCACCTTAAAAGAGGGTTTTTCCAATTTACCTTTATGTAGTATACATCTATTTAGAAGAAAATACGCAAACAATAATTTGAACAATATCGAGATAGTGGAGCGTGAACATCTAGACGAAAACAATTGTTTTAAGAAATTAACCATATAGCAGAGTCAGACTAACAGTTTGAATGAACATTTAATACAAATAATTTAAAAATTAAATATAATAATTTTTTATGATGGTATTCAATGTCATAAAAAGTGATGGGATTTGATGATGTGTAAATACTACTTATGTAGCGTCCTATATTCCTGTACGTTTTCAGTTAAAAAGTATCCTTATATTTATGGCTTTTACTATACTGTTACTATACATTCGTACTTATCGAAATTATAAATATTAGCGAAGGATTCGAGTCGCAACTAGGATTGTGATTTAATTAAGATGATTGAAATAACCTTTACAACATTATCAATATTGATACGTTTAAAGTAAAGTGGCTTCTTCTCTGCACACTCGCTTAGTGAGATGTAGAAGGACGTGGAGGGATAGCTTCAAATGTCATTAAATTGTTTGCTGACGTTTTCGAAATGGAAGATCATTAATTGCGAAGAATTAATATAAGTATATGGTGAATCACTAGAAATATTGTTAAATTATCATTTTTATCGAATTATTATTAATTATTACGGAAAAAGATTATTTAAAATTTTATCGAGATTATCGTATCTATAACTTCGCTTGGTTTTATAATATAAAAGCTCGATCGTAAAACAACGCATTGAATTTTGAAAAAAGTTATATTTTTATATATGAATAATAATATCGATTGAGATGTAAATATAATTTGATTAAAATCAAAACAAAATTTCGACTGCATTGCTCGTCAGATTCAAATAGCAGATTACTAGTCCATTCGCACTACATTTGCTAAATTATTATATTTTGTACAATTTATGTACATATACATTATTCATGAAACACCAAGTTACAGTAGCCGATTTATTCTAGCGCAACATATATCCGTTACATAATGTAATGATCTAGATTAACGCAGAGTTTATTCAGAATCATAAAGAGCAATTTTAGTAAAAGTTTTCCACCCAAAACAATCGTAGTAATTTTTTCTTGTTGTTCTGAAAGAGTCATCCTCAATTTCTGGAATCAGCTACTAGGCTAAGCTACTAGGCTAAGTTCTGCATAGGCGTATAGAGCTCAACCTTATTACGTTATATTATGGTTCGAAAACTACAGGGTTATTGATTTTTTACATGGTTTATATATCGCGTGCTAGCGAGCAATGAACAGCATGATTTTGCATCGCAAGCGGCAGTTCCTTTTTATGAACAAGGATATCTGATCTTTGATCTTGACTCTGTAGTCGTAGCCGATGTTGATCGTCATGAATTAGCTAATGTCAGCCGTTCGCATAAAATTACAGGATGGTTTTGAATTTGAAATAGACGTAGTTCGTTGTTAGTTAGGGGGGTTTCGATTCCATTGCATTCGGTACCAAACTCGCAGCCCTGGTACCGTGTACGAACATCGAATTAATGCGTCGATCCTCCAACTTGTCACCAACTGGATCGTCCGTAGCCGATCTCCCCGTGTCTGCCGGGCAGGAGCTCGTCCCGCCTCCGCGTTACTATAACCACACTCTACACTCGTACGTCCCAGGTGTGCTAAACTACTTGAGCGCGTGCGCGCGCGCCGAAAAATCCGGAGCAGCAGTAAAAATTCAATTCGAGGCGCGGGCGCGAGGCCGGCCCCTCGGCCCAGCGCGTGCATACATTACGCCGGGGCGATAGCCAGCACGCGAGCGCTGGCTGCACTTGCTCATATTGCTGCGGGGAGCGCGTGCGGCATCGGGGGCCGAGCCCCGAAAGGTGCGGGCGCGCGCGCGCGTGGCGCCGAGCCCCCGACGCGCAGGCTAGAAAGAATAGAAACGTCGGAATTACCGTAATAATGGGTCATCATGGCAACCGCGCCATTTTCCGTGGCTGCTGCATACATATGTATATACGCGCATACATGCATATCGCGGCCGCGCATACACACAAGTAGCAGCAGCAGGAGCAGCAGCAGCAGCCACAGGCGGCCATTTTGAATTTATTTCGACCAATCGACTGGTGCACTTTTTGCTCTTTCCTACCTGTTTGCGCCGCGGCCCCTAACTCCTCTCTCTCTCTCTCTCTCCCTCTCTTTCTTTCTATCCTATTTCTCCTGCTCTCCCTCTATCTCGTTATTCCTTTCTTGGTTTGTCTCTCCTTTCCTCTCCCTTCTCTTTCGCTCTTTCACTCATTCCTTTTTTGAAATAAGTCCGCTTTTGCTTCCTCTCCTTCCGCGCGCGTATAGCGCAGCGCACTTGCGCGCGTTCGTCCGGTCGGGGCTGTGCTTTCTGAATATATATATTTGTTCGCATGTATGCATGCATGCATGTATATGCACGGGAGGAAAGAACGAGCGAGAGAGGTTGATGGCGGTTCCCTGGTTGCTACCGCGCACCACCACGCCGAGTGTGCGCTTTAGCTGGTAGCAAGGCGGCGCGGCGGCAAGCGTGGTACCGTCGCATGTATAGGAGATAGAGAGAGAGAGAGAGAGAGAGAGAGAGAGAGATAAAGAGGAGCGAGCACGGCGGTGGAGAGGATTTATATTGCGCGCACACGTATAAGAGGAAGAGTTGCGCCCGGCCCATTCGTCGTCGTTCCTCCTTCTGTGCTCCGCGGCAGCGCACCTTTCTCTTGGACTCCCATTCTCGCCTCCTCCTCCTTGTCCCCCTCCTGCCTTCACCAAGCTCTTTTCTCGCACTGATGCGCGTCTCTCTCGCTCTCTCCTCACTCTCTCCTCACTCTCTCTCTCTCTCTCTCTCTCTCTCTCTCTCTCACACTCTCTGTCTTCTCGCGGTTGACGAATTTTCTGATGAGGTGCTCTACGGTCACGAGGAGGTGCTTGGCGATCGATGCGAAAATTGATTACACCGCATCATCGATCAGTTACTTAAAATCCCATCAAGGGCCGCTCTTAATAAGAGCTATTACCGAATTACGAAAACGAACATTCATTTATTTCAGTCATCGATAGCGAAAGCCAGCTGGATATTAATTTTGATATCTATATATGAGCTAAATAGATTCTTCGATTTTTTATTCGCATCTAAATTACGAAGATATATAGTTATGGAATAATATATATTAAATCTCCCTTTCATATCTATTTGAAAGCGTAGAAAATAGATATAGATATAATTAAACATATATATTAATATAGATTTAATGAACTAAAGACATTTGCGTGAATTTATTTCAGTATAATCTATTCGATTGTTGTTACGGATTATTTTATGTAGACATAAATTAAGAAAAAAACATGTGAATAGTTTTGCATTTAAAGAAAATTTTTTTCTGACAAGGCTCTTTCGGTTCTGATGTCCTTGTCAAAGAGCTAGACAAAGTGTATTTCGTTCTTTGTCTTGTCCTTCGATAATCGGCATCATAGCCGAAATAGCTGTGTCAATATATGATCAGTTTCACTAATTATACAGGTGTATATTTGTGAATCTGGAATTTTCAGCAATATTGAAGAAACTATGACATCATTTGGCTTGAAATACATTTATCGTAGCTTTTTATAAAACTCGAATTTTTCTTCAAAAAATCCCTTCACACCAAAATATACGTACTTTAGGAGGTAGGTAATGATTCATGTATGATTCAATAATGAGATTAGTATTAGGTGTCAAAAATTTAACAACTTTTATTTGGGCTGTAATCAAATTTTATCTTGGAATTCTAAGTCAAATCCATCACATATGTTGAATTACCTTTTGTTAGATTAATGAAAAATTAAACCATAAATTTCTAATAAAAAACTAACCTAAGAATTACGTACAATTAAAAATCAATTTTGTAAATAATATTAATTTAAAATTATTTATATGAAATTATTTTATAGTATTAATAAATTAAGAAATACTAATTTAAATGGCTGTTTTATAGAAATTGTAACTTAATAGTGCAAGTTCAGTACCATTATCCCAATACAATTTTGAGAATGAATTCATACGGAAAAGTGAACTTATATATTATTTTAAAGATACTTTGCAAGGCTTTATACATATTCTAGTATAGCCTATCATTTTATATTACTGTATGATGAAATTTGTACGATGTTTAATAATTTACTATTTAAATCAATGTAAAAGGTCTAATTGAATCATGTAGGAATTTTGATGCACGGTTGATGTATTTCTCTATATGTCATGTATCACTGAAACAGATTGCTGCAATTAAAAAATTAATCATAATATTTTAATTGTATTGGTAATCAAGACTTTCGTTAACAATTATAATAAGCTTTATGATTTCTGCAGATATTATGTACGCCCAAATTTTGTCTACGGAAGGGAATGTACGTGTTTTCAGTGAAATTTAGCACTCTACTGCTATCAGGAAAAACACCAACACTGAATCGTGGACGCTGAGTGCGATTTATAACCCTCTAAAACAATTGTGACCTTATGTATGAACAACCTAAAAGTAAATCGAATCTGCTAACCAATTATATTTCATCTCGAGGAATTCGTTTTTGCTATGAGCCGTTATGTTCGAGCACTTACAGAAACTATATTGAATCATTGATTGTCACGCGATAGTTAAATACAATTTTCTGTTATCTGATGGGCTTAATTCATGTTCTTCAAGAATGCTTGTACTCAATCGAAGTTATTGGCGGCTGATCGTGTAAATTTAAAAGTAAAATTTAAAAAAAACAAGTAAAAATGCAAAATTCAATTTTTATAGAGGCATACGATATTTCGGCAGAGAGAAGAACTAGTAACTCGGTGGTGTAAGAGTAAGCCACAATCTTGGACAGTTGACACAAGATACATGCATCGTATATACCTGCGTCGCTGATTAACATCTGTCTTTCTAAGCATAAATAAAACGACTTTAAATAACGTCCTCCTCACAATTGCATTCGAAGATTGAAGAATCTCCATCGGTGCCTTACATAATAATTGGCCCCTTTCAATTTTGCAATTCGTTGAAAAAACCCTAGAGAAGAAAATTTTCTAAGCTCTTCGTTACATTTTTCAAATATACAAGCTGATCTGCCGAATAACCTATTGATAAGTTAATTATAATTATTTACGCGTTTCGCGTAATAATTGGACAACAAACTGTACGGATATACAAATTGTACGGAACAAACCGGACTAACGTATGTTGTAAAATTCTTCGTTGGCACGTGGTTCGTCGTGTTCCAGTACGTAAAAGACCGTACTTAAAATTCCCTTCGGGAAGTTTTTTCCCACGCCCTCTCGACATCTTCTTGAACGTCGGCGGACGTTTTCTCTCGAGTTCCACACGTCCGAGCGCTCCCCTTCACGCGCACTGTACAACATCTCTTCTATTTCTCTCTATAAATATAAATAACAGTCCTCGTATATCATGTACTACTCTATACAAATATGAGTAAGATTTTTCAATTCAAACTCCCAGGTTTATCGATTCGGACAAATGTTTGTACTTTTAAAATGATAGTACTGTCAGAGATATCTGTGCCAAATTCACGCCATTATCTTCATTCGTCATATAGTTTCGCTTGTGTTGTGTTAACAAAGAAAAGTTGTCTCTTCGGTTTTTATAATGTCTTAAATTATTCAACAAAGAAATGAAATATCGGCTGCCGAATGTTGCAGAATGCCTTCGGTAATGTCAAGCGCAAGTATTTTTGATTGACACAAATTGTTTAAAGAAGGTCGAGAATGCGTTGAAGACGAACCACATCAAAGACGAGCAAGAACATCTACTAATGCGCTACACGTCGACAAAATCAAAGAATTGGTTCTGACAAATCGTCGATTGGCTACTAGAGAACTTGCTGATATTGTTAGAATTTCAAATAGAGGTCTGTTAAACGATGCTTTCGGACTATCTAGACAAGATGGAACACATAATAACTGGAGATGAGACTTGGCTCTACGTTTACGATCCAGAAACGACAGATCAATCGAGCGCATATCCTGCCAAAGGAGAGCGGAGATCGAAAAAATCACGCCAAAGTCGCTCAAAGATCAAGCTTATGCTCAATGTTTTCTTTGATTATAGTGGTATATTACATTATGAAGTTCTTCTAACTGGCAAAACGGATAATGCATCAGCTCACACTGCATTAAGTTCACGTGAACATTTCGCCAAAAATTCAACAAATATCGTTCCGCAATCACTGTACTCGCCTGATTTGGCACCGTGTAACTTCTGGTTGTTCAGCAAATCTAAAAGACCACTTCGGCGTTACGGTTTTAATTCGATTAAAGAAATAAAAGCCGAATCGAAGAAGGAACTGATGGCCATTCCGAAATACCGAGTAAAAAAAATATTTTGAAAATTGGAAGAAGCATTGGCATAATTAAAATTAAAAATTGTACTTATGTCGACTGTTATGAATTAAATTAATAAATATTTTTATCGGTTTTACGGACTTCATAATATAATATATTAGCTAAAATAATGACAGTCAGACTGTCCTTGTTTATATTCACCCCCGAAGAATCTGAAATAGAACTTATTACTACAATAAATTATATTAAAAATTAAAAATAAAAATTAAATTAAATTAATAATAAAATAAAATAAAAATAAAATAAAAATAAAATAATAAATAAAATAAAAATTATACAAATAAAATTCTACGTTAGTTAACGACAATCTGACTGCCTCCACTACCTTAAATTTACCTTTGGTGTCCGACGTTTCGGTTCATCCACTACGGTTCATCTTCAGGAACTAAACGCTGGCAGAATTGAATTGCATCCGGGTGGAAGGTGATTATTTTGAGGGGAATGGATTAGATTTAGAAGACTAAATAAAGATTATTAAAGGTATAAATAATGTCTTACTCATATTTGTACACAGTAGTATATAAAAGTGTGGAATCCGTGTCATGTCGAGCTGATAGACTGACCTTAAGGGGTTACTTCTTTGGGATTTTGGTTTTTTTTTTAGTTCTTCACAAATTTATTTTAGTTACTTAAACGATGTCTAAGCTATTGAAAAATATCATTCCAAAAATAAAGGAATAAGTAGTCAGTAGGACTAGAATAAACATAACAATATCAGCAATTCAAACATTTAGAAAGTCTCACATAATAAATAAATTTTTACGCTTTAAATGCATTTTTCTATAAATTATGCATTGTAAGTCAAGATTCGTCTGCGATGTCTCAATCGTTAGAGCGAAGGACTTATAATGTGGTGATTCGAGTTCAAATCGCAGTCTAAGTTGTTTGAGATAAGCACCGCTGTAAAAATTTACTGTACTTTGTTTACAAATATATCGTAGACCTCTGTCGCTGATTAGAATTCTTATATATCGAAGCATAAATAGAGCGACGTTAAATAACATAAAATTGAGATCCGCCGAATTTCGTTTTGATTCCACCCATTTGATTCTACCCGGTTGACTTGAATTTGACATGATTTCTTTGAACGATAAAATATTATATAGTTAACAAAATCAAGAAACAAACATGTCACTGATAGAAAATAAGTAGTTTTCGAAAAATTAGTAAAAAATTATTGAAAATTTTTCTTTTTTTCATATAACACGTTAATACGGTGTAGATCCCGTAAAAAATTTATATTTTTATTGTATTTTCTGTTTTCTTATTTTATATATATATATATATATATATATATATATATATATATATATATATTTGATAACTTTAATGTATACGTGGGTTCACCATCAATCGTATGCAATATTCATATAAATATATTAAACTTCATGGTTTTACGACGATGCATACAATAAAATTCTCTCGGTGGCAAGTTTTCTGTCTTTTCTTACGAGCGTCTCTCCAACGTTTCTTTACAGATTAACGTTACACCTATTATACGCATGAGTCAAAGACTTGTTGCGAGACTACGATATTTCTTAGAAAACGAATGTACAATGTTTCATCTCTACGTACAGGATTCGAATTCATAATAGTTTATGTTTATATAAGTATGTTTCGAGAATGCATTTTCAACAAATGAAATGAAAATGAGACGAGAAATGCAAGGACATAATAGTCGAGGACGGTGAATATTATTTATTAGACTTACGCATTTTGCTTGGTTAATCTTTACATATTTTAAATATTTATCGAGGAATGTATAGCCTATAAGTCTTTTTCATTTTATTAAAAATAGAATTTAAATGATTTAAAAAATTTATTAAATAAGAATAATATGCTCGTGTTGACTATAAAACAAGATTAACAATGTAATATTCGTTTTTGCTTAGATTCGATTGCGATTAAGGATTTTAATTAATGAAAATGGCTAGAACATCGATCTTAAAATCTCCATTGCCTTTATTCTAAATGTAGTTATCTAAGAGAGTTTGTATACTTGAATTCGCTCTTGAATTAGAAAGCTGAAAACTAATAGGTGGAAGTTATTTTGTGTTTGAAAATACTGATATAACAGCGACGATCATCACCCAAAACTATTTCACTTATATATGAAGTTCGTTATATCTCTATATCTAGTCCTTCATTGAGGTCTTTCATTTCTGATTTTCTCCTTCGTTCTCTGTCCATAGAGATTTCCTGTTTTTTAGTATAATTTATGTATCAATAGAATTTTCATAAATTTTATTTACAAATAGTAGATAATATATTATACATTTTCAAAAACATGTATAACCTATATTTTTAAAAATTATTCTGAATGAAATTTATATTTTTTAAAACATTGTTTATTATTATCATAATTAAAAAAATAGAATAATTATGAAATAAAATTGTGTTTATATATAGCCATTTATGCGTTTATATTAATCTGATTCATCATAATAACTATTATTATTACTGACTTAAAATATACACACATGCGCGCACGCACAAACCTACTAACATTTCGCATGGCTATAACCAAGATTGCAAATTATTCACTTTTTTATTACTCTCGAATGAGTAATGAAACAGACTATTGGGATACCTAGAACACTGACATACTGTACATATACTAAAACAATACATTTATGTAAATTAGCATGTCATTTAATAATTAAATTATACAGACATATTTGTATTTTTAGTATTTCTTTAATAATCTAATTTACTTCATTTTTATATCATTGATATAATCTTTTTTTTATATTATCATGAGTTCTTTTATAATGTTTAACATTCTTACTATTTCTACATTATTGTATTTATTCTTTTTCTTGAGTTTTATGTGAAAATCTACATGGATATGACAGTTTCTTCATACAAGCGGATGTTTATCATGTAAACAGTTGAACTTTTTTTACTAAAGGAATAAATCTTTATTCCTTCTATTTTTAACTAAGTACTGTAGTTTAATATGGATTTTCAGTTTATCACAGAATTGTAAATATATATATTCCTGCGTTTAATATCATAAAATTTTTTATTGAAGCTTATTAATATAGATTCTGGGAGTTTACAAACGAAAATTATATAGGTATTCTACACGGTTGAAATAGGTTCAATCAGATTTAGTTTTGCGTACTTTTTTCTAAAGAGCACGCTTCTTTATTTACGAAATTCATTCGATCCACCTAAAAACAATTGCATAGAAAATGGCTTCTTAAATCGAAAATGTCGAAGTTTATTTCGTAAAATTTTTGAAAGATCTGGAATGTTATAAAGACACTTATATATCCGGTATTAAGATTAGAATGAATTACATATATTTGTATTGTATAATATAATAAATAACAATTAATAGGTATTGCAATAAGACATAAGTGTTCTCCAGTATTAAACAATTGTTCTCCTGGTTTTCTTAATATAGATATTTTTTATATAATGTTTCCTTTTTGCTTTGGATAATAATTTCTCTTTCACGAAAGTAATATATATGATAATAATTATTGAGCAATAAAGTAATATATAATAAAAACATCGTTCGAGAAATTAGAAAAGAAAAATCTTATATGAAAACGCAATCCTCTTTTGCTGAACGAGCGAAGAAGCTGACGGAATCGAAAAGGGTCGCTGGGGTATTTTAGATTTTCCCGTCACGTCTATTCCACTACCTCTCTCTCTTTCTCTCTCTCTCTCTCTCTCTCTCTCTCTCTCTCTCTCTGCATTCTACATCCTCCATATAATCCGTTTCCACGTCGTTAAAGCTCGCAGCATTGCCTCGGCAACTGACACTCTTCTCTTCATCTCTCTCTCTCTCGATGTCTTTCTCGCTCTCACTTCTATCCGAGAATAGAGAAATAGCCGAACGAAGACAGCCAAAGGGTTAGTTTCGCGCGCGCTCTTAGAGTATCAGGCGAGAAATGAAATGTCGTAGTTCTCAGACGGATGGAAACTGCAGAGAGGAGACGAGGTACAGACTAGGTAGCCGCACTGTACCAGTGAAAGCAAGAGATAGAGGGAGATAGAGAGAAAGAGAGAGAGAGGCAGAGAGAGAGAGAGAGAGAGAGAGAGAGAGAGATCCACGAGTGCGAACGCGCGGAGGAGGCAATAATTCGGTTATAACTTGAGAGATTAGGTCCGGATTCGATTACCGGGCGAGGTATCAAACCGTTAAACAGTCTCCGTGCTAATCAAAACCGAACCTCATTACCAGCCCTACCCGGACTTTAAACCTTCTCCCGGTTTCGCCCTGCCCCCCACCGGCCCCTTACCCGCTGTTCGATCCCCGTGTTCGTTCCTCTGGCTGCTCTCGTTCCCATACGTGTACGGACGTTTCGATTTACACCAGAAGCGCGCCGGGTCTGCTCGTACTGTTTTATCCGTGTATGTGGATAGATCTGTGGGTTTGCCTCAGTCTAGATATGCACACATACACGTTTCTGAAGCGACTTATCCTTTCGGCGCTTGCGACATTTCCTTCGCCGAAAATTGTTATTCTGCGCGAAATCGAATCATTCTAGGGATTCAATTATGCCTTCCAAATGCAGTATACTTATACGGGTCTAAGAGGAGCGTTTCGATTAACCAGAAATAATAATTTTGAAAAGGTATGCGCCACGGTGAGAGATCGATAGAAAAAGAGAGAGACGAAGCGAGAGAGAGAGAGAGAGAGAGAGAGAGAGAGAGAGAGTTCATCAATACTGAAAAATTACACTTGATTGATTCGACAAATAGATACTTAAAATAAATAAAAATAACTTTACATAAATATTCAACTGAATTGATATTTAAGATGATCTTTGCATTTTAAAGGAATATGTTTTGCGTTAAAAATGTAATTATTGTCATTATAAGTTGCTCCAAGTGTTGTGATCTATAAATTTCGAATCACAGTAATAGTAAGTTTTACAGAGCATATTAAGAGATTATTACCGTTGTAATACAAATACATATAACATATATAAATATTAATAAGAAAATCCCGATACAAACCGTTAATTAATTTACGCGGAAAATTAATTCACTTTTTTCGAACGTTCACAGTATATATATATATACGTATGGCACTCCAACTCTATTCACGGTGTAACACAATACAGTGTGCATTTGACATTTACGTACATCGAACAATTTCTGCAAAGTGCTGCGCGGCGCGTATGTAACCGCTATATAGGTGCGCGGATTACACAAATATATTATCTATTATATATATATATATATATATACAGAAAGGCTGCTGCCACACAATGCGATGTGCGACCGCTGTGCCTTGGTGATCGAACGGCTATGTAAAATTTCGTTAATTACAGTATCGATCCGTCGATAGAGACAGAGAGAAGGAGAGAGAGATAAAGAGAAATCAGGGAACGTTGCCAATGTTCGAGCAACGACTATAAAGGTATCGACGTGAGCATTTGTGCATCATCGAAAACGACGAGCGTCCATCCTCTCTAGCGCAATGCAGTTATATATATATATATATATATATATATATATATATATATATATATATATATACATGCATGTATCAAATTCTCTTTGAATGGCGTATAAGCGCATCTGCTGCTTGTACAAACTTTCGCTTCATCGGATGTGTATAATATTCTTATATTATATTTATAACGAAAATTATACATCTGAATTACTTATAATTATAATATTAAAAGCTGTATTAACATACATGTTGAGAAAAATCTGTTCTAAACAGGAACTATCATATGAGTAAGATAATTTCAAAGGGAATTACGAACTATAATTACTGAAATTTAAACGTCAATATTTAAACTATTAAATATTTTTATAGACCTGATAAACTTTTTAATAAATTAAAGAATTGAGAAAACGGATAAAAATATTTAGTAGTATACTTTATATTATATCATTCAACTCCGGTACATTTTTAATTTTAATTATTTGAGATATATTCGAATTAATTACTTTTAATAGTATGAATAGCTATACACAAATACAGGAAAGAAGATTTCAATATAGATATAAGCATCCAACTTGTCCTAATATAGATACGGTCAAGATAAAGCAATAAGTCTGATAACTGTATATCTGGTTTTCAAATAATGATTATAACCATAGAAAAGTAATCAATTTTAATGTTTTTAAATAAATTTTTAATTTTTAATTATTTATAATAATTTGGTTTTTAATAAAAACATCTTATAATCTCGTATGTTAATAAAGTGGTAATGACAAGACGATTTTTTATATCGGTATTTCGAAATTACAAACTAGTTTTACTAATATTAAAATGAATTTTTTTAGATTTATAGCGTTGGGTTCATTAGTGTTACCCAAGGTCGAAATACATAATATTTCTACTTATTTAAAATTGCAACTTTTGCATTTCTATTGAACTCTTAATATACTTACTTATTGATATCCATTTTTTGTATTGTCTATGTACGTATGTTGGCTTGTAACATGTGTGCGAACTCTGAATAATCGATCTACTCCAACACTCCATAATTTCTAACTTTATAATCGACAATGTTTAATTTATTCGCTCTAGGAGAAATTTTGATTAATTTCTTTTTTCTTTATGAAATTGCATTGGGCGAATAAGATTGCAAGCATGGCTAATGACTGAGATATAAGATGTATTAATATGTTAATATAGTTTTTTATGTTTACAAATAATCTATGCACATTCATTCCAATAAGTAGAGAAATATTCTTCTGCAAATATTAATGACGAAATCAAAGGCGATAAATATTAAAAAAAAGGTTCAAAAATTCACACTCCCCATTAGTTTCTTTCAATTTCGTTCAACAGGTAAAATCAGATATGGACGGTTTATCGACAATTCCTCGGCACCGCAATCGATTTCATCGAACACCGTTCGGCCGATGTCCGTGCCATCTCGACTATCGCCCCGGGAGTGGGGCGCGTCGGAAAAGTTCCCGGCGAAGCCCAAACCAAAACCAAGTAGGTAAACTCTGCCGGCGATTGACGACGCGTCATCCACCGATGCAGCGCTTCCATCTCCGATCGTGTTGCCGCAACCCTCGATCGCTCGGGCCCCCAGTCAAACTTGTCCCTCCTCCCCTCTCGCCGCCCCTTCTACTAGAGCGCGACGCGCTGCTCTCTTCGCTGTTTATCCAAGCTGCTGCTGCCTATACTCCCCCTCTCTTCCGCCCCCTCCCTCGGTCGCTGTCCTCTGCGCGCTTGCGTCGCCGTATATACACCTGTGTTTTCCTCTCCTCCCCGACGACCCCAATCTCATCGGCCTTCATCCGCTGTATACGCGAGCGCGCCATCGCGCTAACAGCATCATCGGATTGCCGAAACTGTCCGGCGCATCTATATATATATATATATATATATATATATATATATATATATATATATATATATATATATGTACATATTCACGGAACCGTTGCATGGGCGCGTCCCCGCGCGGAAGTGTGCACTGTCCCCGGGCCGCGTAATGAAGCAATTTACCGGCTCTCTCCTCGGGACTATCCCGTATTGCGAGGGAGGCAGAGAGGGAGAGAGAGAGAGAGAGAGAGAGAGAGAGCGAGAGAGAATGTGTGAAAGAGAGGAGCGCGGTAGCTGTATAATACGCAACCGCGATGCCCTTCGTAGGGAAAATAGGATGTCCGCCGGCCCTGGTACAACGTTCATACGTTGCACGACAATGTGTAACGGAGCGCTGCAGTCGGAAAAGAGACGCTGTGGGTTACTCCTCCTCCTCCTCCTCCTCCTCCTATTCCTCGACGTGTAAGTCGCATCAGCCTCTGGCGTATTTCGGCGTATTGGCGTCCGTATAGCTGATGATGGGCATGGTCAATCGATATTACCTTTTCCCTCAATTATCACTTTTAGTTCAATTTTTTAGAATAATAGGTTAATATACATAAATGCTCTCACGTCCGGTCGCTGTCCTCCTGGCCGCTCTCGCTCTTCTATTGCTTCATCTGGGCTGCAGCATACAAGTATGCGTCTAAGATTCTTCAAGTCCTGCAAGAAAACGATACGTAGTAACTACTTTTACACGCGCCTAGCCGAGAGAATGAGATGCGTACAAGCACTGAAGTTTGGTACATGTAATGCTCTTCTTACAGTACTGTACAGAATATGCGACAATCGCGCTGTGCTCTAATAAAAATCTCACTGAATCTAACGCGCCTGCTCTAAGTTAGAAAAAGGCACGATGGCGCTGTTGCCGATGCTAAGCCAATTCTACGTAGATGCTGCGTTGGTGTGCAGTAGCGATCGGCCCGTGTGTAGCTCAAAAAAAGAAGGGGCAGGATATGCGAGATCCAAGACCTTCGCTACCTCCCCTTCCTCGTTCGAACTTCGGAGAAGCGCAACCGTCGAATAGTTCCCCTTACACTTTCTCAACCTCTCATATACCAGAAATGTCATCTATGCATTTAATAAACATTTTGTACAAGTTAATAACTCGTTTCGATTGAACGATCAATCAGTTTTCATCCGTAAAACCACGCTAGCTCTAAAATATCCCTTTGTAACAGCTCACACGTCAAACGCGCGTGCTTCTTGGGCGGCGAGGAATGGGAGGGGAGAGAGGGGCAGACTGTTATATATTTCTCAAGCTTTCGACGCCCTCGAGTTTGATTTCAAAACGGCAAACCAGTTATTTAGTGCCTCGCATCTGCTGTAATTTTTTGGCCGGAAGTGCCGGAACCTCGCTCGGAATTTATGCACCACGAGATAAGCGAACCCGTCGAAAGGGTACATGGCAATAATAAGGGCGAGCGCCCAACTTTACCGGGAATTATTCGAAGTGTTGATTTCTGTTGGTCTCTCAATCAACGATCCTGAATTATTAAAATATTTTTATGTATAGATTATAAAGTCATATAGTACAGGAGATATTTAATTTCAAATCATTTATGAGTTTTAGTTATAAGATCACCCGTCCTTGTCTACACGTGTCTGTCGATATCTACAGCTTCGAATCGAAAACAAATTGCAGTCATAATTTTCACTATTTGCACTACTATCAGGTACATTATGATTATCTATAGTGAAGAATAGCTCGCCAACCAACCGTTTTTCATCAATCAAGTGTACAAATTGTTGTATTAAGGAAAAACGACGCCTAACCTTCTAATTTTACGCCGCGTTATGACGGTTAGATTTGACTCCAACATCCTTTTGAAGTAAAAATAGAAGTGTAGAAGTAATATGGTAATGATAATTTAATGTAAGAATATCGAAAATAAATTTTTGATTCAAAGTTATATTTATTTTTTATATCGTATGAAAATTTCACAATTAAATATATTAGCTTTTAGTTAGAGATAAAAATTAATAAAATAATTCAACTATGTATAATTGAATTATGACCATCTTTCATTCGATTTAACAATCATTTCGTCGAATATGTGTATTTTTTCTATGATAATGCACGATGAACGATCAGTTGTCTATTATAAGGATATTGATAAAATTATAGCATAATATAGGTTAGAATATTTATTTGTTGTAGAATTATTATGAAATATAAATGAAAAATATAAAATTCGAATTTTCAATGCTTATACGATTAGAGAATTCAGAATTCGCGCACATACGGCGGCTATAATAAATTGCGCCTCGGGGTATTCATATTATGCTTATCTCGCGGAAACAATTCGAACTCGAGAGACGCTGAAGAACGAGGAACATGCCCCGGAGGGGTGAAGAAAGCAAAGAGGCGAGGTGCACACACGATATCGCTTTCATACACACACACGCACACACACACACACACACACACACACGCGCGCACACACACACACACACACACACACACACACACACACATATATATATATATATATATATATATATATATTCGCGCAAAACTCATCGGATCTATGTATATATAGTGGCCGGTATACGTGCACACTTAAAACGTATATACAAGAGAATAAGAGTTTCCGGGAAGAAATTGGCGGGGGCTCGCGTGTCCACCCCCCATAAGTCCGCGATGCGTGTCCCGGGCTTATATCTGCGGCTCCGCTGTTGACTTTCTCGCGCGCCATTTTCAGGCGTCACGTGTCAGTCGAATAATACGGTGTAACGGCTACGAAGGTGGCCGGCGCGATCTATGCAGCCGACACCTCGTGTCGTCTTCACTCTTTCTCGCTTTAGCCTCTGCTCTCCTCCTCCCTCTGGGCGCATAATTTTCACAGTGAGCTCGAACTCCTTGGCGAGCCAGCATTAGGGAACGGATCTATGTTTCTTGCGAATGTAGTTGCCAAATCTCTTTGATTTTCAGATTTGTTGGAAATTATTTGTGTGCACTAAAGAAAGAGGCATTACATTTATTTCTTTTTGTCGTAAAATCTATAGTACTCGTGCAAATTCTCTATACTTTATAATTCATTGTGCAAGACTTATGGCTCCAGGATAATAAACGTTAGGTCTAATCATATCGAAGGGTATATATAAAAGTGTTACTTTATAATATATTATTTTATAAACGTTAGTATATATATTATTATAGAAACATTAGAAACGTTAATTTATAATACATAAATATTATCAAATAAAGATAGGATTATTTTCTTATGAAATATATATAATATATATATATATATATATATATATATATATATATATATATATATACATACAAAAAATTATAAATCAATAAATCCATAAGATAGAAATCGTGTTTATTGTTGATAAAAAATTACCGATCTTTCATTTTCTTTCATTTTATACTTTAATTGAAAGTATTTTTAAATAATTTAATTGTACTGTTGTCGACTGCTTATATACAAATTAATAAATTTTTTGTTCATTGGTCTTACGGTCCAATCAAATCAATCGAAAACAATATGTAACAACATCAATACATATCTACATTAACATTAATACACAAAAATAATAAAAATAAAACTCAAAATAAAATTAATAAAATTTCGTTGTAATAAAGTATGTGTGCACAGATTTCGTTTATAATATGAATAAGAGCTTTTTTTAATTATATTAATATTTGAATAGTAAATTTCCGTTCCATATGTAGGAGGGCGCAACTGAAAAGCTGAAAATAGTATACGCGAATTGAGGAATAATACAATTAGAAAAAAGTTTAATTAATAATCATGCATTCCTGTTTTTATGATTTGAAGAAAGCTTTATATTGCATTTTTTCAGATCTAAATTTAACGTTTTTTCTATTTTAATTTTCATGAATTCATTAATTTCTCACTTTCCTTGACAAAATTTTACTTGAACCTGACAAAACATAAACATATTACGAACATTAACAATAGTTTCTTCATTCCGATTCCAGTTCTGGTGTCAATTCCCGACGACTATTTATTTGTTTTGTTCGTCTCGGATTACAGTGCATACGACATTTAGGTTAGCTAGCATATATATATATATATATATATATATATATATATATATATATTAAGCTACCTCGAATCTGGTCGCACGAAGCATCGATTACATTTTATACCTCCCTCCCTCACGCGATCCTCATTCGATCACCGTTCGCAAAAAACGAACACGCGCTGTATTTCTCCCGCGGCGCGTACAGGTCTATGCACATCTTTATGGTAGGCCCGCGAACCTCCACGAACTTCGCGGCCAGTAATCCATCTCCTTCCTCGATCGTCTTCACCACCATTGGTCGCGAGCGGTATTCCCGCTCCCTGCGCGCTCCACCTATTACCGACTATCTCGCGCCCCGCTCGGCCTCAGGAAGGAAGAGAAAGAGGCTTTCCTATGCCTCTTGCGCGTTTACCTACACGGATACCCTTCCGGCGCCCCGGTGGTATTAGCGTTTCCGTTTCGCGAGCACAAGTCCAGTGAGAGGGAGAGAGAGAGAGAGAGAGAGGAAGCCGATACGGCTGTACGTTATGGTCTTGTCTTGGGGTAAGCGACTGCCTGGTATACGAGTACATCCACGCACGCGTACCGAGCCAATTACGCCCCGAGTTTTCTCGGTCTCGTCCTCTACGTGACTCTGGCGAAAGGGGGAAGGGGAGGGGGAGGTACGATGTACGCGTGGAGGAAATGAGATGCGCGTATACTCGACGACGCGAGGGAGAAGACACCTCGAAGGGGTAGCGGGCTGTTAGTGGGGAGCAGGTGGAGAGAGAGGATCGGCCCGCGAGTATATACACGTACGAGCAACTAAGGGGTGCGAAGGGGATGTGCGTGTCTTTATGGGTTCTCATCTCTGGCGAGAGAGAGAGAGAGAGAGACAGAGAGGCAAAAAAGCTGGCGAAGAAGGAGTTCGCCTTCCCCCTCCATCGAGCCGGTACCGCCGTGTATATATCGGCGTGGATCGATTATCTTTATGTCGGTATTTTTCATTATTTTTATATGTGGCGCGCGCGCGTGGGGATCGCGCTTTCTTTTACGACGCGGAGAGACGCGCGAAGATGTATAGCGCGGGGCACATCGGGAGCCGCGGCACTGTAGATTATTGCAAAATGTCCGTGGACGCGGCGGGCGCGGATGCCTCGATCCCTCTCCGGGAGATCTGGAGGGAGCCGCGCGTGAAAGCTTGCGCCGCGCTCATATAAGATTTGAATACACACATACACACACACACACACACACGCACGCACGCGCGCGCGCGCACACACACACACACACACACACACATATATATATATACATATGCATACATGTATGTATGTATGTACGTATATAAATATTCTTTTATCGGGTATTCATTCAAATTCACCGCAGATTTTATAAACATAAAAGTTAGCGAGGCTGAGAAATCTTTAGTGACGAATGAAAATATTGACTTTTATCACTCGTCGTTTCATTTTGTTGGCCAATTACTTTTACTCGGGATTTTTTCATTGGAACGGTGTGTTAAAGGTTTTTCTTTTGGTAGGAATTCATAATTGCCGTTGCCCTCCGAGGAAATAAATACATACCCGAGATGATCGTATGCAGAATTTATATTGAAATTGAAATATTTGAATAATGCTTACGTGTCATTCAAAATAATAACTACTGCAATTTATCCAATTTTTTCGTCTAATAAATAAGTCCTCCCTCTCTCAATGGCAGACTCTGAAGAACTTAAATATTTTATATTTATGCAATAGTTGTGAAAATTCCTTCACTGATCGGGGGGGGGGGCATAAAACTTTTTCACATTTAATATTTTTATTATTTTAGTATCTAGACACACACAACTTTCTAATCTTAAAAAGTTGAATCCTTCCCGCGCAGGAGCCTTGGCCATAAAAAGTTTTCCATTTTAAAATAATTCGTTCCAGGAACGAAAGTTATTCAGTGTAAATTCAACCGCCATAAAAGTAAATTATACATTTCCCCTTTTTATCCGGACGGCGGCAATTTTCTAACGAATTTTCCTACCGACATCAATAATAACATAATAATCCACGAATCTCGTAAGAGCCAGTCTCTCTCCTTCCCCTCGTCCCCTGCCGCGGCCGGCCACGGCCTCCTATTATCATTTTAGCCGGCTCAAAAAGTCCGGCGTGAATAAATCAAACTTGTATTTGCCGAAGCAATAAATACCTCGTGCAGGACTTTATGGGTGGAAAAAGGCTAAACAAAATAAACGGGGGCGCGAGCGTTAAACTCGAGAATCCGCGAGCTTTTTCATCCCCCTTCTCCCTCGTCCGATAGGAATATGTGTGTGCATGTATATATATATATATATATATATATATATATATACCCGTGCAAAACAGTACCTTCTTCGGCCCTATATATATCTATAACCCTCTCTCGGATAACTTGCGCAAGAAATAGCAGCCGCGGATAAGGAAAGAAGAAGCAGAAGAAGAAGAAGAAGAGCTGCCGTCTCCGCGCGAGGCCAGCAGCACTCCTCGGCTTCAGGAATTGCGAGGGGTGGGGGAAGAAATCAAGAAGCAATGCTCGCCTACTATATACATATCTATAGGTGAGACCCTGGCGTGATCCCGCGGGGAAAGGGCTTCTTCGCGCGTCCTTTTTCCGTTCCGGCTGAGAAGGTTAAAAAAATAATCGAGCCTCGATGCTGTGTAACGAGGCGGCCTGACGTTCATGGCGGCACAGCGAGATCGACAAAGAGCGCCACGCGACTTCTTCTTTTTCTTCCTTATCCTCCTGATTTTGCGTTTTTTCGCTGTCGCCGTCGTAGTCGCGTGAAATTATCCGGCGATAAGACGATGACGGCCGTATGCGCGCAGGCTTTAACGACGATATGGACCTACAGCACTTTCTTTTTCCGTATTAACTCCTCCACGATCCGATGTTTCTGCGCAGATCGTCCTTCACTCTCGCTTTAGTGGGTTTTCTTTTTCACAATAAAGTTTCTTTGGCAGTCTCTATCTTTAATCGGTAATGCTTAATAATTTGCATTAAGATTGGTTTGAGCATTTAGGTTTTTATGTTATGAAAGTAGTATCTATTTTCATTATTTTTGTTATCTAATTTTTTAATAGGGTTAGAAAATCGATCCTTTTACATTTCGAAATCTAAAAAAATAAATAAAAAATTATTTGTGTAAATATCTTCTGTATCTAACCATTTCTTGTTTTTTAACTATTTCGCAGGAGTTTGAAAGATTAAGTTATTGAATACTTAATATTCGCCTTTATTGTTCGTGATAAATTTGTACAATTTCAAAGAGCAGACATTTTGAGAATTTCGATCCTTTGAACCCCTTGAGCATTATATAGCAATATTAAGGTATATGGAATAGTTTGTAAAAGAATTCTAGTATGAAATATTCAATATATTCATTAAGTGTTAATTGAAGAAA
Organism: Sycobia sp. Sy_11; assembly: GCA_018907035.1. Lineage (NCBI taxonomy): Eukaryota > Metazoa > Arthropoda > Insecta > Hymenoptera > Epichrysomallidae > Sycobia > Sycobia sp. Sy_11. The sequence continues at coordinate 982,057 of JACCIC010000073.1, read as the reverse complement.
AAAAAATCATTTCTAACCTGATGATCACATTCTACTTCATAGATTGTACCTTCGGTTACCTGAGTAATACTATTGACATTTTTTGAATCTACTATTCCTCGGGTCTTATATTCTACATTTTTTAAAATTGTAAAATCTTGCATGTTACAACGTGCATTATCGCACAATCCATAAGCAGGGTTATTTAATTTACTATATAAAATAAGCTGCAAGGTTTTTTAATCGTCACGCTTATTTACTTTCTGGATACTGAACGCAGGTGAAAAACTTTGATTAAATCTGCATGCAGCATAATTAAACAGTGAAATATATGTTATAAGTAAAATATTTTCTTTCTTTGGATGTACGCTCCTGATACTTTGATTGTTATACGCGTTTTCTCAACCAAATATATGTGCAATGTGTGTGTGTGTGTGCGCATGATATCTAGTATTTAATCTAATACAAAACTCATGGTGGAAATGATTACAGTTTCGAGAAAGAGGAAAATGGTATATAAGAACTTTATACTCGACATGTTAGATGAGTGTTTTCACTAGTAGTATAGACCTTTTTGGCTGAAATGAACATGCCCGTAGTATCTTTATTTACTCATTAGAGAAGATCGATTTTTGAAAAGGAAAGATCGGATCCTTATCTAGAATGGGTGGCAACGATATCCAAGAACAAAGCCGTCCAATATTTTGTTACTGCATATTAGATGTTTTTCACATCTGTTTTCAAGCAACCTCCAAAAATACCTTCCAATCATCAGAAGATCTTTATAGAAGATCATCATAGAATCCAATCATAGAAGATCAAACTCTACAAACTCTAAATCCAGAAATGAAAAGTTAAAAATCTCTAACTTCACGATCGTAAGCTCAAGAATACTACACCCCCTATTTAGCAAGATCACAATCCTCTATTTGGATTCGCGTTTTTCTTTTACAAATACAAAACTGTCGTATTGAAAAAAATGCATAAAAGATATGTAGTTAGTCATCTGCGAGCTGTTGTTTCGATTTCTTCTTTTATTCATTTATCTTGGCTGACATGGTAAATTTGTCGGCTATCTGTCTCTAATAAAACTTCAGAATTTTACGATATTCTTACTATTCTCAATAGATTCTCTTTATTTTTCCTTAAAATGTTACCCTGCGATTTCTTAAGTAAAAAAGTAAAATAAAAAAACAACTAGATTCAGGATAAAGTCTCTACATTAGGAGCGAAGCCAGTGATTAAAAAACAGACACTTGTCTCAATGATGGTCGTTCCCCATGAACTATACCGCAAGATGAGCCTGTACGTACAGCAAAGATAAAGTGAAAGAGCGGAAGAGAGAGGAGGAATAAAGGCAGGGATGGAGGAAGATAGCTATAGAAGGAAAGAGAATGGGAAAGAGAGGAAGGGAGATAGAGAGCAAATCGATAGCATCGCTCCTGCGGAATATGCAATTAATGGCACCCTTCATATCCGCGCGCTAGAGCGCGGCTCATCCATTGCGACGCTCGTTCTCACTCCCTCTTAGGATATACCCCGTAAGCCGATAAAACGGCCGAGAGACAGAGAGAGAGAGATGGAGAGGACGACAGGCGGAGAAGGGAGGAGGTGCAATGCGGCTGCAGGCGACGTAGATTCGCACGCATACTCGTACCTATACATATCTAACGCCATATCGAACCAAGTGAAACAGCGCCGATACGCGGCTAGCGTTGACGAAGGTCCGGCCGTGCTTTTCGTCACGTCGTCGACCGTCGAATGGACACACAAAGATGGGAGAGGAGAGGAAGGCCTAAACAGCGTCTCCTCTATCTATGCACAGACAGGTTGAGGCGATTTGCGATGCGTGATAGAATTTCTAAAGCTCCGTTAAGGCGAATTTGAATTGTTTCGTTATACGAGACGGGATAAATATTTCGACGAGTTGTGCGCGGTTCCAATGTTGGTTGTTACTGTCAGAAACAATTTGTTTTTTGGAGCTGCAATGAGTAGTTGTAACTGCAGTATAGATATTTCTCTAGATACTGAATATTTGCAATCAATGGTGATGGAAAATTTTTTCATTTAGGATGAAA
>JACCIC010000073.1:600000-975000 GCA_018907035.1 Sycobia sp. Sy_11 | reverse complement strand
TACACAAATACATATTCTTATACACAGGTGCTGGCGCGGATCAAAAATGGATATAGGATCGGCGGGTGAAAGGGGACGAGGACTCGATTAAAAAGAACAGAAAGAAAACTATGTATATACATATAAGCGCTGTCGAAGATCCGGGGACTGTAGAGTGCCATCGTTCCCTTATAGAAAAAAGAGGAAGGGGAGTTGGGGTAAGCGGGGTTGGGGGGAGGGAGAAAGAAAGAAAAATAATGAAAGCGATGGTCGAGCGCCAACGATGATTGTTATACCTGAATTAACAAGGCTAAATTGTGTAATGATAGAGAATTACGGCACTTATCGTGGGGGCCGGACTCCTGCGCAAAGCATTTTAAACGGCGAATCGACAGAATTTCGGAATCTAAGGAAAAGAACTGGAGGATTTTTCAAAATATTTTAATTCCCCCCCAATTTGCCTCGACAGTTATAATTCATTTTTGACTATTATTAGCAGGTTATTATTCGATAATTTTGTCTTCTTTCATTGTTGAATGCGACGATACGGCCTACTTCGCTCTTAATTTTTGATCATTAAATCATTAGGTCATTGATCATTCTGCTCATTGGTGCAAATGAATTCGCTGCGGACGAGCGCTTATTAATCGCGAAGTTGGTCTGCTCTCTATGAAAAAAAAGAGGTTTGGTCTTCAAGGATGCGGTTGCGATACGACGACCTTGGCGTCGAGTCTTCGAAGTCCGACGCATTGTTAGCGGTTCTTTTAAAGCTAACCCGACTACGTACAAAGATAAAAAATTAATAAAGTTTTGTTATTTGTAATTCACTGTCTTTACTTACGTCGTAAGTTTTCTGGCGGTTTTTCAGATAATCTTGGATATTTATATGATAATAGACGTATTTCAAATTTCATATTCAATATAAAAAAGTATTTTTGTCGTCATATAATAAATCGATAGTTAAAGCAAAATATATATAAAAAGGAAATTATTTGAACAAGATGGATCTTGTTACAATCGGAGAAGATACAATGAATTATATATAATATCGAACCCTTCCGAAAGTTTGAAAAGTAATTTTGAACTTAATAATCTAATGTATTCCTTACAGTATATAGCAAAGAGTAAAAAATGAAATTGAAAAAAATTTGAATTAAAATTGATAAAATCAAATTTAATTATGCTATAGCTAATCTATTTTGACTTTTTCTCTCTAACAAAATTTCTTTGTTAATTTTAAATTATAAGAAATACACACACACACACACACACACACACACACACACACACACACACACACACACACACACACACACACACACACACACACACACACACACACACACACACACACACACACACACACACACACACATATATATATATATATATATATGGCAATATCAGTAAATAATTTGTTAATTCCAAATTAATCAAAACCAACGTTTCAATATATGTGAAAAATTACTATATTAGATTTAGGATTGGAACTCCAACATGTGGAATGGGCACCGAAGCCATATTATCAAGCGGATGTACTCGCTGCAGCAAAGCTGAAGCAAAACCCATACGCAACGATAAGAAGACGCAAAAAATCGATGGATGTTTGAAGCTTATATAACACGTTTGCTCGAAGCTTCCATCAGATTTGACCGTTAAAAATTTCCACCCCCCCCGAATTTTGCGCGGTGCATGTACGTAGGTATAAAACAAGCGCTGAACGACAATTATGCGCTCTCGATCGTCATTCGATCTCTGCGCATATTACACGTAACCCTTATGGAATAAAATTGTCGGAGCTCGAGCAGTACCTGCACGCCGAAGCGCGTACAAGCACCCGCATGTGCGAGGGTGGATCTATGTGTATATATATATATATATATATATATATATATATATATATATATATATATCCGTCTGGAGCTGTCTGCACCCAAGGGCGTTTTGGCCCGCTTTCTCGGGGCGATCAGGTCCGCCCGTCGGACAAAGAGATATCTCCCTTTGTTTCCATCCAAATATTATGTGACATTCAATGGAATACGGTTTCCTTGCGCTTCCGCAGCCGCGTATAGAATAGGTGATCGTAACGAGGACCGTAGTCGTGCATTCTCTCTTGCTCTCGCTCTCCCTCTCTTGCGCGCAAGCGTGTCAGTCTTTTTGCGATGAGCCCTGCCACACACGAGGACTTATCACCGAATCCTTCTTCCTCTCTATTTATGCCAAAATTAGATTTTCTTCCTTTTGCATTCATATGTATTTTTTCACGCTTGTCATTCGGGCGCGCTTTTCTTTTTATCTGTCTTGGCTCAAATAGCCGATACTTCTTTCACTTAACCAGTTAACTAGATAACTAGATAATTAGATAACTATATTTATTTAAGATTTGGATTTGATGGATGAATTGACTTTTATGGAAGTCTCAAGGCGCGTTAATAAATAAAATTATTATAACATTGTTGATAACACAAATAACATTCTTTATATTCAAGGGGCCAGCAACATAATCTAGTTTATAATCAGGAGATACGTCTATTCGCTTCGTGTATATATATATACACTGACTTCCCACTATAGATATTGTTGTAAAAAATTTCACTAGATCGGAAGTCCATTTATTTCCATAATAATAAATGTATATGAATATATATTCTTCAAGTAAAATGTATATTTCAGTCATATAAGATTTTTAATTAATTGTCTTTAAATGTAAATTTAAATCTAATCAAGTTATCTCATCTGCTTTTTGTACTTTAATACGTAGAAATAATTGTTCTATAATTGATATAGTTTAAGCATTCATATAGATTCAATCAGCAACTGCTCGGGATACCAGAAACTGACCGACTACGAGCGACTTTTGTAATTTGAATTTATATTTGCACTTCATAATATGAAATGCGTTCATTTCGCATTCGAACCCACTTCATGCAGTTCATAAGCTCTTTGTTTTGGCTTTTTATAGACGACCTATAATTTCTTGCGTATATGACAAGCGGAAAATCGTGTGAAATGACAGAAAAATACGATCTTTCACACACGCACACAGAGTTATGTGGGAAAGCGTGTTAGCATAATTATAGTTCATCAGTGTCGAAGCACGAATTTTATATAATCATAATTAATAAGGCGTCGAAATAAATTCAAAGTAATATGGATGAATTTTAAATCATGCCGTTTTATTAGCCGGGAGCTATGGAAAAATTATCAAGCTATAAATCATTTATTTAAATAAGCCTTTTTTTATCGTTATATATTTATCTTTTGCAAATTAAAAAATCTGTATTTATATATAGATTCAAGCGACTGTATTAGCTGGCTAGACATTTCAGCTAATGTTCGATACGACCCAATTCTCTACCATGGAATGAATAATACTTTTTTAAATTTAAATATCTAATAAAGTTAGCTTTTTATAAATTTATGTTTATATATTTACTGATCATTCGACTTTCGATATTTTGAAATAAAAATATAAAAGTATGGAAACATGATTATCGCAAATTTAAAGAATGTAGGAGAATAAAAACCTAACTATCACAAGCTTCAACAATTTGTCCGCTCTTCTAGCAGAGAGGAAAAAAAGTGGTGTATTTAATATTATAAGAACTGTGTATTTTTCACTGGATAAACTAGAAAATGATTAATGGGAGCAGAAGTAAATTAATTTAATTCTTTCACTTTTTTAAATTAAGTTTAGACCAACGTTTTTTAGACCAACTTTAGCCGTACATTATTATACTTCGGAGAAACAAATTATCCAGTCATTCTCCCTCATCATTGTCATATTTGTTTACTTGTTATTATTTTTATGATTTCATATATTATTAGTTTATTATTATATATCTAGTTTATTTAAAAATTATTCAAGTCAAGTTAGTTAAAACGAGGAGTAAAAAAATTATTTATACTATCATCATAATAATATAAATAATCTAAAACTTAATTGTACACTATTTTAAGACAATTTTCAATTGGATTCTTCAATATTGAACATTGATCTTTAATTCTTTATATTATGTGTACTAATTCATTTCAATTGTCTTCAGTCCACATGTCATACATATCCATGTTTTACATGATTTGTCAAAATTAAGCATAAATGTGTTCAAACGGTTAGTGAATTCTCTGAAGAAAGTACTAATTATTAATAAATTGTGATAACTAATAAAATTATTTGATTATAATATATATTCTGTATTCGATAAAATAGTTATCGGAAAATAATATGGCCTTGTCAATAGATATCGATAACAAAGATCTTAATTTTTTAAAATTATAGTTTAAAATATTAATTTTCTAGAAAAAAACTTTTGTATCATGCAAGTATAATTACGTGTATATAGTAAATTGTGAATGAATTTTCACTAAATGCTCTTTCTGATTAAAATAAATTGGATCTATATACGATTATTTATATACGATTACTGTTTAATTAAGCATTCTCAACCAAAATCTTGTCGCTGCATGAATGGATCATAAGTATAATAAAAGATTATTTTAGAATTTATTAGGCTGAAATTCGGCTCGCATATTGTGATGGACTCCATACCAATCCCACCTCGAACTCCATGTACAAACACATAATTATTATATATATATATATATATATATATATATATATATATATATATATAATACCATTAAAAACGGAGATAAACGCCGGACCGCGTGAAATGGAAAAGACCCAAACGTGTCCCGCGACGGCTACCTCCTCTGATATACGCCGGAGGCGGCTTTCTGTCTCTGTCACTCTCTCTCTCTCTCTCTCTCTCTCTCTCTCTCTCTCTCTCTTCACTTGCTCTCTCTTTATAAATATATATACCGCCGTACGCGCGCGCGCGGCTAACTCGTTTTCTCGAGGTATCCGTGCGTTCGCTTCTTTAGCATATAGAGTGCAACAATTAACTCGAGCTTTCTTTCTCTATATATATACGATATATATAATACACCTCCGAGCAGATATCATCTCTCGGTAAGCTGATGCGCGCCTCTCTTTTCACGCAATCCTGCCCTCTTTTGTCCATATATATATATATATATATATATATGCGTGTGTACGTGCACATGAGTATATGTATATGTACACACAAATATATAGTACGATCGAGCTCTCCTCTCCTCGGTCATTTCCATGCTTAATAAGCGAGGTTTTCGTCGTTTCTTGCTTTTTTGCGAATAAAGAGTTTGAGAAGTGCCTCGTTATTTGCCATCGCTGCCATTTCGCATGGATTTAGCCAAGCTTAACGTATATCAAGTATCAAGTATAATGTTTTTATGCAGGAATTGATATAATATATTTCGTATTAATAGGAAATTTTCGTCGTTTCTGAATGAAAGCTTATTACGCAGTAAAGAGAAAATTTACTTAACGCGGTTCTCTTTATTTTCGGCATGTACGTTATAAATTTGAGTGCTCGTTTAAGGCGATACCGACATTTAAGGAACCAAATGTCCCATGATACATTAAAATTATTATAGATGGTTTTTTATAAAATAAAATATTATTCGCAAATCGGTTATGACAGTAGACTATCATTGAATTTATTCGAACAATTACAACAACAAACAAACAACAAGAAATCGAGATGATGTGCAGCATATAGATAATCGCGTATTGGTTTAAGTATTTTCATTTATTTTATGTTTAAGTGGTTTTTTTATTTTAATATTGTTCTTATTCTATGTTATTCTATTCGGCTTCATGCTGTTTTCATTTCAAATGGAAGATACCATAGTTATGCACAATTCGATGTCCTAGATTGTATAGGGAAGGGAGCGAATACAGTGGATATATTTACAATTTTCTATTATTTAAGTATGAAAACACATTTATTTGGCTGTACTTTTCATACCTGTTTTGCTTTTTTCATGGTATTTATGAACTCCTCACCTCAGCTCGCAAATTAACTTATGCTAATTAAAGCTTATCTCAGCGTTATCGTGTTTCTACAGGGTTCTGACTTTAGATAAAGAAAACTCTATTGTAAAATTGAGTGGAATAATAGCTGATTGATAAAGCTTGTTCCGAAGTGATCTATATATATATATTGAGGTTTCCTTAATTCTATATCAGTATGCTAAATTTCGTAGACTAAGGCACCGAATTTGTCGCTCTTACACCTCTTCGTCATATTATTGAATATGAAAACATATGTGAAAACATACCCAAGTGATTAACCAAGCCGAAACATTAGACAAACGCCAAGTCTTAATAATTATTCAAGGATGATTTGATTAGATTCTGATTTGATAATATTTAAATGTCAATTCATAAGAAATCTGTTGAAATACTTTTTTCATTAAAAAGATGCAACTCTTGTTGTATTTTTATAGTAAGCCCTTTAATCATTAAAAAAATCTCAAAAGTATTTCGAAAAGAATTCATGAAACACACCTGTTATTCACTTTTAGACCATTTCATCATAATAACATTTATTAATTTCATACCTGCGGAAAAAAATTCATAAAACCAATACTATTTAATATGGAAATCCAATTTAGTACACGATTTAGTTCACCTAAAATGGATTTTTATTCTAAAACGAAAACGACTGCTGCGCATATACTTTAAGCCTGATTCGACCGAAAATTTAGAAAGTAAATGTATGTTACAATGTAACGTTATAAATCTATGGATTTCTTGGCTGCGAGCATAGTAATTAGATTAGTAGCATGGTGTTGAATTGCACATTACACGTACGAGGGAGACTTTCAATAACAGTCAGCAGACTTTTTGAGCCATAGTTTAAGTCGCGTTTCTTCTGATAAAGTTATATAGTTTAAGGTTACAGCTGATTGATCTTCCTGAGCTGAATTGAGAGAACCGCTTTATTGATGAAATCAAAAACTAGACACATGGGCTCTGGAATTCTCATGTATGTAAGAGGATGTAAAGTTTCTATAACTATTAAATCGCATATAAGAACACTTTAAAATTCCACTAGAATAAGCCGATTGCTGCGAAGAGAACAAACTCTGAAACAGCGATGGCAATAGTTTCCGTAGTTTGATGTAGAAGAACTTGCCTCAGAAACAACATTCCAGAAACACAAAGTGTTAGGTACAAAGTAGCAGGTGTAGAAAGGAACTGGTTATATTCTTTAGCAGTTTTTCATTGATTAGTAACCAACACGTTACTCACAATATAAAAAAAGTATCACTAGTAATCAGTTATATAACGCATATAAGAATTTTTCTACTTCGGTTATCTGGAGTCCGGTATAATAGCGAAATCAATAGTATTCACAGCCTTAAATATAGAAAAATACTTAACAATTTAATGAAAAATTTTCCAAGGCACTAAAAAGTCTAAAGGAAGGCACTAAAGCTACAAGAGACCAACCTAAATAAAAAACATAAGGCAGGCAAAGTAAAAAAAAGTGTAAATATCTTCTGCCTTCGTAAAGGTCATATTGCATTCACTTCTTTTCGACATTAATTATGTAAATATCATTCTACAATAATGCTTTATAAAAGTTCTAATATTTAACTTCCAAATTATATTGTTTGGACCGCAGTAGTTATTTTAGATAGTATACACTGAATGCCATATTTATCGGAAAATATCTAGATAAAAAACAGCAAAATGCATTATATTTATTTTTTTGCTTTGGTTGGTTTTTCCCTAGAAATAAATACAAATCTATAATTATACATCCTTTGTATGTTACTTATCGCTGTTTTAAGTGTGCTCCCAAATATGGCGTTAATATGTGACGGCGATCTGCGATGTGTTTGTAAACAACGCACAATTAAATTTTTATAGCTGTGCTAGTCTCAATCAACCAAGAGCAGGAGTTGAAATTGGAACACTGAATTACTAGTCCTTCACTCTCGCGTTTGAATAATTGTAGGCCTCAATTATTCATGATTGTCAACCATTTACAAATTAAAAAAAATAAAGGCTCATACAAATTTGCTGACCGATAGTTAATTTATTAATATTTATTGCACAGCATAAATAAATATAGAAGTTCTATAAATAGAATTATTTAAATACATGTTTATATTTACATGTAACTATCTTTGGTGTATTTATATGTATAAAATGAAAAAGACCATTCTCTAAGAACGTCGACGAATAGGATGTTGGAAAAAAACGTTTGAGCACATATCGTAAATAAATAAGTAAAAATATAAAGACAGCAGCAGCAGCAGCGGCGGCAAAAGCGTCCGAGGCAAGAGCAGTAGCAATAACTTGGCAACTTTTATCTCATTACCGCTGCTATACAGCCAAGGCAAATTGGTTGACCCATTTTCCGTACAGAGTCACATCGTTAAACCCCAAATGATCCCTCATTTAATGACTTGGACTATCCGCCTAATCGCGCAATCGTTTCGACCAAATTTATTCGATTTTAAATGGAGAGCACAGCAAGAGCGAGAGAGTGAGCGAGAGAAAGAGAGAGAGAAGGAGGATTCGCTTTGTATCCGACCGCGGCAGCGCGTCTCGTACTCTCGCGCTCTTGTTATTATACAGCTCTCTCATGCGCGCCGGGCAGAAACGTGCGGGCCGGAGAAGCAACAAAAAAGTAAAAAAAAAAAAGAAGCCCGCGTCTCCTCGAATTGTTAAAGCCACTTCCAGCAACAATACAACGGGGATAAAAATTTATGCAGCCATACTCTTCCACCCGCCCCTCCCCCCGTCCCGCTACGCCTCTTTCTTTGCATCCGCGAGAGGTCGAAAGAGCGTATAATATCGCGTTAACGGCGGAAATTACTCGCCGCGCGCAATTGCGGCAGTATATATATATATATATATATATATATATATATATATATATATATACACGAGCGGTGAGAGCGAGGGCAGGGAGAGAGAGAGAGAGAGAGGGGGGGGGAGAGAGCGCGCAGCACGATTAGCGCCGTCGACGGCCGAGTTACAAATAATTTACCTAACGGAGTGCTAAGAGCAATTTCCAGGCGGGTCGCTTTTTTCCCAAAGTGCGCAGCAGCCGGCTCGACGAGAGCCGCGCGCGTCCGCGCGCCGACGACGCGACGGAGCGCGCCCCGGCGATTTACGCTTACGCGAGCCCTTCTCCCCCATTCCCTCCTCCTCGCGGCGTCGGCCGGGTTATCGCGGCTATCGCGGCTTCTAACCTCTTCTCTTCTCTGGCCGCCCGCCTCCTCCTCCCCCCATTCTCGCGGCGGTGCATACGAGCCAGGGCACTCGAGTTAGCGCGCGAGAGTCCCAAAGCGTGCGAGCGCACGAGTCGCGCCGCGCGTATTTACTCGCTCGAGGCTAATCACTGCCGCGCGGCCGAGCCCTTATCTTTCTCTTCCTCCCCCTCCCCCGCCCCTCTTGCGCGCTGCTCTTCCGCGCTCGACGCTCGCTCCCTCGCCGCCTCCCAGCATCGGATCCTTCTTCTCCTTCCTTTATGCCTTTTTTTTGGCTTCTTCTTCTTTTATTTTTACGAGTTTCCGAGGGCATCGTGGACTATATAGACATATATCTATACATATATATACGGACGAGCGACTACTGCATTATTTATCAACGTTTTAGCTCTGTCGGGGTCGTTCCCGGGGTTATCGGGCCATGCGAGGGTTTTTTCTTTCTTATTTTTTTTATTTTTTATTTTGAAAAACTCAGAAATTGTGTAAATGAGACGCGAGACTTGCTCAGGCGAATTTTCGACGTTCACTATATATAGTTCATTATTTTTCAAACTCACAGCCGGCATAAGCTGTCGTATATAAATAAATAAGTAAATAAATAAATACATATGCCTGTGTATGTATGTGTGTGTGCCGGTATGTATGTATATCAATGGCATAATGAAGCGGCTTTGTTGACAAAAAAAATAATTTCGCATACGAAAGAGGATGAAATTATATTACATGTTTTTCATACTTTGACATATATTTAAAGATAATAAGAACATTACGTATGGAATACAGTAACTACATCGCTACTTCTTTGATAAACTTTATAATAATATTCATTTGAATATTATCTCTAACAAGAGGATTCAGACAATGTTATTTCTTTGGGTTAAGAATAAAAATAGAGCTTGACCTCGCCGAGGGGAGATTCGATTAAATTGGGACGGTCTGCAAAGCGATTATCCGCCTTTAAATTTAAATCCCATTTTCATTATCGTTTTTTGCTTTTAAAATATTTTCTATAGGAGAACGTTGCATGATTTATAAAATATCTTAGATGAATATACGAGAATAGACGCCCCAAAGAAAGAAAATTAAAACATAAGATATTTACTGTTCTGCAACAATAAAAGAAATAAAGTCAAAATTTATAATTATTGTCGAATCATGAAATTTACTACTAAATATAGGAAGTCGACAAAAAATCGATCGTATTTATTCTGATGCTGAACTGGTTTTCTTCCAGTAGTGTAAACAGGTATATTTTAATGACTGAGTTTCTTACAGCGCGCTGCCGTTACTCATTAAACTTTACTTTCTATATATTGAATTTAATCGAGAAATCTGTATACAGCGTGGAATTATGTTTATAATACTCTCATTTCAATTTATAAGCAGTGATATTTTTATAACTGTCTTAGTTTTTTTTTTTCATTTTCTATAAGATGCCAAAAAGTGTGTAATAAATAAAAATTTTTTTTACTCAGGTACGAAATCAATAAAAATTATCAAGTTAACAGTGGATTCGATTTTCACGTCGACTCAAGTAACTTGTAAAAACAATTGGAATACAATTGAGTTTTTGAATAAAACAAATAATCAATTTATCAAGTGTGTCGATATATTAGTTAGTTTAGATAATTTCTTAAAAAGACATTCTCCACTTTACGATTTCCCTTTTCACACTTTGCACCATTTAAGAGTTACAGCAAAATTAAAAAAGCCGTTAAAACCGAAAAATTAGTTAATTCGAATACATAAACATTGATCAACTGTGTTAATTTGTGTAAAATTGTGTAAAATTGCTGGATATGTAGTCGCAGGCGCACGAATACTGAAATGGTTGGTTACACGTATATAGTGTATTTTAGAGCATGAAATGCAGAATTGGTCACAATTTGCAATTTCCGGTTAGCTAAACATTAATATCTACATTAAAAAAGGTTTACACTGTACAAAACTATATATTATCATAACAAGTTTATATAGTATAAATTGATTGGCAAAAAGTTTTAAGAGCATATATACGTATAAATTTATATATACACATATATATACACATATATATACACATATATATAAATATTATAAAGTATAAGGAGTTGATCTATGTCTGCGTCATCTTAGAATTTCAAAAACTAACTTCAGACGCGTGCACGGTGATCTCAAAAACAACCTTTAGACATTCATCGCGTGCGTACACACTGACAAGGGAAGGTTATTAAATATAGATGATGGATTTCGTTCAGCTGGAACAAAATAACTATTATTACCTTAAAAAAATAAACGTTGTATTTTTTGTTGTTGAAAGTTTATGGCCTCTTGTAAGTCAAGACTTTTTTTGACAAATTTCGACCGATCTTCAACTGATCTAACAGACCTGAAAAAACTGTGAATTTTCGGACTTGGTTTATTAAAACTTTTTTGCTGAAATATTATTCTTCCTATCAATCTGACACCAAAATTAGCGGTTTTGCTAACTCAACTTAACTGAAACTTTACAAGACAAATTTTGGATATAATTAGATTTACGTCCCTCAATTTCGATCAAATCCATCATCCAAATTCCGTAGCTTCTCTACGTTAGGTCGTATAGGTAAACGTTTGCAACGGTCGATGATTCTTCAGGCGAATCATTAATACTCAAATCCATTATACAACTCATATCATAGCCTTGTCACAGCGCAGAATTTCGACTTAATCTAAGCAGCTATTCTTTCAAAAGCTATAGTTAGTTTCTGAACTTTAATTATACTATATTCAAATAAAACTTCGAACCATCGTTACGAAGCCATTCTTGATCAAAACGTGTTTCTCTGAAATGTTTCATCTGCTATTTCCGCGTCCCGCCAATGACAACTTCGAACGGAGAGCGAACCGCCCGCTGCAAGACATGGATAAATAAGAGAGAGAAAAAAAGTAAGAAATGCAGAAAATAAGGGCGGAGGGAAGAGGTGGTTGGAGTGGCAGAGGGCGAGGGGAGGAGGCAGGGTACCATATAGTCCGAGTCATTGGCCGCAACCGCGCACAGACCGACAAAGGGCCGCGCACGCTCGAATCCCCTCATTTTTCTCTCATTTGAATATCTTCATTAATATACTTTCCGCCTTCTGTTCCCCCACCTCTCGCAGCCCTCCTACCTCGTCCTCTCGTTCGCCTCCACCTTTCTTTTCCTCCCTTGTCCGGTATATAACCCGCCCCCTGTTCTCTCCCTCTTTTGCCGTCCTGCAGCCACTCTGCTGTATGCATGCATACATATATACGTACACACATACATGAGCGTCATCGCCGACGGAACGCTCCGCTACATGGGCACACTCCTCGGCCCTTTATCCCTTTCCTTTCGTAGCTGTCTAGGCTTGTAGCAACCGCGCGTTCTACTGCGTCGCGTCGGCGTACGATCATTGTTATATTCGACTATCTCGCCGTTCAGCGGGGGCGCGCGATATGCGTCTTGCCTACCTGTGCCTGCGGCACTTATACTCCGCGCAACAACGCGTGGTGGTAGAATCCGTGCAGCGCTCTTTTTTGTCCCCACACGCCATCGCCGTTTATAATCGATCCTCTTCGTCGATTAAAGCCGAGACTCGTGCGCGCGCGCGCGTGCCGCTGCCGCAGAGCAGTGCTGCCGTAAATTGTTATTTATAACGTGCGTTGGTAGCTCTGACCTGTACCGATGTCCGCGCTCGTGCGCGCTTCGCGAATGGCGGCAGCCATCGCCGTTTCAAGAGGGGGCTTCTTACTTTATCCTGTCTTTTTCGTACCACCGGCAATTATGGAAGTAAAGGACGCGTGTACGAAGTTCTTTCTTAGACCTAATTTCCCTTGTAATTAGAGTTGGAATTTACTGCGGACGTCGGATCTAGATTTCGTTAAATAATGGATACCGCGCTCTTTTTCACATATCTACATGTATTTTTTTTTAATTTTTCATAGTTCTTTCATGAGAACACTTTATAAACTGATAATGTATTTTTTATAATGTCGCAAAGAAAAAAGACCTTTCCGTTATTCTACACCTATATTGGAACCAAATATATCGTACAATATAAACGTGTTGTGTATCTAAAAAGATCATTAATATTTTCATAAATTTATATGTAATATATATTAAACAAGCTTGTAACAAAGTGATATTAATCAATTCTGACACGAAAGGTTTTCTCTCTCCAAATTTTTGCTGTTTCAAAAAATCATACGTATATGCTCAACGTATATTTTTCTTTTTGACGACAGAATAATAAATAAATTTTCTTGTTTCTTTTTTAGTTTTATAATTTCGATTTTAATCATTTGAAGTCTATAAACTATACAAGTGTCAGAACCCTCATCGATAATTAAATAGTTCCTTCAATAATTATTAATTAGGGACCATTTAGAAGCACATAGTTCAATTATAGCGTCAATTCAACCCATCGTCTTTATTACATCTTCCTACCTCGTTTTTCAAACCAGCCTAGTTTTTACTAGGTCCTCACCTTCTCATTCTAGGACTAACTTGGTTTATGAGCGGTTCATCCATAACACTAAAAATCCAAAATTTGTGAAAAATAACCACATGTTATACATATGTGTTATTTCGGGCATTATGGATTCAAATATTTTATTAAGCATCTTTTATCACATTAGGAGTTTTATTGGAGTGTGTAGCGTTGAGATTTGCCACTCCTGGCTTATGCAGCATAAATATATCGGTTTGGAATTTATGAATTAGGAAATTCGGAATTTATGAATTTAGAAATACTAGTTTTAGAACTTATAATAATGAATTGTATTGTTGTATTAATGAATTGTATTAATAAAGTAAGAAATAGAATAAGAATTGTATTAACCTTTAAAGGGCCGGAAAGCCGATATATCGGCTCAAAAACATAATGCTAGGATACCTCTTTATCCTCAAATAAATTGATTAGCACTAAATTCGTATCTGAAGTTGGTTTGAGCTTATTACGTCAGAATCAAGGTCTTGCGAATCATTGCAACAGATATATCTTTATGTTTTTGGAGTCACTGAGTTCGGGTTTTACCTCACTTGGAGCTTAAATAAAAAGAGAATCAGGTTAAGAATATACCCAGGGAAATATTTAAAATTGGTTTTTAGATTTTTAAAGCGCTTGGCACCAAATTTTGTCATTCAACCAATTCCATTTCTATCAATATCATTAGTCAAATAAATTTCTGAATCTATTCTCATGCAAGTAGTTTGCCAGTAAAATTATAGAAATATATATATATATATATATATATATATATATATATATATATATATATATATATGATACTTCTGCATTTGACCTTGAAGTGACCTTGTTTAACCTCGAATGACCGTGATTATGAGAAATTATGACTGATCGGACTCCAAATCTGGAGATGCAGCACATCTCAAACCCTGAGAATATGATTTTATTCCTATTTTACTGAACTAAAAATTTTTCATGACCCTCCAGGGCCGGGGAGCCGATGTATCAGCTCGGTCCATGATAGGACCATTGTACATAGTTGATACGAGATATGAATTTGGGCACTTTCAATGAAGATTCTCAATAGTATCATTTGAGTATTTATAATAAATACCTAAAAATATTGACATTCTAGAAGAAAATTCATAATGGATTTGAATGTGGAATATAAAACAAACATATAGAACAGCAATACGTAATATGATCTGCAGGCTTCTTTTAGGGTTATAAAAAAATCTTACTCCTTCCTTTTGAGCTTCTTATTAAAAGTGTCTTGGAATAGTCCCATAATAAATTGTTAAAATTACAAACCATTAACTAATGATAGAATAATTATTGAATTCATAGTTAAAGTCGTATATTGAATCGAGCAATAGCAAAATTTCCAGAAAACGAATGGTACAATATACAATATACCATTTTTGTAATAGCTTATACTTTGTGTAGTACCTTTCCAATAACGTAAGATATATATATATCAGTAAGCCGATGAAAATCCAGGGTGATTCCCATGTGCACGATGCCGTACACCATGTACAGTCGACTAGTGTACTTTTTCTGTCCCGGCGGGGCCCCGCAATCGACACTGCGCTTTGTGTGAGAAACCAATTTCCTTGGATCTCAGCTCTGTACAGATGCGCACGGAACAACTTGAAATACGTTGTATGTACCAAGAGAGGAAGAGCGAGAGAGAGAGAGAGAGAGAGAGAGAGAGCGAGAACAAGAGGGAGGTAAAAGTTAAAGGAGAGACAGCGAACGAGGAATCTCTCTCTCTCTCTCTCTCTCTCTCTCTCTCTATATATATATATATATATATATATATATATATATATATATATATATATATTGAAAGAGGGAGGGAGATAGAAGGATGAGAGGGAATGAGAGGAAGGCAGGTGGAATGCAAGCGCGGTAATTTGGACCACCCAATCACCCGAGCAACTGATCATAATAGCATTTTGTTTTGAGGCTTTTTATTCGCCCTTTTGCCCCTCCGTCCCTTTCCATCACACTGCGACCAAGCGGTCGGCGTTTTATGCACAGACACACACACACACACACGCGGATAAATATAGATACATACATACATACGTACATACATACATACATACATACATACATACATACATACATACATACATACATACATACATATATATATATATATATATATATATATATATATATATATATATATATATATATATAGTGTGAGTTTATGATGTCTTTTGCGTGACAGAGGTTCTCTCTATTTTATGTCCTTTTATATAGTTTGTTTTTCAAAATTTTTTTGTAAATGAGTACTACCCACAAACTACACCGATTGTGCGTAAATTTATGCCATTCTTTCTATATGCACTCAATTATTTCCTAACGTACTACTGAACATTTGACTTTTTAATATAGTTAAAACTTATATATTTTTTTCATGAATATTTTCATCACTAACTAAAATAGGATTACTTTGGTAGTTCCATTTTTGATGTTTCACATGCAAACGATTACCTACGAAGTTAAACCTTTTTTTAAATTTAACATTTATATGCATCTGCAACTAACGAAAACAATGAAAATAATAATATGAAGCCAATATATCAGATGAAAAATAATATAAATGTCAAATTTATTAAGTGAAATTTAGGCAAAATTTTTGTTTTTGATGAAACAATACGATACCTATTTTAATACATACAGTGAGTAATTGAAATATATATATATATATATATATATATATATATATATATATATATAGTATCTAGTTAAGTATTGCATAAATTATCAGGAACTTCCCTATTAGAAATTGTTTTGAAATCAAATAATTTCATTATTGACCTTTTACAGTAGAACTGACAAGAATTACTAAAATAATAAAAATGTTAATAATATAATAACTAAATTATTTTTACGAAGATGACCTTATTTGCTCGGAATGTTTCAATTTCTAAATTAATATTATAATTTAAAATGATCAAATTTCATCTCATTCACTTACTCTGGTATTATTTTCTATATTTACTTATATTTTATACCACTGTATATGTCCTATTTGCATGCTCATCGATCTAAACGATAAAAAATAATTTAAATTTTTGCACAACCGATATCTCAATAATTGCAAAATTGCTATGACTTTCAAGTAATTCCAGAGAAGGTTAAATTCAGTAAGCCTTGCCGACCAAAAGGGCTTCGTATACAACTTTTTCACTCCGAGTCTCAAACTCAATCTTTTTATTAAAATCTAATGAGTCTGCGCGCTGCGCCCGAGGAATTCTTTTGGATTCCCCTCTTTTGCAGCGCGCACAGTCGGTGGAAAAAGAGCAAAACCGACATAAAGCGGGTAAGAGACGAGCGAATGAGGGAAAGAAAACGCACAAACAACCAATCTCACTCGGTCCCTCTTGCCCTCCTCGTTTCAACCCCCCCCCCCCCCCGCCTGCTCCGTCCCATTCTCCATTGGACTCGTTTCTCTTCTTCTCGCATTCCGCGTATGTATACATATATATATATATATATATATATATATATATATATATATATCATACACAGCCTCTGCGCCCATGTAATAATCGCCCGGGACCATTAAACTAAACCGGGAATAATATTATATTAAGCTATACGGCGCGCGGGCGAGCGCGGGGCGGAAAGGAGGTTTCGATCGAAAACAGCGAGAAAGAGAGGCTCGCCTCGATAAAAGGGAGAAAAAGGGTGTAGGTGAGACAGCGGGACGAGTGGCGCGATGGCGGGGGGTGGGAGAAGGGGTGCAAGAGAGACGGAGAAAGAGTACTGAAAAAGAGAGAGAGAAGGAAAAAGGAAAGGAGAGAAGCGCCGATATAACCCATAGCTTCTCAGAACTAAGTAGATTCGAATTTTGATACGGATGATCGGGCTGAATACAAATTACTCATATATGCCTCCCTCTCCTTCTGTCTGTCTCTCACTCCCTCTTTCCCTCTCTCCCTCTCTCTTGCTCTCGCCCCTCCCGGGGTAATCACACGGTGGCTGCTCTTCTGTACCGCGTTCTAAAGAAAAATGTGCCTTTTACTCTCCCTCTCTCTCTCTCTCTCTCTCTCTCTCTCTCACTCTGCCTCTCCCAACCTCCCCTCTCCGTTCCTCTTCTCTTTTCTATAATACGAGTATGCATATATACGCGCAACGCCATCGTTCTCCGGTGTGATTCTTCTCCTCCTCCTTATTCTCATTCTTCTTCCTTCTTTCTACCTTTTATTTCGTCCCCTCCCCTCCTCTCTCTCTCTCCTCGTTTCTCTCTGCCGATTTGCCTTGCATTCGCACTCGCGCGCACGCTTCCCGCATCGTCCTCGCTCCCGCTTTCAAGTTTGAATTCCCTCAATTTTGCGGGCGATTTTGCGCGCTAGTGCGCGGCGCGCGCGCGAGAGCGCGTTTCTCGGCTTGGTTTATTAACTTTCGGAATGCACGCCGATCTTGGCTTGCTCTCTTTTTCGGTAGGTGAAACAGTTTTATACTCTTTGGCGGTTTTCGCTCTCTCGCCTCGGCCTTATTTTTTTCCGTTTTTGTCGTTTTGCCGTTTTGTTTTTTCAATCCCCTCTCACCCTACCCCCACCGCCCCTTACTTTGCACGGCCAAGATTTAGTGCACGAGTGCCCTCTCCCCCTCCCCGCAAGCAGCGTGTCTGCCGCGGACTTTTTCTTTCCAACCACGTGCGCGCGAGATACATTTTGTCGCGGCGCGAAGATGCCTGCCTCGATTCCGCCGATTGTTATTGGGGCCTAAAATTTTTGGTAATAAAACTATTAAACTCCCATTAATAATTTATTTCGATAAACAGATAATCATGTATTGGACTTATTTGATCTTTTAAAGATTGCGGATTAATACGTATCCCTGCTGCGCTGGGGACATACTGTAATTACGGGGGAGGAGGGGCAAATATTCATAAGGACGGAGTAAAACGATACGTATAATATATAAGTACGCTTATAAAGTTCACAAGTTCGAAGTCTGTTTTTGCGAAGCCAAATCCTATATAACATAATCTTTGGCGACTATTGTTGCGAATTTATTTTAAAACGTGCCCTTAGTTATTGGATAATTCGTAATTGATATTTTGGCCATTTAGGATTGAAATAAACAAAGGTGTTTTAATTTTGCGTAGGAAAAATAGTAAATGATGATCTTCTATCGCTGGAAAGTTTTTGTCAGCTTAAGCATGGCTCGATTGTTTGAATTGAAACGGATTTTGGAATCGTTAAATGTTTAATAAGGGCGAATGATGTCTGTAGTAAATGAAGAAATCGAATAAGTAAAGAAATATTTTAGTATTAATTATACAGCGGTCTGATTGAAAATTTGAGTTAAACGTTAAAGTAGCAAATAAAACTAATTTAAAGAAGTGTCAATTAACGATCAGAGAACTTGTTGATAGTGACATGGGCTTATTGCGGTGCAATTTTATCGGATACTTTGGGCACGAGATATGCGGTAGTGTTGGAAATTTGTTCGGAAATATCTAAATTTTATCCGAAAAAAGACCCGTCAAACGAACCGTATTTATTGAAAAAGAACATAATGATGAAAAATCGGTGCATCGTTATAATGTCGAAACGAATGCTTAATCAATCACGACCAGGAATAAAAGCGATTAACGACGCCATGGCTCAAAATAGCAAGTCAAGTTCCGTCAATCGTGAAGGTTTTGCTTGCATTGTTTTCTATGACTGCATGGCGGAATTTTGTAGTGCCAGTAAAGAATATTCTGTTGAAATTATACACTTTGGTTTGCGAAGATGAAGTGCGATAAAAGCGTTAGAATATGAGGGCTATATATCAATGCCCTGTCCCTGGAAAAAATCAAGGTCGTACGAAGAAGCGCATATCAGAAGTACCTTGTCAATCGGCAGCAGCTAATCGCTACAGTTACTCAACGTTGATGGCCGTTAATAATTAAGTTTTTCAATTTTCATCGAAATAAATTTACAGGATTGCCCGCTATTACAGAATAATATAGCGTATTTAAATCCTTTAATGTAGCGGCTCGCGCGACTTGTAAGCGGGCGAAAAACTATAATCTACTACAATAATATCATCACGATCTCTCGATTCGTATCGGGGCTATAATTTTGACGAAAATCTGAAATAAAAAGCCTGGATACCGGCTGGCCAACCGATTCGGCCAATTCCGCCATTTGTACACACACACACACACACACACATACAGCGGCGGACATGCATCAGAGAGAGCCTATCGTCATTATTTCTCTGTCGGTCGCTCTCCCTCCCCCCTCTCTTTTTCTTTCCTCCCTTTGAATAAAGGCGAAAAAAGGCGAAAAAGTGGACGAAGGCGAGCGGATAAAGGAGAGTTTTGAGAATCCAATCATAATTATTCTGGTGCGGGATTCGATCGGCAGTCGCGATACGATTGGATTGGCCGCGCGAGCGCGCCGTCGAAAGGAAGCCGAGCAATGCTCGCAGCATAAATAATTAATAGTAGCCCGGGAGAGAGTAAGTAAGAGAGAGAGAGAGAGAGAGAGAGAGAGAGAGAGAGAGAGAGAGAGAAGGAAAGGAAGGAAGCGAATGAGGCAAGCGAGAGAGAGAGAGAGAGAGAGAGAGAGAGAGAGAGAGCGAGAGCGAAAAGCAAATCCCCGCAGTCAAAGAATCGCGCGTCGAGCTGCGCCGCGGCGGCGTTGCAGTTTTGCCGTTGCGTTTAAGCTCCGCCCAGAGAAACGTCGGGGCTCCACCCTGGTCGCTCGAGCTCCTCGGCTAAATCTTGTTAGTTTACTTACTGAATTAGTCACACTTCCAACCAAATACAAGAATTTATGCGCAGAATATATTATAGATAATGAGATTCTGATAACACATGATGTAATATGATCGAATTCGTAATTTAATTTGCTGTAATGTTTCTAATTTGATACAAAAAGACAAGCTGGTGTTGACCTTTCATTACTTGTGGATGTCTAGCTTATTTTCCAAATTTTCCAATTGTTCAAAATATTATTATTTTCGGCTTTAACAATAGGAAATGTTAATACATTAAATAACATTAATAAAATACATTTTGTACAACATTTATGCACTCTAATGCAATTTAACTATGATAACTAATATTTAATAAAACTTAAATTGCATTAATTAAAGTTAAATTAAATTACTTAAAATAATTGTATTATATATTTTAAATCATCTGAAAGATACGTTACTCTGTTATTAATTTTATTATCATATTTGGTATCGATTTTATCTTCTGTCAAATATTATATTACCGTATATCATACTTTTTATTAAAGGAACAGTGTTAAACTATAAAAATTACAAAAACGTTTCAGAGAAGAATAACAGAAGTTTTTAAAAAAATAATTGTAGCTGTATGATTGTCTTCAATCAGAAATTCTCAGTTCGAAAGTTATTAAAAAATAAGATTAATTATAAAAAACAATGTATGGTACAAACAATAACATATTGTTTTCAATTTTACAATTTACGACATTACTCATCATACAGATTTTTGTTTCAACCGATACAGTTGTTTTCTGCACATCATCGCTGGTGAAGTATTCTAATAGAATAACGAATGTTATTCTGCGATATCGCAATCGCGCTGGTCAGGGCTAAAACCAAAAATTTTTAGCTATTTACTCATATGTATCGATTAAGATCGATTAAGTGTTAAAGTCGAATCGTAGAGATTCATTTATAGAAGCAACGCATACTGCATATAAAAGTGAGTGGATACATGTGAATTTGCTGAAAAATATATGGCAAAAAATGAAAATCTGTTAGTCTCCCTAAAATATGAAGTAAGATGTGTCCTTTGATATGGTAGGTAATTTTAAAAAGTTATTATATCGAAATTATAAATATTCAGGTTGAATTGTTTCATTTTATTTATAATATTTATAATTTTGTCGGTTGTGTTAGCGTAAAAATGTTTCTTTCTTCTGTTATAGTAAATACAACCATTAAATTTTTATATTTCACAATGTTCTGACAATAGATGTGCTGTTCTTTTTAAGTAATTAATGTTTTATTACTATTAATACATTTGTATTTTGTCAGGTTATGGATAAATCTATATAGTTGCATGAAAAGATTTTTCCTAGTTTATCTTCGATGAAAAATAAAATGGTATATTATTTAATTTATTATGAAAATAGTTAAAGAATCACAGATTCAGTTCAAAATATATCGTTTATAATTATTGAGAACAGATTTTAAAATTTTTCACATATCTTGAATAATCGAAACGTTTGAGACTATATATATTAAAAACAAACACATTTCACTTAATAAATAAATATTAATAAAAAGCAACAAAAATAACTAGGAATTCTTTTATAAATTTACGCACATACATTTGTTTAGAGATCATTTTCAGATGAGATGAATTTAAGATTTTTTATTCTAATTAATATTTAAGAATTTTATGTAAGTAAAGGCGGAAAATGTAACGAACTATGTTTTATGGTGAAAATGACTTTCTTAACTTGCTGTAGCAAATGTAAAGTGTAAAAAGTTATTGAACATCCATTATACTTGCAATATACGAAGAAAATTTCAGGAACCTCAAATTAAAGGCAAACTATTATAAGTTATATTAACATGAAAAGTGATTGACAATACGTAAAACTGCGTTAAATTATATTTTATTCGTTTCTCCAACTTTGAAAAACTCTAAGGACAGCGGACCGGTGGTTCGAGCGTAATTATCAAAACTTCATTTGCAAATTTGATGTCGACGTGTGAACATATCTTTGATGATTGAAATTGATAATTTTATGGTATTCGGAATTTATTAAACTTCTGCAACGAAATTTGTTATCAAAATAAATAATATACTTAAGAGCAATGTTTTTATAATTTGAAACTGTGAAACGTTTTTAAAAATCTATTTTGAAAAACACATCACTCAGAAATACAGGAAAATTGGATTTCGTCACAAATTCAGTTGCGTATTCAAAAACTTTCCTTTCAGTTCATCGGTCAGAGTTATTGCAAATTTGAAATTGGTTAACAAGCTTATGCCACTAAACATATTGCCAACAAGTTGAAGTAGAAATTTGAAACTTAAAAGGAATCAATCGAAATAATATTATTTTTCTAAGACTTCTCATAATGATACGTTCAAAAAATTTTATAAAATTATAGAAAGGGTTTTCTATTTTTAATCGTAGAAGAAAGTTAAAAAAATTATCTAAAATTTGAATAATTCTGACGATACTGCTAGATATACTGTTATATTTGAAGTTTGATATCAACATTGAAATAAAGCATAATTTGAATATACACTTCGGCCACAACTTGATGAATGTCATTTTTTAAATTCCTTACCGTGTTCAGGAACTTTCGAATTAAATCGTCTCGAGTAGTGCGAACTGATGGAACTATTCGAACAAAATGTATAATGTATATAGAACTATGTGTGGAACAATTAGGGATATAAACTTTTTGATGTTCAAACAACACGATAGCTTGGAAGACTAAAAATAATTGTTACTTGAATATCAAACAGTTCTAGCCTCCAGTACAAATCATTTGATTAATCACATCTTAAAGCTAAATGAGATCGCAAAACATAAAATCATACAGTGTCTATTGCAAGAGCTTCCTTCTAACAGCAGATGAGCTTTTTTCAGTAGGATTCACATTTCAAACTTCAAATAGAAAGAAAAGATCGATTACTATGCGATTACTGCGTTTCGTGTAGTAATAACAATAACGTATGAATTCTTTGAGCATCATTTTAGACCTTTAAATAACCTCCGATTGTCCACAATGAACACAATTGTGAAAAAACTTGCGTATATTATCGATTCCTTTACGGAAATATACGTAAAATTGTATAAATTATTATAAATAAAAATAACCAGAAAAATAATTTGAAACATTGTTAATAGTTAAACAACCTAAAATAATTTTGTATGATTCTTAGGCATAAAAAAGAAATAACAACATTCTACGATGTATATTATAAGTAAATATTTTAAGATATTAAAAATTAAATAATAAATCAAAAGATAACTTTGTATGCAAGCCGCTGGCGATAGTAAAACAATGTTTTCAGACCTGATCGCCAGTATTTGAGTATTCTAAATGATGATTTATTTTAAGCGTCCTAAAAAATAATAATATTAATTAAAGAACAATACTTTGATTTGAAAACTGAATATTTGTATCTTAGCAGTAAAATATTGTTTTCATTATCAGGAAAATAAGGTTTCTAATAACAATTACATGAGTCATAGGACAAGATAATCTCATTATTTATATTCTAATATATTATTTAATAATAAAAATTGTTGAAAACTTTAAATTAATTTTATATAAATACATTTTGCTCTTTTGATTGAAATATTTAATAAATTAACTTCAGTTCTTTTCTTAGTGAAAATTTATTAATCCATCAGAGTTATTTTAAAAGTTATTTCGTATAAATAATCTAATTGCATGTCACGAGCTACGAACGTTTTTTCACTTTTTTCGGAGTAATAAACTAAATTTACAATATTTTGGCTTGATAAATAAGTAAAAGAACGACGATTCTGCATGTTTTATAACTGTGTATTATCTCTCTGTTTATCTGTAAGCACTTACTTTGCATAATATAAATAGCACAGAGTCCACATATATAAGAGCCTGTTGCTATTCGTTTGAACGATAAGGTATACGTATTACATTGCTTCAGTTTTAAATTATCTACCATGAAGTCCTGGCTTATTCTTTTGTTTCTTCACTTTACTGTAGCATGTGCGACAATATACAGTACAAGTAAGTTATTATATTAATATTATTTAATTATATGAAAATTATATTCTTAGATCTGACAAGACTTGAAGTTGTTTGACATATACTTTCATTGACTATACATAGATAGATATTTATACATTATATAAAATTTGTAACGCATACGATCCATATACTTCAACATTCAATTATACTGGAAGTTTATGAGAGGACACCAAAGCAGCATGAAAATATGAGTTTTTTGAGGTTGTTGCTGTATGGCACTGGTATTTAACCTTTATAGTTCAAAATATTATTTTGTATATAAATTTAAGTTTAATCTTATATGTGCAATTAGTACGTTTCCTTTATTAAGAATTGCTTTTTGTTCATTAAAACGAAATCTATTGATACCATTCAATGTGTTAGAAAAGGAATTATTAATTTTTACTTGTTTTCGAGATATAAACTTAAATGGAAAATTTTTAATGAAAATTGTGCACAACAGGGCTTTTATTTTTTTTTTGTGTTATTGCGCTAAATGAAAACTCGAATTCGAATCAAATAATTTCTAATAGTTTTATATTTTAACGAATTACTATAACTGTTTCACCGATCATTTTTTAGTTTCAGATTGTATGGGTCTTGATTGCCGTTGGTATTGCCGAGGCTACGAACCTATCTGCGTAGATTTAAATCGAAGTGCTGTTTGTACCTGCTGTTTCTACAACGAACAAGGTCGGAAGATTTGCGATATATCTTCATGGCAGAATTACTTAGACTAGTGTATGTATGAGTAACTAATTATGTATACATCTATAGTGATCAATAGTCTGTTCTGAATTCAATATGTATACAATTTTTCTATATTAGACTATAAACATATTAATAAGAACGAATAAACTCAAACAAAATACCAATTCATTTATTCTAAGTTAGCCATTTTTGTTCTCTTTTAACTTGAAATACAGTTTGCCTGTCATTCAATAAAATTTATATACAATAACAGTAATTATATTGATAAATTGCATTAACAAATTTATTGTATAGAAACATTTATTACTATTTCTCTTCTCTTATATGTATTTAGTGCAAGCTTTTTAAAATTTATAACCTTTTAAAATTTGCAAAAATTATCATCTTGTGCTATTCGAGTCGATTGCAATATAGTTTATGGCTTCAGAGTCTTTATGTTGCTTACAGTGTAATATTTGTTCAGTATCGATAGCTACCAGTAAAAGATTATATAAAATATACACTTTTTCGATTAACCTTATAATTTTGAATAGGCAGTTCTAATAACAATCTATGCAAATCCAAACCATTTCTTTAAAACTTGGCTTCTTCTACTTCACTTCTCTATAGACTCAAAAACAGATTTAGTTATTTCAGATAAATATTTACTTATCGTATTCTCATGAAACCACAATATTTCTTTGCATACATTTTATAGTTTTTTTATTAAAAAATTAGTTGAAATAAAGAATTTTATTCGCAAAATTTCATTTGAATTAAATCGTTTTACTTGTAAATATTTATTTTAATTTGCTAAATTTGCTATTATTATAGAATGGATGCTTATAGTCATAAGCCATTACGAAACATTTAAAAGAGTTATCTTCAGAAAAACATTTTTTCTAGATTATAAATGGATTAAACCGGGGAATAGTGTAAAACTCTTTCTTGGTCATCCAAAACATAAACTATAAACTTTATATTGATTTCAATTTTGGAGCAGTTAGCATATGCAATAATCATTGTTAAAATGAAATATTATTGTTGTCAACTAGAATAGCTCGGATGCTATAAGATACGCGAAAGATTTGTATCGAAAGTTATGCCTTGTAACTAAGAGAAACTGGGAAACCTAGGCCTTCCTTTTAACGATACATAATAACTGAGTAATTGTAAATTGCTATAATTGTCAGATTGTTATTTTTTGAGTGATTAGAAATTTTAAAATAGCGCTTTAAGCTTTATGAAATAAACCTATTGTTGCAGACATACGATAATATATCTTTAAAAATAACCTGAGAAAATAATGTTAATGTTATTTATATATTAGTTTGTAATTTTATAATTACTGCAAAAAGGAAAAAATAATTATAAAGGTTCTAGTCTTCGGTTTAAAATTATTTTGAATTTAATATAAATGTATGCACGCATAACAGCGTAGTTTGTAAGGCTTTCACATAATTATTTATAATATATTGTAAGTACTTATGGTGTGTTATTTAGTTTTTCAGTATAATTGGAATGTAAGCTCCTTTGCAAAGTCTCGCAATAATGCAATAAAAATAAAATTTTATATAATGTTACTCGTTTAATAATATGTTTATGCCCGATTTTAATGTATATTTTAAATAAATAAAATGCATTGTTATAATATCCATAGTAATTTTAATAGTAATTTTTATTTCAGATTCGTGGGGGATGATAATATATTCTGGTATAAAGACCGTAAGACCCATAAAATTATTAATTAATTTAATATAATATTGATAGGCGAGGTAAAAATTCGATCTATCGCAAAGCAAGGTACGTTCTGAATATGGTCGTACCTATTCCCACGTGAAAGAAGGAAATGTAACGTTCATAAATCTCGGACATTAAGTGGCTTCGCGTGCGTCAATAATTCAGCAATTGTGACGATAAACTACTATACAGCAGAGATTGGAAATTTATAGATATTCATTTTAAAATAGTGTCCTAATGAAAGATTAATTCATATATTTCTATTATGACTAAAGGATAAAAATTTTAGTTACTATAATTAATCTTAGGTTAATACAAAAATCGAGCGAACTCTCGCTAACGGCCAAACTATGTGTACAGATAAGGTACAAGCTTAATTGTGCCGTGACGGAAAAACCGAAGATTTTTCCTTCAAATAGCTTGTCTAAGATTTCACACATATAAGGTGAGCAAATAGTTGCTGTAGGAAAATCTCGTGGGGATTTTTAAAAGGAATCTCTTTTGTGATGGTAATTTCCCAATACTTTCTTTAAAAAAAGCTAATTTTACAGACTTATATTCAAACAGGTTTTATTCTAACTTGGAGAAAACGTTGAGAAGTTCAAAGCCATATGACGTGTTCTATTTACACCTCGGGCTGTTGGACCATCAGACTACGCGAGAGTTGGGACTGCAATGACTCGGAGTTCATTCGTTTTAAGGTTTCTATTTAGCGAAGGTTATTGGCACTTTTGTATTTTATTTAATTAAATATAATTTAAATTTAAATATTTGTTATTTTCATAACGTTCTTTGATTTCCAATATCTCAGCCTATTATTCAATATACGTGTAATATTATACAGAATACAAATTAGTATATAAGTATGTGAAGGGATTGTTGACTGCTTATCTATATTGATTGAGTAGAAATTATTCTATTTTTAATAATTTTACACATAAACATAAAATGGTTACAAATTTTAGTTAATCATGCCTTTTATAAAAGGCCATTCGATATTACAACGTTACGACTTTTGTATTCGATAATCATTGTGGAAAAGGGAGGTTATTAAAAGTTTTTTTTATAAATTTTGCTTATGAAAATTTTTAAAGCTTCTCTTTTCTAGACCAATCGCTGAATCTGTGCGAAGCTTTGGAACACATTAGCAAAAATTGACTTGGATCCTTCATTATATCATTACAAAAACATAAAAAATAAAATACAATGCACATGAATGCTGATTTGAAATAATGTTTCCATTATCTTCGCACATTTCTGGAAAAATTAAAAATCGAGCATACTGCAGGTATTGAAATGAAATCATTTCTTTTTAAATATTCGCATTACGTAAATATATTGTATTAAAAGGCATCTAATTTTAGTGTTACGAACCACAGACAAAGACTGCATACAGGATTTCACATCTGTCTCGTCGAATATTATAAATTCTACTTAAGCCCATGTCAATAATTTACGAAATACCGTGAGCTCCGAATGATTCCTATTTTACTCATGGATTTTTGTACATATAGGTCTTCAAGGAACGCGTGAGAAGAAACATATGAGAGCTCGAGCCCAAAGGAGCTTGCATAAGAAACAAAAAAGTGCCCCTTCGTTGCTCCGCTTGGGGGCCAAAACTGACGACAAAGACGCGGAAAGGGATGCTTCGCACAGCTCGAATCTAAGTGCTAATCGTTCGTATTTACGCATATGCCATACATATCATAATAGCGGGAAAGTGGGTCGCTCGTTCGCCCACTGTAATGGCCGCGGTCGGCTCTTATGCGCGCGCGGTGTAAAACCCGCGCGCTCGCGTGCATTCGAACGACTGTATAAACGTATATACGGTTTGCTGCCGAACGCCTCGTCCTCGTCCTCGTGCGCGTTTTCCCGCCTGGATCGGGCGCACGACTCCCTCGCCTTTTATTTCGACCTTCGCTTCGACCGCGACACTTTCTGGCAATTATGTGCCCGCGCCCTTCCATGCGCGACTCCGACGTTGGCTTGTGTACATCGGCATACCGCGTTTAAAATATGGGCGACGGGATCGCCGAATAAAGCGAATGAAAAAGGCTGCGGCTTCATGTACGAGAGACTTACAACTGGTGTATTTAATGTATAGGCAAAAAGGTCGGCCGCGTCGAGTGAAAAACCCAGTGGATTTTTTAAACGATATCTTAAGCATTAGTAACCAGGAGTTATAATATCGGCAATAGCAGTGGAGAATTTACTTAAAACTACCCGAGTCTACAATACTACTTGTTGAAGATAACCAAGAAGTTCTTTTCTTAGAGTGAGGAAAGGGATGTTGCGATTTTCTATGTATTATTAGAGATTCTTCATACGTCTTCCTTTTTTATATTAATAGACTTTAGTAATACCCTTGAAAAAATGGATACTTTATTACCATTATTTTAATCGATCGGGTCGTTTGGAAGATATAAAAGATTATGTAGAAGAGGCGAGAGGCGGAAGCGGAATAAGAAGATGGAGTATAGAAAAGCAGAACGGAAGGGAGCAGCAGGCAAATCCAACGATAAGGAGTCATAAAAAATAATGACCGGAAAATTAATCGAATCCGACGTCATTCGCCCGTCGACTCAAATTTTCCCAAGTCGTCAACTATATGGGTTTTGGACTTTACGCGGCCGGGAAATCGAGGCTGGACGGATATAAGCCCCCCCCGCCCCTCCTAGTCGATTTATACTTATCCGCACATTTTCGAGATTTATAGTAGTGCCGTATATATCTCTGGTTGAAAGTCATATGGTTTTGTGTTATTTTTAATTCGGAATCAATACGATCTTAGTTATATACTATTATTTTACAAAGAAAAGCTTACCAATTCTGAATTTCTTACGAGTATTTCTACAACAATGTTACATATTCTTACGCTAGTGATAATGAAGCAAGCAATTGGCTATCTTATTTATTTCAATTATTGAACTATTCTAAATTCTCAAATTATACAGCTATAAAATTATAAATTTCAATTTGCAGTCAAATCGAATGCAATGTTTTTCTGTAGTATCTTACCTAGTTTTTATCTAGAAAGACTAGAAGAAGAGAAATACACATGCAGGAGCTGATTTTATATTCTAAAGCTATATTAATAACGAGATGCATAGAGAATCTATTTTTGTCAATAAACTAGTGAAATATGGCTTTTCCGACTAGTTGATGTATTCCTTACATATTTCAGAAATCTATATAAGCTTACACTAGTAAAAAGAACCTTTTAATGTACTTTTAGCAATAAAAATTCATCAAATAACCCGCAATAGTAGAAGCTGTTCACTTTAATGTATGTATGTTTTTGGATATATATATATATATATATATATATATATATATATATATATATATATATATATATATATCTATATATATATATAACTCAGTGAGTCGGAACGAAACTCGCCCAACGATGTCCCGTTCTGATACTATTAAAATACAGTAAACAGACCAAACTCACAAGAACGCTTTCTCTTAATCCCGGTGCTTTAATTAGAAACGCGCATCTTTACCTGACTATTAATGCCAAGAGAGTTACCGAGCGCCTCGACGTGGCGGCCGTGAGAAAATCGGATTCGCAAAAAACCGAAAAAAGCCGGGGTTGAGAGAAGGAAGGAGCCGCAGCATTCCCCGCTCCCCAGGAGGGTCGTAAGCTCTTTGCGATACCCCATTGCGTTTCTCTCTCCCCCTCTCTTTCTATCTTTTTCGCTCTCTGCCCGCTTCTTACTTCCGCGACTGCACAAGGACAAAGGAAAGAAAAGCGACAGAGGGAAGAAGAAGAAGAAGAATGAGAAAGGGGAATGGGGCTCGTGTCGGCGCTTACCGAATCACTTAAATGATTAAGGAAAAGGGTTGTTTGGACAGCGCGCGTCGTCTCGTTCCTTCCGATTTTCGCGCTCCTTGCGCGCGCCTCCTCCGAGCCCTTTTCGCCCGTAATCCGTTTTGTCAACGGGCCGGCGCGACGTTCCGCGGCTCATTACCCTGCTCGCCGACTCTCTTCTTTAACTCCTTCGCTCCCGGGGAGGAGGTGGGTGGGAGGGGCTCTGGCTTATCTTACGGAAGAGAGGCGTTTATTTTATTTCATTCGCCGATTCGACGGCGAAAGGGCGACGAGACCGCGGATTTCATTAAGCAGCAATTTCGAGACGCGCGGATTAAGTCTTTATCTAAACAGCGAATCGAATGGATCGCAGCGGGGCTTTCAATTTTCTTTATTGTTTCCAATGAGCTTGCGCACCAATGAAGAGGAAAGTGTTGGGTCACGCATTTTCAAAAAAAATTCTCGTGATTGATAATGTATTTATAAATTTTTTTTTTTAACAAAGAACTAACCAAATTTTTTGAAATTTTTTCGAATATACTTATGGTGGGCAATGAAAATTTTCGATACTTGACATATCGATATATAACAGATAAATTACTTAATACTTCAATAATGAGAAAAAAAATAATTGATTGTAAATTCACAAGCGACTAAATGTAAAATATTGGAAAATTTTAGTAATGGATGGAATTTTCAAAGAAATTTATTTGAATAATAGTAATAACACTGCTTCCATAATAGCAATGCATTCTTACCATCTTGGACACCATTTGACAATCCTGAACGAAGTCCGGTCCGTTTGACACTGTCGTGAAAATCACTATCGTGCTTAAGCTAATAGCATACACGTGCAATCTATTTATCATTGAAAAGACTACAGTCAATAAAATCGATCGTCTTTTTAATCACTATATTCATTCATGACTTCAAAAGTAGATGTCCAATTCGATTTCTCATATCAATCACTTTATACTCGGTCGATGTGTCTTCTTAGGTTTTAATTTATCTTTTTTTTTTGGCTGTGTATTTTGTATTTGCATAGGACTTGTTTCGAGATGTTTTTGATTAGCTGCCTAGTATGTAAGATTAAAAAAGAGAATAGATCAATAAGCTGTTAATATCTCCAAGTATGGGAAAAGGACCAAAAATCTGTATGAACACTACTAGACACGAGATTTTCAAACAATACAAAAATGACTTTAAGTTTATATAAAAAAGAAAAATATAGTTCGCAATTCTCCATTTTAAGTTCTCTTTTCTCAACATTTATTGCCTCTATGAATTGAAAAAGAAACAAAAGAAATGATATATTTTCATTTTGATTAATAGTTTGACAATAGTACAAGGTCTTGTAAAATAAGAAGGACTTTAACTCATTACTAAATTTATTTATTAATACATTTTGCCGATCTTCGAATTAGAATATAAAAGGATCGATTGCACTAATAGGGGCGTCATTAGAACTTTTAAAAGAGTTTGGATGGATGAGCGATGACAAGATAATCTAATTCTTTAAATGTCGGTAGTTGAAAAGGAGCGTCTGCGTATGTAGTGGATCAGTTTTTACTTATAAAAATATATTTCGATTCCGTATTTCTTTAAAGTCAAATATAATGTTCTTCAGTTGGAATATTTTGGTTGAGTCATTATAATCTTTAACTTTAAAAATTCACCCTTTGCTGTTTAGTATCACTATGTAAAGTAATTATTAAAGGTGTATCACACTTTGTTCGACGTGAATTCTCCATTTACTTTTCTTCAAGTTATGTTTGCTGATGATGAATGCAATTGCATAGGAATGACAACAACGATACTTCTTAAACTTATTATTAGCTTCGAGACCCCTTTCCTATATCTTTGAAACTTTGGCGCTGGAAATTATTATTCCTGTCATTTGAGAAGTACACGATCAGATGTTTAAGGAATAGATTTAAGGAATATTCAAATCGTTCGTTTGTACCTCTTAAAGGAAAAATACTTTTTGAGCCTTTTTCCTTTATTATCCTGGGATGATCCAAGTGCAGTCGAAAGATTCAACCGTGTGGGAAAGCTGCAGTAAAAAGGGTGCAGAAAAGAATTTTATTTGCAAAAAATCGATAGATAAGGAAACAGCGCATTACGCGCGTAGACTTAAGTGCATGTTGTAAAATAAGACGAGAATTTAAAGAATATTTTACCTTCCGAGCCGTAAGAGCGAGTTTAAGAAGAAAAAGAAGAGATTAGTTGTCTAGTTTAAGTTGCCTACATTATCAGTTAAATGGACGAGCATCCGCATATCACTTGGGACAATTCCTTTCGGATTCTTTATCAATTCGTGACATGGACATAAGACATATAGATAAGATAGATAGAAAAGAGGAGCAATAAAAATGAACAACGAGAATTATTTTCATGACACAGTTGTTGCGGTACTTAACTCGAAAATTATTTGGAGCGATACGATATATTCTTTTTTTATTATGCTAATTGGTCTTACATTCTCTATTTTGATTTAGAACGATGCCCAAGGGAGTTCTGCATTTATCATACAGCGCACATGGCTCGGGCTGTATTCTTTTCAGTTTAACATTGCCATTAAAATAGTTTTATAGCGTAATCATTTAATTTTATTAAAAGTAAAAAGGAACAATTAGAATGCGGAGTCCGCTAAAATTATGCATCAGCTTCTTAGAAATGCTTTATTACAGTCGTTTCAAAGTTATTAGCATGCCGAGTTTCATTTTAGTGTTTTTAAAACTACCATCGGGAAAAAGCGTAATTCCAGTTATTAAATTCTATAGTTATATTTATAATGAAAAAAGTCACATGCGTCAAGCATTAAACAGGAATCGTTTATAATAAATTTCGTTGGAATACTTTGAAATTAGTCACTCGCGGTATTGTTCGGGTATGCCGGGGCGCTGCCGTTGCCCGGTTGTTCTTCTCCGCGCGCACAGTGGCCGCGCTATTATAGCCCGGTGAAAGTTGAATAAGATCAGGTGCGGCGCGCGAGGCATAAAAGAAATCTGCATCTCCGCGCGGCGAGTCGGCGGGAGGAGGGGGGCGAGGCAAAAAGGCCCCGTGGAGCCGGCACGGAGAAACGGAGAAAAAGGCGCAGACTTATATATAGAGGCGCAAATTGCCGCGTCCCGCGCGCAATTTGTACACGGGGAAAATGGGAATTAAGTAAAAAGTGCCCGGCAAATAAATCACTCGGCTGTCGTTGTAATCCTCTCAATTTGCATCGTGCGGCGAGGCTCGCACAGGCGCGCGCGCGCGCCCGCCCGTTCTTTTTAAATGCGCGCAAGCGCATAGCGCATTACATTAAATGTGTGTGCGCGCGGTTGGAGAGCGCCAGAGACGCGCGCGGTTCAACGAGCTACTTGATATTCGCGGAGCGCCTCGTAACGGGCGTGGAAATGATTTTTCCTTCCAGCGAGTTCCTTCACTTTGACCAAGGGGCTTTGGGAGCGAAATATAAAATACGCTTCTTTTATCTATACAAGTGGATAAACTGTGATTATAACTTGCATTTTTATTTATGGACACTTGAGATCATCGGTGCTTTTTGCCAGCTCCCTTTTATCTTCCCATATTGTTTTCCAAAAAACGATTTTATTAATTATAATTATTTTTTTTAGTTAAAAGAAAAAGCAGAACATGGCAGTGTCGAGTAGATGCACGTTTATTCCTTGAAATAAGATACAAAATACTTTCGCAAAATAACTAAAGTATTAACATATTTTTGCATAACATATGCTACGTTGTCTTATACATAAATAGTTCACTATACATAAATACGTCATACCTAAAATTTCAATATAATATATAATATAAGCACGGTGATCTATTTCACAAATCAGATAACACAGTTCGTCAGCATTCAATCAATATTATAGTACGTCAGAAAGGAAACGATAAAATACATTTTATCCATTTTGAATTTAAAACAGAAAAATTTATAAAAAATTCTTCTAATATATAATTTTAAATTTCTGAATGATTTTGTAAGTCCATCAGTCGATTCAGAAAAATTCGCAATTTCTCACTAAATACTTTCTCATTAAATTCATATCAGATATTCCTTACATTTATACATAATCTTTATACTTGTAAAAAGGATGCAATACTAAGTTGATATAATACTAATAAATTTTTTAATTTAGATCGATGTGATACCCCTAAGTATTGATTTGGCCAGAAGATTATTCCAAATTTTTAAATTCGAACAGAAAAGTTATTCCAAAAGTACGTACTTTGAAGCTGGATGATAATCTGTGAGCAGTTTA
The DNA here is from genome assembly GCA_018907035.1 of Sycobia sp. Sy_11. NCBI lineage: Eukaryota > Metazoa > Arthropoda > Insecta > Hymenoptera > Epichrysomallidae > Sycobia > Sycobia sp. Sy_11. The sequence continues at coordinate 940,195 of JACCIC010000073.1, read as the reverse complement.
GCAGCCTACTGTTTTTTAAAACTCTTTTGCTACTTCTATGAATGTATAACCGAAGGAGAAATTGTTCGGAACATTTCATAAAATGCGTAAAGTTACAGCGCTTTATGTATTAAAATATCAATAAAATATTCTCTTATTGAGTCTAATCCAGAGAAAATTTATTGTGAACATCATGTTTCTCGTATTCAAAATGAACAATATATCTAAGTTAGGAATTTTTTAGCACTTCCAGTTTGATTCTAATTTTGCGAACTTTAAAGTAACACATTTGAACAGCCGTCTAAATAATTGCAATTGCAATTACTTCGAAAGCCTTTGTTTCAAAATATCTCAGTTTGAATATAATAATTTTAAAAGAAATATAGGCGGTAGTGGATTTTGAGTAAGATGACCAAGTAAAAATCGCAGATCCTACACGTTAATCCTACGACTGCAATTTGAGAAAACCAAATATAAAATATTAGGTAATTTAAAAGATAATTGCAAACAAAACGAGATTTCACAAAATTTTAGATGCTATTTAAGCAGATAGCAGATATTTAAATGATATAAATGTTATACTTAACAATTCACTCTCAGCAATTTGAATGATTATGATAACAGTATTATGAGCTCATCGTTTGTTTTATTGTTCATTCATAGAATTTATCAATCAGAAACGCCAACAGAGTGACTATAGCAAATATATGATCCTCGCCTGTATATATATATATAAGACAAAACAGACAGAACTTCGATTCACGGAGCGGAAAGTCGCGAAACCTCTGCTGCTGAAGCTCAAATTGCCCATGACATAATGTGGCAGTGATTGCAAGATCATTATAGGGATCTCAACTTAGAAATCTAGCAATAGATACATATAGGGAATGAGGAAAAGAGATAGGCAGCGAGAGAAAAGGAGCCGGTAAAGAGTCGCTGGTCTTTCATCCCTCGAGGCAATGTGCACCGATGCATACGCTGTTGGTTGGATTCACTATTTGCCGAGTAATCGCGGATAATCGCTAGTTTTGCCGTCGGATTCGAAGAAAGAATAAGATTTGAAGTAAATTAATTCTAATGATTCCATCACATACGTTTGCAAAAGTATAGTTTCTTCGTCCTTCTTTGTAATTAAAATGTAGTTGATTTTATTTGCTTTAGTCGCTCTGACCCGTCAATCATCCAATCTTCAGTTGATATCACTTTAAATCCGCACATTTTCAGATATGGTTTCACTAAAAATATTTTGATCGATTGATTATTTCTTTTAAATTAAAATAAATTTTTTTAATATTTTAAGTACAATTTAGTACGATATATTGAGAATAAGCGAAAGTTAGATCTTGAAATTTTTCAAAAATCATTTTGGAAGAATTTAGATTTAGTTCAATCCGAACTAAATCATTCATCTAAATATAGTAGCCTCTCATCTTTTGATTAATTTAGTAATTTATGTTTGTCAAACAGAGTTTATTCTAATGTTTAAAACGTGTACATTTTTAAGGAGGATCTGCAGAAAAAGCACGTAAGTCTCTATGTATAAGTTTGTTTGATCCTTTCCTTCTCTTGTACACTCTCTCTTAGCGAGTAGCTTGGATAGATCAACAATTTATTTTAAATGGTTTAGGATCGTAAGTTAATAACAGTTCTTCCATGCTCTTCAATGAAATCTCATTGAATGTAAAAGCTTCTTTTTATCACTTAGAAAAAATTCTTATAAAATTTAACTTATTAAATGTTCATTATTAAAACGATTTTTTTATTTACCTTAATATACTAGATTACAGATATCTACAATATTTAATTAGATATCAAAGAAAATAGTTTTGTTTGATAAAACATCAAATCTATCTTAAATTATATCTAATGAAAGCGTCAATGGCATGTATGTTAGTACTGAGTTTTAAATGTCGTTAGCTCGGCTAATAGAGAACATGCAATTAAAATTAGCATATTTAATAAGTAGGAAAAGATAGATTTAATCGAACAATAAATAAATAATAAATAAGTTTTTATTAAATTTGGAGAGTAATAACGGGAGACAAAGATGACAAGAGAGGGACGGGAGGGGGTCGGTTGATGTAAAACGGCAAGTGCATGACGAGATAAAAGGACGGCACGACGCCTTCGGAGCGACGTAACCACTTATTAGACGACGGTGCATATTCCTCGCTCGCGCGTTCAATACAGTGAGATTCCCGGAGATTCCACTTACATATAAGAGAGAGAAAAGATTGGCTATGCCAATATAGCTCCAGATGGGGCGCTATAGTTGAGGATATATAAGCGCGCACTCACGATTCACTCTCTCCCTCTCTCTCTCTCTCTCTCTCTCTCTCGATCCCGCCCGTCCTTTTTTCTACAAACGAGCTAGGATGTGTAGTAATAAACTGCTTTGTAATTAGAACCGCGATAGAGATCAAAACTATGTATATTGTGTTATTGCCTGTAATTTTATTTCGCTCTTGTATGGAGAAGTACTTTTTCATATTTCTACTAGTGACAATAAAGATGAAATATTTCTAATTGTCTTTTCCCTGTAATACAACTGCTTTTTAATCATATATCCTATAGAATTTAAGTCGTGTAGTCGCTTAGTTTGTTTCTATAGGGTCATATATTTCGTTCGATCTTCGGCTGCCCAAGGACAAAATTAATTCTCATATTCTGATGCATTAGATATAGATATAGAAGAAATTAAGAATTTTTTCAAAGCATTGTAAAGCTAGAGTCAAGTTACTTTTTTCTATTTTGATAATACGTAGTGTTATCTCTCACATTTTCTCTCTCTTTCTCTTTCTACGTATGTATGTGTTTGTATTAAAGAATTTTTTAATAACATCGTTACGGTGTAAATGTAAAATATATTATGGACCATTCAGGGCCATCTTCTTGACTATATGACTTGGAGAAAAAGCAAATATGGTCTTATAACTCGTCAATCTAAGAGGGCAGCTTAGCACGCTCAGAATCAACGGGTCAAGATATAAGGAAAAAGGAAAAGAGAAATGAGAAGGACAGGGTAAGCCGAGGGAAAAACACCAGAGAGAGAGAGAGAGAGAGAGAGAGAGAGAGAGAGCGAGTGGGAGCGGAGAAGTGTGGCCCAAGAGTTACCCGAGTCTCGTATCGCTTCAGTTTATTATAATATAATTATGTATCCTGTAAGGAATTGCATCGATACTCGGCTCGGATATGACTGGGGGAGGAAGGTCCCGGCACGCGCAAACCACTGAGCAAATACTAAGTCACGAACTCTTTCTCTCTCTCTCTCTCTCTCTCTCTCTCTCTCTCTCTCTCTCTTTCTCTCTTTCTCTCTTTCTCTCTTTTTCTCACTTTTCTGCTAAGATAGGAGAGCTGCGCGCGCACGCTCGTGTGCATCCAGCGTTGCTTCCTTTATTTTCCTTTCTCGTTCCCGCCTCGGTTGTTTTTTGTGTGCGTATAGTATGGCTGCACTCATCTTTTCACAAAGGCCTTATAGGAAGAAAGAGAGTAAAGTAGAGAAAGAGAGAGAGAGAGAGAGAGAGAGAGAGAGAGAGGGTGGAGAGAAGGGGGCGAAGGAAGGGGAAGAAGAGATATATAAGACAATATTGATATACTCTTTCTTTTGTGAAGGGTTGATGATAAATACAATAAAAGTATCAATTAGTGGTTTTTTTCTTAATTTTTTAATATAATTAGATACAAAAAAAAACTTAAATTACATAATATTAAAGTAGAGTAAATAGCCTATTCGAATTTTACTTTTGTAATTTTATTTCTAGTGATATATAAATGGTAGAATCTCAAATACAATGCCACTCATCTAGATTTCTGAACAACGCTTGCTGATTTATACCGACGCATTCAACAAAGCACATTAAATGTTTTAATGGTTCAAAAGTGATGAAATATAACAAAGAAAAATAAAATTACGCCAAGAAGAATTTATTTCCACTTTGAATGCCGATGTACTAATTAACAGTTTAATTGTTCTATGTGTTCTCCGTTGGTAGCTTGTAACATTCCTTCCATTTCCTCCCACCTCCTTCTACAATATAATGTTTTAACAATATGTTCATGATCTCCCCACTAATAGTAAAATTTTCCGAGTACATAATATTCGCCGATTATTGTGAAATATATGGTTATTTTTATAAAAATGAATCGTCCAATGGTGGGATTTTTTACGCGATGCTTTTTGGCAAACTTACATACTTATATGTAATTGACACCTGCTCGCTCCTAAATATTTAACGAAGTTTATAATCTATTTTATTGAATTCTGGTTTTTTATGGAAGCCACGTCTTAATTATTGAGCTACCGAAATATCCATTATATTCTAAATACGTTGAAAATGTTTAAATTATTATTCTTATAGTCTTTTATATAGAATCCATAACGAAGAATGGTTTATTTAACTGTCTTATAACTGAACTGTGCTTTTATTCTTATTAAAAGGATTATAAATTATTAACTATTATTAATTATTATCAATATCATTGATTTCAATAATAACTAGTAGGATTAGTACATGTTGCCTTTAGTTCATAGTTTATCTAAATATATCCGTTATGTTAAAAATGTATCGCAAGTTTTATAGTATTTGTCATGCCATATACAATTATCTCATAGATTGTGTATCATAATTATAAAATAGCTATCAAATAATAATTATGATTTGCAATAAATAAGTCTTCGAAAGTTACCAAGGAGCTAAACTTTCCTGCCAATAGTCGCCTCTTAATCTCGGCGTGCTTCTATACACAAACTGGAAATTAAATTGGTATAGAATTTTCTCGCATGTGGCCTGCAATAAAGATTCAATCGTGGCTCCTTCAACGCTTCGAATATTTACTATGTAAGAATAACTTTCTTACATAAAAGAATGTGAGAAAAGCCAGCGCACAGCGAATTGATCTCGCAGATATTGTTTACGCTTTCAGTATTAACCGAGGTACCAGAAAATTATGACATTACACTTTGAAAATTTGAGTTTGCAAACATAACTCCCTCTCCCTGTCGATCTTGACCATTATTATAAAAATCCATTATTACCGAAAGAATAACGGTAAATGGCCAATTGCTACGAACAATAATATAGAGTCAACGGAATCCATCCGTATAATATACGTAAATACACTGCTTTAATTCCTTTCGCGTCATTCATTGTTCCGAGCGCGATTCAATTCGCATTGTCTGTATATAACCATCGCATACACGTTTACCCACGACCCATCGTCTTTTTTCAAATCCCTCCTCCCCGCCCCTTCATCTCGCCACCGAAGCCGCGCGCGCGCGCGCGCAACCGTGAGAAGGCAATTTAAGAATAACGTGAAGACAAATCAGAACTCCCGCCGTGTTATACGTGTATAGCAAATATATAATAAGGCGCAGGTTGTCGAGAAACAATGGGCTATCTCCCCCTACCTTCATCCTCTCCCTCTCTTTCTCTCTTCCGTACCTGATAAACCCTATCACGATGACGTTTCGTACGGTTTTGATAGCTCATTTTGCCAGTTAGTTGTATATATACTCGCCATATCTGCATGTGGGTGAGTGTGGGTGTATGTGTTTACACGCAGATACGCGGTCGCAGTGTATATGTACACGAGAAAATAGGAGAAGACTTCGGAGCGCTGCAGATGAGAATAACATGCGGCATAATAATTTTCCATATCAGGTGCCTTTAATCACCTTAAATCCACAGCTCTCGGACACACCCCTACACTCGGTTGCGGGGTTATCTTAATCTTCCGACAGCTGCCCAGCGTTCCTCTACCCTCTCCCAACCCCCCGCTTCCCTCTGCCGCTCGCGCTCCTTTCACCATTCGCCCAAGAGTAATGCTTGTTTGTGTATATAGCTCGAGCTCGAAAAATCGCGGAGTTTTTTGCTTCGCACCGCCGGTACTTCTCCTCCCTTCCTCCTTCTACTTTTTCGCTGCCGAGTCGATGTTGCCTTCGATCTCTCTCTCTCTCTCTCTCTCTCTCTCTCTCTGTCTTACTCACTTTCCTCCGTGCCCCACGGCCCCGCACGGATTCATGCGTCCACCGCGCGCTCTGAGGTGTTGGCAGCCATGTTGAAAGCCATTCCTTATTTTACACCAGCTCGTATGCAGTGCGGGCTTTCTCTGTCCCGACTCCTGCTGCACTCGAGGCTCTGGCCACCCCCGCGTATTTCCCGTTGTTTTGGCTACAGTTTTATCAGATCTACAGATCTAGGATGGAAAATGTTATAATAGTTAATCTGATTATTCTTTTTTTTCTATGAAGCATTTGTACATGTAACGATAAATACCTATTGTTTCTAAGCTGCATACTATTTTGAATCAAACGAAATTATACTGAAATACTTATTTCTGATTAAAAAAATTAATCTGCTTCAAGGAACTAAATGGAATTTACTTAATATCGAAATATTCTTTTTGAATTATGTACTCTTGATGTTCGGAATTTCATTTTATTTTGGAAAATATCATGATATAACATGTTTAAAAAAAGGAGATTATGCTAGTTAATATTTTATTATTCTTGAAACTTAATTTAAAAGAAAAATATAAATAAACAGAAATTTTCTAGTTTCTAATAGATATTCACCTTATTATTTACATTATTGAAATAATTATACATACTCTGAAATCTATTAATATCTACTGTCAATGTTGATAACAATAGGTACACAATACAACATCGATTATTTCAATCAATCAATTACCAGAGCATTGCAGCGAATTAATGAATACGTACGAAAATATGTTTAAATATTTTTTAATAACCCCATTTTCCAATCAAATATTCAAATAGCATTCAAGAAATGAGATATTTATATATACAAACATACGGACTACTTTTTCTTATTTATTATCCTATATTAAATTTACAGCTGGCATAGATAAATCTAATGTAATATACGAGAAAGAACTCAAGAGTTTTCGATTTAAAGTTTTTCCGACATCAATATATTCCTTCCCGCGAGTGAGAGTCTGATGCTTGTCAAAATATTCATCAATAAATAAGTACTTTATTAAATGCGAAGCGCTGTTCGGATAAAAATTCTTTTATATTTGGGATTGAACAGAAGTCTATTTGAAGATAAAAAATCATGAAACTAAAAAGAATGGCCGAGCATTCGTATTCCAGATCTGGCAATTTTCCCATCGCCAACACATTCTTCTGAAAAGATGCGTTGTCTTGACGAAATATGATTTATTTCATCGTTAGGCTTCTTCCTTCGAATTAGTGTTTAGCTGATTAACAAAGTTCGTTTAATAATGGCCAGTAATTTTTCTATCTTTTGTAAGATAAACAAATAAGTGTCCCAAACCTGCAATCGACTTGACTTTTTTCAGTTCAAAACGAATGGCTTGTATCCTCTGCTTAGGCTAATATTTCGTTCCCGGTGTATATTCTCATTCATGGTCATCAAAATCAAATCATGTTAAAATAGACCGAATGCTTGTTGAATCGGTTCAAAGATTGCGTTGAAAAACGTTGGCTTTTGATTGGGATTCATTAAAAATCATCAACATCTGATGCACAGCTTCCGCATGCTTAACACATTGTACAACATGTGTCACGGTTTTCCTTCTTCGCACGATGCACAGTCTTGTTAAAATTCAACTATTTGTTATCGAGACAACAATATTCGAGTCAATTATATCTACTTTGATAATTCGTATAAACAATCAACACAAGAGAGTAGGCTCAAACTTATCCTTTGGGTTAATTATATGTACATAGAAATAGGAAAAGCAAAAATATCTCTAGAAGCCAAAAATATGGATTCACGAGATAGTCACAATGTTATCCACTGATCAGTAGTTTTAGCGAAAGGCAGGTTATTTCTGAAAGTACGAATGTGCAATGCCGTGCTATATGTTATTTAAATGACGCCTATTTTTAATTTACATAATAAATTACAAACTGTGCTATGTAAATTTATAATTTGCTTCTCATTCAATTTAAAATTTTGCATAAAATCGATTTTAGCACAGGATTACTTCAGGATTTGTTCAAAAATTTGTTATATGAATATTTTACTTATATATTATTATATAGTGCTCTAGTTTATTATTATTGTTTCTTTTTAGTTCGTATATATGAGTACATCGTGTCAATTTTGTTGTGCCCAAAAATCTTTTCCTATAAATTGTACATTTCACAATTAATTAATTTACATCATATGCATAAATATGTCAAATTAAAAACAATCGTTTAAAATACCACAGAGATATACAATTTTACATTTATTCAAGAACAAAGTAATTTAGAAAATCTGATTAATAATCTTTAAATAAAAGTTTTGTTTTATGGAATTGTTATTGGTGATAATGAATCAATAAATATTTCTGTTAAAAAAGGTTACGTTTCGATAACAATTTTCTCTTCTTTTCAGGCACTATAAAATTTTATTTGAAACATATTTTTTATAAATTGTTTTACAGAAATATGAACATAGTAGTACATATTTGAATATAGAACTTCATCATACCTAGAGTAAAAGGTACATAAAAGCAATATATCAAATCATAAATGGTAAATGATTTTTAGCTTTTACCAGCATCAATAGTAGATCTACTAATGTAGTTTACTTTTGTTAAAACATACGTTTAGTTTTTAATACAGATATATATATATATATATATATATATATATATATATAATATCCTGAAACTGAACATCAGAAATAAAAATTGACTTTTAAATCGAGATATCCGAGAATAATATTTCCCATCAAAAAATGGAAATGTACAAAAATGCCCGTTTAGGAAAAAAAGTAAAAGAGAAACAGAGCCAGGAGGGTCAGAGAGAAATTCTCTTTCGGAGACCTAATGAAATCGTATGTTCATTCGTCTCTTCAAATTTCATTTGTGCGGGTGCGCGCTCACTGGCTCACTCGCCTGCTTTTACATTTCCTCCCTTCGAACGATATATATGTATATATATATATATATATATATATATATATATATATATATATATTATGTTGCCTTGAGCTCTCCCAGGAGAGGCGAATCAAGCGAGCAGCAAATGCACCGGGCACCGCTCACTGAAATCGGGAAGGGACGGGGTAGAGAGAAAGAAGAAAGAAGAAAAAAGAGAGCGACAACGTAAGCGCATTATTTTCCAATATTACACGAGAGGGATGAAGAGGCGCCGCTAGCTCTGTTTTCGCGGGTCCCGCGATTGGTATTATATATATGTACAAGTTTTTTCCCCTTATATATTTGGCAAGGAGAAGAGTACGCTGTCTATATACATATAGACCGTCGTCCAGAATCATAGACAGAAACAAATGAAGACAGAGAGGCGGTGATGAAGCTATATGGCCCGAGTTGTAGCGAACACGGATATAGAAGAGGACAGGAAAGGAGAGAGAGAGAGAGAGAGAGAGAGAGAGAGAGAGAGAGAGAGAGAGAGAGAGAGGGAGGGGGAGGGTGAGGCAGACAGAGTACGCCCGATTTTTTGTAGAGTAGTGTAAGCGTTCCCGCGGGAGCGCCACACCGCTCCAGTTTTCAACTCCGATTCCCTAATCGATCCTTTCCACCATCCCTCTTCCCCCGTTTTTCGGCGCTCTTGTTTTCGATGTTTCTCAAATAATATGTAAGGATAAATATGTAGATGAATCTAGCGGGTGAGACTAACTTTTCTTTCTTTCTTGTTGTTTTTTTCTTTTTTCTAAATGGTATACTATAATATTTTGTACTAGAAATTTGGTGATTGTAATGGATTATGTTGTATGACTGACGTAGATTTCATGCAGTAAGTATTTTCTTCGAGTAAGAATAACATTTTGGTTTGGTAGAGAAACTTTTTATTACTACATAGTACATTTTTATTTCAATAAATCGAATAAATCGAATAAATTGCGGCAGTCGTTTCATTTATGACTCGTTGAAAATTTATAATAATTTAAGTTGTAAGCAACTGATGGCATGGATATATGTGCTTATAGTCGCGCACCGTGAGAATTTCCCAGTCCATGAATTTCATATTCGATTGAATTATTAACATAAATAGTATAAAGTTTCAGCCTGAATTATTCGAATACCAGTCGTCCTATCTATCAAATTTATTAAATCATAGAAAATTCAGTGGATAAAATCTATGAAGCTATTAACGGCTGTTATCTAATGTCTATAACAAATTTTTGTCATATGTATATTAAAAATATTTTTTCATTTCTATCATTACTATATATCAAGTTATAGATTTATTAGACTCATAGTATACTTGGAAAAGCGTAATTCATAATATTTGGTCGAAATAAATTCAATAGTTAACCCATTGATACAAATTGTAGCTATACAAAAACAAAAATTTCGGAAATAGTTTTCTCATTAAAACAGCTGTTCGTAAAGAATAAAATATTTTATTAAATTATTCAGATACTAATGATTCGAATGAAGCCTATAAAGTATGAATTATTTTTTAAGTCGTTTACTAGGTAATTCATTTGTAAGTTATTGAAATATCATAAATTTAAATATCATAAACTGCTATAAACCAAACTACCTTATAAACTATTTATTTTTCGGTCTTAGGTTGTTCAAGTGAATTCAAATGCCATGCTTTGACGTTTATTATCTATTCAGATCTTGATACATATTATATTTCTAGCTAGCTATATGGTAAATCAAAAGTACTCTTGTAAATAGCATATATTTGGTATAATTCAAGATAATTTTAATAAAAAAACGTTTATTTTGCATCATTTTAATATTTATATGAGTTTCTATAACAAAACATGATGGACGTAAAGAATATTGTTTTTGTAAATACACCGAGTAGACCCTCTCGAAAAAAGACAAAAACCACGTATTTTTGTACGTACGCAAAGATAACAGAAACTAAAAACGCACGCGCCCCACTTGCGTGGGAGTAAGGGAAAACAAACGAATTCTCTTTGCGGCCGATCGGCCGATGAAATGGGAGAGAGGGGGAGAGGTCTTTCGCAATTTTACACCATTTAGCCATTCGCGCGATGAGAACAATGCTCCCGATATATAGTGGAGGGACGGCAGGCGCGACCGGAGGAATAAAGCATTTGTCGGATTAATTTTTCAGTGGTAACAAAAGCGTTATCGCGTGCAAAAGTGCAACATATATATATATATATATATATATATATATATATATATATATATATATATAGATATAGATATAGATATATATATATATGGCGGATACGCGCGATATGGCCGAAATCCCGTACCCGGTCCTGTCGATTATTTTTTTCCGACAATTCAACCAGCACTATTACCGCCTCTTTGCGTTTGCTTACCCTACTCTGATGCAGGAATCAGTTGTTGCAAGAATTTTTATTTGGATATATTTTATCGGAGCTGGAAGGTTAATCCGTATTGGGGTAAAGTAATAGTGCAAATGAAAGAAATCAAGTATTGAACTTCGTTGCTTTTTCCTTCTAAAATGTGCGATTGCGAAGAAGTTATCGTGATATTTCAATACATTAGATGGTGGTAACGATGTGATGCATAATTGAATAGTATAATTTCAGTAGACACTATTTTTCTTAGTATACTAATATATTGTTAAATTTCGAATACTATTTCAAATTTATATTTTATAATTCCTTTTAGATGATAGAAAGAAAAGATTGGAGTAGCGTTTTAATTTTCATAAAAGTTTGTTAGCTTAAAATTAAAATAAATAAATAAATCTGTAGAATTTAAAAAAACAGTCAAATACGAGTAACTTTGCTAAAGAAGGAATTCAATTTTATGCACCATTGTTAAAACTACATACATTATAATCCGTGCTGTATAAATAAGGTTTAGTAAAATACTTAATTCTTTTTAAGACAACAGATTCCTCCGGCATTAGGACGTACAGTGTATACTAATTTATAATCTGAGTTATTATTACTGAGGAATGATAATTCCCTTCTTAAAAGGGAAATATTATAGTAATTTAAAAGTTAAAGGTATGTGCAATTATCTGGAAGAAGCTCAAATCAAATGACATAGCATAGAACAATCATGATTTATATCCATTTCTATAGCTGACAGACCAAAATACTATAGTATTTACAGACATTCCAAGAAACTCCAGCAATCGTTCGATGCGGTAACGAAAATTATATGTTAAAAGTTTGGTTCCCTTTCTTTATTTTCTACATTGTCTCTGAAAAATTATTTGATTATATCATTGGCCTAAGCTTATATTTTATTTACTACAGCTTGTTTTATAGACAATAAAATAAATTATTTTTCATTCCCCGATTGTATATAATTATAACCAGTTATTTGAACATATAAAATAGAAATATTATAGTATGGCATTTTTCAATATTTCTATAATTAATATATACCAGCAAATAAATGTTTACCATACGTTCTACAAGTTTGTACCCATTCAATCAACAATGGCTTATCAACTTTATAAAGAAAAAATAACTGCTGTAATATATTTAGTTGATAAATAAAATTTGATTTTTCTTTATCCTTATTGAAGGCATTCGCCCCTTTGTTTTTGTATAATATTTTGTATAAAATCTTTAAAAGCATTATGAATTTCCTGCGAATAAATGTCTCATGCCAATTGATTTCAGTTCGCTTTTAACACACAATTTTCACGATCAACAGCCCCGTAATTAACGAAGGTATCTTTGGATAAATGGTCATAATACACCTTTAACCGGGCTGGCAAAATACCCACTTGGGAACCCGCGCATTAGCAATCACGCGGTCACACCTCGGTTACCGGAGGAGCGCCCCCCAAATTACAGTCGCACAACTCTTCGTCAGGGACTTTTGTTGACGGTCTTTCCCTTTATCCCCCCTCTCGCTCTCTCTCTCTCTCTCTCTCTCTCTCTCTCTATTTTTCTCTCTCGCTCCCGCGTTATTCGAAAAAGAGGCTGACCTCGAGTTTCGAAGAGGCACCAATTGAGCGGTCCACGCGCTCAAGCGAGCGCGCGCGCACACACGACGTCGAGGACGAGGCGTGAGCGCATTCGCGTGCGCCGTCGTTGAGCCGCAGTTGGAGAGAGAGAGAGAGAGAGAGAGGGAGAGAAGAAACCGAAAATGATCGCCGGGGAGTTTACGCTAGGGCCGCCCGTAATAGAATAACCACAGGGAGGACGCGTGTAATTGTAAGAATCAACTAATAACATGCCGCCGGCCGCGGGCGCTCTCGGGGAAAAAGAGAGAGGGAAAGAGGAAGAGTCGGGATCGTGCGAAACCCTCAGCGTCCTTCCTCCTTTTATCTGTTTCTTGCTCTTTTGCGCCCCCCCCCCTTATGGCTCTTCTTTCTCGCCCCCTCTCTTTCTCTCTCGCTCTCTCTTCCTCCCACCCTCTCTCGCTATAAGCCTCCCCATCTCGTACAGGTCCGCTCGTTCGTTCCTTCTTCCATGCTGTGCTTTTCCACTCTCCTAATTTTTTTGCCTCCTTTAATTGTACGGTGAATGTCGCTCACTTTCAGTGACTCATTTTTGGTTTTTACCGAAAATCAGAGGAGGATTTATAATTTTATTTTGTCTTCTAAGCCTAGATTTTCCATATTTTATTATTTAAAGTCAGTGTACTAGACCTAAGATCATATGAAGTTTATCGCTATTCTCGTTAAAACTAATGACAGCTCATCATACTTTCCCAAGCTATTGTATATGTAGCAGATATAAAATATTTAAAAATACCATATATAAATATATAGAAAATAGTTATATTAATATTTCATCACAGTTTTATACGATTCAGAAAAGTTTACTGATTTTACGTTCTTTTTAACAATAAGTTATATTTTACGATGTTTTTAAGTACGTCTAAAGCGATTTATTCAATCAAATATCCATAACATTGTCAGGATTAATTATTACTTTGACTATAATCTTTGTAAAATATTCCTTAAAAGCTTCGAGAATAGTATTAATCTAATCAGCGTAACAATATTATAATATAAGTATTAACTTCACCGTTGATCATTGTCTATTAAAGAATTATTTCCAACAGTTCAATAGCAGCAGCGAAATACATGGTTTACTTTGTTCAATATGAATAGCATATAACTCTACCTTTAACAATATGTAACAATATATTGTTAAAGGTAGAAATAGTACACTTATACAACATTAGGATTCAGAACAAATACTAAGGAAGCTAGAATTAATACAATCTTCAAGTGTAAAGTTTATAACGAAAATGAATATCAGGTGATATGACAATTCATTTCAAACAAGATGAAGAATACATTCTGTAGTTTAGAGACATTTGGCAAAATGAAATTGAACGGCTTTCATGACTAGAAATCAAGCATAAAAGCTTTATAGGTCGCAAAGACACGCTTTAATACTAATCAATTGATGCATTCAGCACAATATCAGCTGACGTGTTTACAAATATAGCGCAAAAGAATTATCTATTTCAATAAAATACGAGAGGTATACCGCAATGTATCAATTAAGAAAAATGATACTATATAAATACAAATTAAAAGATGCAATAACTGAAACACAAGTCAAATAATAGAATGGTAAAATCAGTGGGTTATCAACGAATGGAAGAACTTTGACGGGTAACGTACGTAGACGAATGAATCAATGTTACATGTATTACACCATGTAAATGACAAATACAATGTACAATAGGGTCCAGAAACTTCATAGAATATTTAATTATATTTTAATTAATAAATGTCAATACACGTCAATGCACTGTAAACAGAACTCAGATGCTTGAACTAAATACTAAAAAAATGGTACTTCGATCTTGCCAGCGTCTGTCAAATATTGGAGTAAGTCACATACAAGATAGAGAATCCTAATGAACGAGAACAATTTCATAATGATCCATAGATGTGCAAAGAAAATACTTACCAAGAAATGGTGGTTAAAGTATCAATGACTTGAAATTTTTTTCAAGCGGGTATATATCAATAATTTGATCTATTTTATAAAACAAAATAATTAATTAAATTTACTGAAATTAAGAAGAAATGTGATGATTTCATTAGTTACGTAGTACCTCGATCTGTGACTAAAATTGAATAACACATGAATAAACAATCAGAGAGTATATAACTTAGGTTATTAATTTAGTCAAAGATTTTACAGAAACGAAAAAATTTCAAATATATAAAGTCCATACGCGAACTGATGTACGCAAGATAAAATTCATTTCCAGATAGATGCTTATTAAATAATAAATGCACGAGTGTTCTAGATAATACTATACATAAATTAGTACGCGGGCCTTGCAGACTATGCAGCACAGTCGCCTAAGGATTAAGGAAGGAAATATTCTTCAAGGCCTTTCCGAGGAAAACGATTAAAAATATACAGCAACTAATACTTTTATAAGGGCAACCTAAAACGCTACTTTCTTCTGTAAATGTACTGCGAACACTTAAAGTCATAAATTCAGTAAAAATCATTAGTAATTATAAATTGAAAGTGGTATTATTAGAACTATTTACACCAGTGAAAAAGCATTGATGTATTTATGAGAGGATATATTGTGATAATTTTCTATAATATCAAACGAATTAAGAAGGGAACACATATTATTTTTTACGTAACGTTTATTTATTGTGTCATAATGTATTTTAGAAAACTAATGCTTTTTAATAAAAAGAAAACAATAATTATTGAAATATTGAGGTCTTCTTTACTTACTAATAATTAAATATAAACAAACGATACAGCCACTGCGATTCTATTTTCAAATATTTCCTTTGCTTACCATTAAACTTATTGTACCTAGAATTTTCAAAAATGAACATTCTTGAAAAATGCTTTTGGGTGATATCGAAAGGAGTGTTACCGCATTCGTGAAATTGACCTGGTAGCGCGCATGCGACTCTTCTCAGCTTAGTTAAATCCGGCCAAGTATACTCCCAGGCGCGGATTTGCATGTGCGATTAATTCAATTAGTATAGGATTACGCGATGGCATCAGTGACACACGTTTGGCTCTGACGGGAGGTCTGAAGGACGCGAAGACCAGATTCACGCCGTCGACGGGATTCATCGTGCCGTTCCTATCTGAAAAGAAAAAAAGAAAGGAAGGATGCACAAGAATATCGACGGAGAGGAAATGATTTTAGATAATTAGTCACACGAAAGTGTTGCCCTTGTTGGGTCGATTCATTGACTTTTTTCACAGTTCTTCTGGATACTATGGAATTTCTAATTTCTTTGCTAATATTTTTTATCGAACCGACTTTTTCCATTGCACTTCAGCATGTCTTTAAAATAATATATATATTACGTTTCTTAACTTATGCATTTGGCTTGTTGAATAAGTGGTACAGGAAAATATTTTATATATTTCATCTAAATAAAACGTTCACATAGTGTAGGAAAATAAATAATTGCCGTAAATTGCGTGAAATGTATATTGAGATTTATGCATTATGCTGACAGCGCAATAAAATTGACCCGGGCGAAAGTAAAACGCATATCGAGCTTACGTAAATAATCAAATTAAAATCATAAAATTCGCAAACTATTTTATTTTTATTACCATTCGGAAAAGTTCACAAACGTTTTTCTCTCTTTTTCTTGACACTTTTGATATAAATCAAATTTCACGACAGAATAAATCATTGAATATTGCAGCCGTATTTGGTATATGTATATCTGTATACATAGAAAGTGCGTGATTTCTCTTCTATAGCGCGCAAGGAAACTCCCGCATGGTCGGAACGCTTAACTGTTAGCTAAGTAATTGCTCGGAGTTGCAATAATCCACTCCGGAACCCCCACCTACTCAGAACACATCTCATTTCTCTCAATTTTCCGGAATTTCTTGTTTCTTTTCTTGCCCTATCGGTGATTCCGCTTGACTTTCTCCAGTTCGAACGGACACGTAATAGGACGGTCACAATTGCAAAGTAAGGCGGGCTGCTCGCGTTACCTGAAAGCAATTTTTACGCTCTTGTTTGCCACGTTATAAGCTGGGAGATTAAGGGAGGTAATAAGTGCAATTTCTTTATAATTTACAATGCGGTACTTAAGAAAATACATTGAAGAATTTAGTCGTTGTACGAAGGGAATTATTTTTAATTAGAAATTCATAACGCCAGTTATTACATAAACTTTCGATTTATCTATCATCAAGTTGTGAGAAAATATGGTACTCGAAGGATATTAAACGTTCGTCCAACAAATGCTTAAGTTTAATTAATCCTTCAGAAGTAATTGTACTATACAGGCTCAAGTTCGTGTCTAGCGCATCCATGTAAACAATCACTTGAGCTAAAGGCAAAAAGGACCTTGGAGAGAAAAAATAAAGAAATGCGGAAAACGAGGGCTAAATTATCGTTCACAGGTCACTTGAACCTTCGACCTCTTACGGACCCGCCCTCTTCACTCATCTCTCTCTCTCTCTCTTTCTCTCCATCTGCCCTTTTCATTCGATGAGCAATCATACAAAAGCGAGAGGGGTTGTGTAGAGCTCGCGGAGCCCATGTATCGGGCACCGTATATAAGCGGCGTCGCGTCTCCAAGTAGGTATGTATCTGAACGGGGATCACGCTCTCCCTCCCTTTCTCTCTCTCTCTCTCTCTCTCTCTCTCTCTCTCTCTCTCTCTCTCTCTCGTTCGTGACGCCCGTTCTTCTTCCTTCCTCCCGGCGGCGCGCGGCACACTCAATTTCATCCTCTCTCGCCTTCTTATCCCTCGCTCGTTCTCTTCTTCTCATTTTCTTTTGCGGTCGCAATGTCTACTGGTATAAAGATATACTTACCAGATTCTGCTTGACCGAATGGTGTACACAAGATGCTGGGCATAATTTCGCGATGATGGGTAAACAAAGATTTCTGATTGTAAGAAATGCGTTGCACCGCAATGTTTGCGTATTATCTTATGCGGGATTTATTCTGTTCATTTATCGTATTAATTTAAATATAATTCCTTTAAATAATTGCGAAATTAAAAGAATTCCCTTCTTTGCAATTTTTAAATATAAAGTTTTTATAATGTAGAAAAAGCTAGTATCAAAAATTAGTGCTTTCATTAGAATTTACTTTGAACCATCATTCAGTTTAGATATATTTACCTATTTACCAATACGGTTTTTAGAGAAATTTTTCTCTGTTGCAATATTTACGAAAGTTGACCCTATTGTTTTTGAAAATTTTTTCTTTTTTCCTCTTAAAAATTTGAAGATTCTGATCTGTTAGACTAGATAGACCAATCAGTTTCTAAATCAAAACGATAATTTAAATCGGATATATACGGAGAAAAAGAGATTGCTGAAATAGTGGAAAGTTATTCAAGTGATACTGACGTACGAAAGAATATGCTATCCAATATATATATATATATATATATAATAACGATATTGATACTTATCGTCAATATCAAGTAATATTCGTAAATTAGCATCTACTTCATAATATTTTCTATATAAAATTGTTGAATCACATGATTTCTTATTTATAGCGCTAGAAATAAAATGCAAAAAAAATTTTAATACTCAGCTGTTAAAAAGTATATTCATTGACGAAAGTCTAGAACACGTGAACGAACTCTAAAATACCAACATGCGTATTCGGTTGAGAAAAATCTTCTTGTTTGCATTATTTATTTTGTCATATTAAATATCTTTTTAATGACAGCTCCTATATCATGAAGTTCAATCCCGGATGTGATAAAGCATGCATCAGTTCAAAAGTTGAGACAAAAAACGATACTTGAATTATTTATCTGGGTAGAACAAATTGAATGGTCCTAAAGAATTTGTTAATGATTTTGATCAAAAAATAAAAGGCAATGTATTTTTTGTAGATGAAGGTAAACTTTCAGAAATGTAAGGCGTCAGAACAGGACCAATAAAGTATGTAGTTTGAAATGAAGAAGCTTCTTCAATGACAATCAATAATCCATTATAAATTACTGTTTATAATCTACTTAAATTCGTAATGATGTAAGCATATATTTATTCCAGACGCTTGTTATATTGTCAAAAATTTTCAAATGCAGAAGCGAAACTATCGAAGAATATAACATAGTATCTCGATAATATAGTAATCGCTGACAACGTCTATGACGCGAGTCTTGCTTATCTAATTAACACTTAACATC
Source organism: Sycobia sp. Sy_11 (assembly GCA_018907035.1). NCBI lineage: Eukaryota > Metazoa > Arthropoda > Insecta > Hymenoptera > Epichrysomallidae > Sycobia > Sycobia sp. Sy_11. Next base: position 921,199 of record JACCIC010000073.1, on the reverse strand, counting down.
AATTTCACATTGAGTTTTTCCAATAAACTTGGAAAAAATGTTTTGATGTTGAGATTCAGTATATAGGTACATATCGCAATATGTAAAACAAGAATTTTATTTATATAATGAATATGCGACTAACGATCCAATGTCATCCTTTCATCGCAATAACATTTGTAATGGCACGATTGCCTATCCAATAAATTATTTCAATTTATATATATATATATATATCAACCAAAGTAAATATTTATCATATCAGTCTTGGAATTATTGTCAAGGAACTGTCTAATTACAGAATTTTTGAGGAAGAACTACATTATTTAATCGATTAATGTGAAGTTTACGAAGTTCAAAAATAAAAACTTAAGAAAGCCTCATTTATGTAAACTGAACTATATATATAATGTTACAATATGAAAAACTTTATTTGCACGCTAACATCAATAAACTATATACAACACCTATTCTGTATTTCCCACACTTTTATAATATGGTAATTACATATTCATATGACTACAAGTACTAATTTCATAAGCTTTAAAAGTGCTTAATAAATACAGGGAACGGTAGATTTTCTTCGTTGAACACCTTTCAAGCCTATGCTTATAATAATTTTCAATCGATGCAAGAAATAATAATCATTCATATTTCGTTTTTCCACTAAAATAAAAATCGACAGTACATGTCATATTATAAGAAAGATTAACATTTAAAATAAAAATGAAGAATAAAGTACGATGTGCCGCTCCATAGTACAAAACTAAATTGAAATCGCATTAGGGAAGCTAATGTGGAGAGGCCGAAGAGCAAAATTCGTCCGAGCGCGTGCGCGCTCACGCGGTAAAAGTCTCTATATACCACTATCATGTATATATACGGCCATAACGATCAACGGATGCGGTTGGGGCTTAATCGGACTAGACGGAAAAATGTCTTCCGTGAGAAAGTCCGTTCTCCCGCCCGCGAAGTCGCGCCGCACTGCGCGCGCGTGCGAGAGAGAAAGAGTACTAAGTGCGCTCAAGAATATATGTATTATGCATATATATATATATATATATATATATATATATATATATATATATATTATATTTATATGTATATGTACGTTCGTATATGCTACAGCCACCGTGGCCAATGCGCCATTTTCTATATCGCGTGTGCGCTCTTCCCTCGATCCTTCGCGTTCCTGTTTATCTTTCCTTTTTTATCGAAGCGCTTTTACCTTTTCTTCTTCCTTCTACAGAGCTTGCGGCTCTCGATACTCCTCGCGTGTTATACGTAACCGTTTTTCATCATTCGCGCGAATATCCCTTGTAAATTGCCGATGATCGCTGCTGTTTTTGCGCATATGCAATAAGTATCCAAATCATATCCTATCTAGTCTTTGTATTTTCTCTCGCCTATTTTTCACATAAAGCTCAAGGATTTCACAATCTCCTTGTAGTTTTTAAAAATATAATGAACAACGTCCAGTCAACAAATGATTATATTTTTCTCTCAATTTAATAAATGCCCTTTAGTTATTTTTCGATATTTTTGAAAGAATTGAATTTAAAGAATACGAAATGATGGAGAAAATCTCTGCACTATCTTATAGTAATAATAGATACTAACCTTTTGTGTTTATCCTAGTATAAATATTGAGACAATTATTTAGACAATGGGATTAGATTAGACAAACGGATCTAAAGCAATAAAAGATCAGATAAATAAATTCAGAATTATATATAACCAACGCGAAAAATTTTCTTAATCTTCATTACCTCGGTCATTTACCAACCTACTTTATTTGATATCATTCTTTTGATAGAAAGCTTCAAACATTTTTATAATTACACATTCGACAATATTAAAGAGATTAAGAATTCTAAGCTCTGCAGATTAAAGCTTTACAAAACATTCTAATTTACAAAGTTCTAGTTCAAGAATCAAAATTTATTATGATAATTTTAAACGACCCAACTGACATCCTCACCCTAATCCTACATTAATTGTTAAGTCCATCAGCTTGAGCTGCATATGTATCTTGTGTTTACAATCAGTATTAGTCTATTATTATTATTTTTCTACAATAATATTATAAAAATAGGTGTTAATATTTTGTGCCATGAGTGAATATTTGGAATAGATAAATATTGTAAACAAGACTAGTACTAATATTATTGTATATTCTTAACGAAGGATACTTTATTCTATTGTCCTTCCTTATTATCCAATCCTATTATGTTCTTTTAGATTGAGGAATAAAATAGAACAGGTCACTTCTATACTTCTATACAATTTTTATCGTTAATGACACTAGCTAGACGATTGCCTCTGTAACTGTAGATATTTTTTTTTTTTTTTTTTTTTTTTTTATTTAAGCTTTCTAACTTCCATTCGGAAGTTATTTAGCTAAAAAATACAATTCTGTCTAAATATATATGAGATATCGCAGTACAAGTTGTGAATACATTAAATTTTTAAGTTACAAGCTTTAAGGAATTTAATAATAATATTGTACAGTGACGGCTTAGTTTCATAAATTAACGAGGTGGTGCATAGGGGTAAGTACATTCTCGCTCTCGCCAGTTCTTTGATTAATACTACTCGTTGGTGGTTGTACGATGGGCATTGGAATAACATATGATACAGATCTTGGTAAGCATCGCCACAGGGGCATGAGGGATTGTCAATTACATTTGTCCAAGTTTACGGGCCGTAGAGCTAGAGTTTGTTTGAGATGCCTCTTTGAATATGTTTCGAAGTCTATGCCCCTTTGAATATATTTCGAACCTCTTTGAATAAGTCCGAGAACGGCAAATGTAGTGCCTTATCAGGGGGACATTTGGTTGCCTCTTTTGCTTCAGTATCAGCTTTTTCATTGCCGATTATCCCTATATGTGAAGGTATCCAAATAAAATCAATTTTGTTCTCGTACCTGTTTAAATTTACAAATTTTTTAATTTTCTCTTTGATATCGTATATGTAGGCATTGGTTTTAACACTTATTTTTTTAGAATCGAATTTTTGCAGAACGCTAAGGGAGTCACAAAAAATTAGTATGTTTGTATTTGTATTTTGAATAGCAATGTCGATCGCATCACTAAGAGATATGCTTTCAGCAGTGAAAATTGACGCGTTTTTATGTAGAGACCGAGTTTTTATATAGTTTATCTGTGTGCTTACGCAGGCTGAGCCTACTGAATGCGCATTTGCGATTTTACTCCCGTCGGTAAAAATAGCGAGTGCTTTTTTTGCGTTGATAAGTTCTGCGATTTTATCATTGCTATCTTTAACAGTAGGTGAGTTTTTTAGTTGTATTCATAGTTGCGTATTAATTTTTATATTTAAGAAAATCATGTTATAATCGTATTTATACAAGTTGTAATGGTCTTGCGTGTGAAGAGTGTTTAAAAAGGGTTTAATTTCGTGTATGCATATACAAATGAGTCTCTCTCTTTTCTTGGAATTTTTACATTTGTTAATATATCTTTGTAGAGTCTGGCATAGCGGTAAGCTAGTGTTAGATAATATTTTTGATAGGTATGTAAGACAAAGATATTTGCTTCTCTTATACAGATAGGTACGTTTGGATTCTGCTATTAAAATGTTAGTGGGCGTGCTGTTGCGAAAGCCTAGTGCGTGTCTTATAGCTGCGTACTGTATTCTTTCTAAACTTTGTATTTGCAGCGTTTTGCGGGGAAAATATATAAAGCTGGCGTAGTCAATTTTTGAGCGTATATAGCTCTTGTACAGAGTTAGCAGTGTTTCCGGGTCAGCTCCCCATCATGTTCCTCTTAGGAATTTGATAATATTTATGTTTTTGAGGCACTTTTTCTTTAAATCGGTAATATGGGCTTGGAAGCATAGAGTATGGTCTAAAATAACCCCGCGATGTTTTACTGTTCCACATGATTTTATAGTTATGTCGTCTATTTTAATGTGTACGTTTCCTGGTTCAATTCCCAGTTTATTAAAATGTATAAGAGCGAATTTATTAGGTGCTATCTCTAAGCCGAGCTCTGAAATGTTTGTTTTGAGTATATTGATAGATTTTTCTATAAGATGCGTGCATGATTTTAAGAATTTTCGTTTTACAATTAGGGCTACATCATTAGCGAATATAGATACAACTGCACTTTTAGGTATGTTTTTGCTTATAGAATTGATATAAATTATAAACTGGAGAGGGCTGAGTGCTCCACCTTGCGGAACTCCTTTAAATACTTTTCTAAAACCGTCTACAATAAAATCGGTGTATATTTCTCTTTCATGTATTATAAAATTAACAAATTTAATTATGTTTATTGGGCATCCGTTTTCAGCTAGTATTTTTAGGAGTGTTTTACAATCACCATTATCGAAAGCGGAAGTAATATCTAGAAATGCGCCTAGTATGTGCTATTTTGTTCTAAATCCATCTTCAATCGTAAGTACAAGATTTGCAAGGTTGTCGGTGCATGATTGCCCTTTGCGAAATCCTGATTGGATTGGATTAAGTAGATTATTAGATTCCATATACCATAGTAAACGATTTTTAATAAGAATTTCAAATAATTTGCAGAGGCACAATGTTAGTGCAATGGGCCTATAATTTTTTCCGTCAGATTTTTTAATAAAGTGCATAAATTGCTTTCTCCAACCCTCAGAAAAGTCGCCATTTACAAAAATTTCGTTAAATATATCTAATAAGATCAATTTATAATTTATTGGTAATCTTTTAATGATATCATAATCGATGCCATCGATACCGGGCGATGAACTAGCATTTCTGGATTGAATTTCGACATTTAATTCGCTAAATTGGAAGGGTTTGCTGAGGAATTCATTCATTTGGCATTGGGGTAGCCATTTCGGATTGTCAGTGACCCAGTCAGGTGAGATTTTATTCATAGCTTTTTCTAATTCATACGCATTTGTGGTGTTCTGTAAAATTGTAGACTTAGTTGTAATCCACTTATTTTTTAAAATTTTTCGCGTGTTCCAGACGTAAGTTTGATCGGTACGAAAGTTGATTGAAGCGGCAATTTTTGTAAAGCTTTCCTTCTTTTTCTGTTTGAGAGTTTTTCTAACAATGGCAATATACTTTTTATATTGAATATAATCATCGAGCGATTTAGAGAAATTCCATTTTTTAAAAGCCGCTTTTCTTAGGCGGAGAACTCTATCGCAATCGGCGTCCTACCATATAACCGGGTTTCGATATTTATATGTTTTTTTATTTTGTTTTTGTATTGGAGTGTTGGACTTAACTATTTGAGTGATTTGATCTATAAAGATCTTATATTTTTTACTTGCCGAGGAGTTGCAATATTTATTACTGAAAAAAGTTGAGAATTTATCAGTGAGCCCTTCCAATACTTTAGTCCAGTTAGTACGTAAGGACTTAATTTTATAAGATTTTTTTGAGTACGAATTTTTACAGTCGGATAGTGAAGCTAGGACAGGGTAATGATCGGATCCATAAGTCTCGTCATATGTAACCATATCTATTTTTCCTACAAGATCAACTGTTGAGAAAATTAATTTAATATTACTTTTCCTACCGTTAGCGGAGTTCAATCGAGTAAAAGAGAAAGAGTTATGATTGAAAAGCTCCTTATCTTGGCTTGCTTTGAGGACTCTTTTACCACTAGGATCTTCGTCTCGACAGTTCCAAGAAGGGTGGTGAGCATTGAGGTTCCCTATAAGAATACAGCTACGATCGTTCTTTATATTATTTAATACAGCATTCCATTCTTCTTGAAGCAGCTCGTTCCGTGGGGGCCGATAGCAGACGATGATTTCAAGTTTCGGGAGTATGTTATGAATTTTTATTCCGCAGATTTCCATTTTTCCGTTGGCATCGTGAAGTTGATCTAGCGAAGATACTTCTAAATCATTTTTAACTGCAATGAGTATCCCTCTGTCTCTGTCTTGTAAGCGGTCGTTTCTTAATACTTGATACCCTGATATTTTAAAAGAATCTTTTTCCTCTAACCAGGTTTTTAAACAAACAAAAACATCGATATTTTTGAGAAGTTTTGGCAGTTCTAACGCATTTTTAATAATGCTGCGTGCATTCCAATAAAGTATTTTAATATTTTTATTGCTCATAACTTTTTTTTTCGTATGTTTATTTATGATTTTAATATCTTCGTTCTTTTTATTAGTCTATGTCCGAGCCTGTAAGTAAATCTTTGTCAGTTATATAAGTTGTAATAGTTTCCGTATGAGGTTCTGCGTTAAGATTTTTTATTTTGTTTTTGATCCTCGTGAGTTTTGCTTTTATTTTAAGTTCTTGAACAAGCGTATAAACATTGTTTATGATTTCAATTACTTCTGCAGATTTTCTTTGTTCTATGATTTTTTCAAGTTCTGATGTGTTATTAGGATTTCTTTTCAGAACGTTAGAAAACTGAGTGAATGTGATAGTTAGCGGATTTGTCGTATCTTCAAAGAGAGGAAGCGCTGGTATCAATGAAATATTTATGAGTTTAATTTTTTCTTCGTCTAAGCTAGTTGTTTTTTTCCTTTTGTGTGTTTTGTTATTTTTAGAATTAATTGTTATAATCGGTATTTCATACGACTGCTTGTTTTGTAGTGTTGATTCGTAGTCATTGTCAGTGTTTAGTTTCGAGTTTCTTAAACTTTATTTTGGCCGGGACTATTGTCTGTTGTCGGTATAGTTGATAAGATTGGAAATTCCTTTTCGCATATATTTACCTCTTGTGTACAATCTTCGTTGGTATTGTTTTCATGCTGTGTATATGCGTTTGAGCAGGCTCTGGAAATATGTCCAATTTGCTTACAAATAAAGCAGGTTGCTGATTCTGTTTGAAATATATGTCCAGTATGTGGTTCCATCGTATGTAATCTGAAGCGTTTCTGGGAGTAGATTTTCTTCTTCTTCGTTAACGTAGAATTGCCGTCGAAAGGAGAGAATATGCGTTCTTCCTGGTTTTGTAGTGCTCGCTCGTATTGCGGTGATTGTGGATGCAATTTTTATTCCTCTGTGTTGTAGAGCCTGCTTAATTACATCATTTGGTATTACTGGCGGCACATTGGATATCACAATTCTTTTATTATTGTTGATGAATGGTCTAATTTTTAGTGCATAATTTTTTATTTTGATTATTTTATTTTTAGCCTTAGCCGCTTCTTCATAATTTATTAAATAAATACAGACTCTGTTACCTGAAACTTTCGAGATATTTTTTATATTATTGATGTTTGCAATCTGTTCGATTCCATCTAAATAATCGTCGATAGTTAATCCCTCCATAGCATCAACTCTTTGCTTGATCTCTTTTTGGAAGCGCACTACTTCTAATAACACTGGAGTATGTTGCTGCTATATTAGTCGGTGATAGATTTTTATGGGACGTACTAATAGATGGTTCGATTATGGAGGCCATGATGGCTGCACCACTGAAAGCTCTGCAGAAGTGGTGCAGCCGTGCTTATCACTAATTTATATTTAATATTTAGGAATAGTTAGTGTAGTAAATTTCAGTCGTGTACTATTCTCTCACTTAACATTGACACAAATCAAAACACAGCTCGATCGCACCGTAAACACGTCTGCTCGCTGGGACTGTTTGAACTAAACTCGTAACTGTAGATATGACTTTACAAAGTACGGTTCCGGGTTGAAGTCGAATCGATTGCTTAAAGTGGAATAGCTGAAAGAATTTTTGACATGAGGCTGAAAAATACTCTCTTCTTTATATAGAGCTCAGATTATTTTTTCAAAATCTCTTTAAATTCTTACATCAATATATGGAATTGTAAAAGAGATAATGGAGAAGATTCCTGTGGTCTCTTTTGTTAAATTTCTTAAACGTGTAGACCAATATGGTTTCTAGACAAATTTAATATGATAGTTGGAATTACATTCTGAAAACAAAATAATACTTTCTTTTAATTTCAAACATACGAGAATTCCTACAACTTGAAAATTTTGTGGAACGATAAAAACAACTACTATAGTTTCGTCATGATATTTAATGAATTCAGCCAATTCTGTTACTTTACGTGACGATTGGAACACATGAAAATATTATTCCAGCTGTTTTGTCCGAGTAGTTCCGAACTACTCGGTCGCTATAAGGATGCTCGAAAAAAGCTACGAGCCTGTACTGCGCGATAGTATTTAATTCCCGTAAAAGAATATAAGTATAAAAGCCCTTGCGCGGCTTATTTCATTTTTATGATATTTTTGAGGGACGCGTTTCAAAGTGTTCAAGAAGAATAAAAAGCAAAAAATATTTAAAAAATTCAGTGGCTGTCCGGGAAGAGGCGCTGAGTGTAAGAAGAAGCGCGCAAAAGAAAGAGCATGTACGGTGTATTCGCTCAAGGGGAGAGAGGAGGGGGCGGTAGATGCGCCTTATACACCTTATACACTTTTGTAGAAATAATTATCTTCGAGTGAACGGACGTTTTTCTTCTTGACACGTGCACTGGCGTAGTAAATCATTCGCATCAATTACCACAGAGTTTTAAAGATGAGTTTAAAAATAAGGCATAGAGATGTATTTACAGCTTGGAAATACATCAAGGCAGCGAGAGAAGTGTTCGTGCGTCTGTAAGGCTATGTATATGTGTGTGCGTACCAACGTGCGATCGATGGACATTTTATAGAATATATTAACGTGATACTTGTCCTTAGGCTAATGTCTATTAATTAAGGAATCTATAGGAAAATATTTTTAAGATGGCGGAGAGAACAAAGATAAACTTATATATTTTCCCTTGAGGAAAGATAAAGTATTAAGCAGTATGAATGACGATCCGGAATTTTAAATAATTTCCAGATATCAAACTGAAGCATTGTATATTGATTTTATGTTCTATAAATTATGTTTATTATAGCTATGAACAATTTGTCCATTTGTATAAGCAAATTCAATGGATTTTTTCAAATTTACAAAAGAATATTCTAAATATATTAGGAGCCTTATGTCAACGAAAGATGTACGTTTAGTACATGAAATGCTGAGGATAATTGATTGATGGATTCATTTACTTAATATCTGAAAAAGATAAAAATAATTCAAGAGGATACATAATGGCATAGAAGATTAGAGAATATTCAATTAAGAATATTAACTTAATCACTAGGTCTTCCAGTATATATTTTCACGATCTGTAGTGCACTATGGACAGTATCCATAAATCTATTGTTCCGTCTATACTTATAATATAAAATATCTATATGTTTAGTAGAAAAAAGCTACGAATTAAAAATCCCAGACGCTCTCGACGAAATAGGCCCAACATTTTGCAGGGGGCGCCAAACCGGAGAATAGGGGAAGAGCGAGAGAAGAGATTAAAGAAAGCCGAAGATCCAGTGGAAACAAGGAGAGGCCGAGGCGGAGGGAGAAGACTGGGCTCGAGGATCATCGAGAAGAGCGTCGGGTGCGGCGGGCATTACGCTTTCTTCGAAAACGATTGTGCGCCCATTTTCGAGGGCTACTCGTGTATGTGCGCGCTCGTCCGTGGCCCGGCAACTCTTCTACGGTTTTTGGGCGAAAATCGACGCGCCGATCTAATACAAATTCATGAAGGACCTCCTCTTCCTCTATTAGGCGGAACAGGGCGAGAGGTGCAGTATCAAAGATCGCCGAGGAAGCGCGAAGGAGGGACAGCGCCGGAGTCCGGAATAAGGACCGAGGGCCAATGAGAGAGAGAGAGAGAGAGAGAGAGAGAGAGAGAGAGAGAGAGAGGCAGAGAGGCAGAGAAAGAGGAAGCGCAAAAGCCGCGCTGCATTGGCGGCAGCACCGCTACGTACTCCCTCGTCCGCCGAAAGCGCGAGGCTGCCGCGCGGCGGACAAGCTGGAGCGCACGGCGGGTGGAGGGCGAGAGGGGGTGGGGGTAGAGGGGCGGCACTGTAAATCAAACTCCCCGAAAACCTTCCCGTGTCTGCTCGCGGTCTAGACTCGGCGCTCATATACGTTCGTTCCTGTATACACACACACACACACATGCTTTGCCACTCGCGCGGCCTATACGCGCTTTCGGAGAAAGACGTGAGCGATCGAGTGCAACGCGTGTAATTATATACGGCGCGCAAGATATGTATATATGTATGTGTGTGTATGTATACATACATATATGCATATATATATATATATATATATATATATATATGTGTGTGTGTGTGTGTGTATATATATATATAGGCGACGCGAAGCGCCCTGGTAAAAAGTCGCGGTCTCCCTCTCTTCCCCCTCCCCCTCTCTCTCTCTCTCCCTCGCTCCGCTCGTCGCTCGGTCCGGAGTGAGAGATAATTTTTTAAGGAAAAAGGTCGAAAAGCGGCAGGGACGGAAGAGGGGCCGGGAAGGAGGTAATCACGGCACTTAAACTTTTTACGCGGCTCGGTTCGGCGCGGCGCGGTTGCGCGCACACTCGCAGAAGTCGAAGCCGCTCCCGACGCTCCGAGACGATGCGACCGGCGATGTGGCGCGCGATGAGCAAGGAGCGAAGTGGACGCGCACCATCTCCGTTGCCCGCTGAGGCGCGGTTATGCATTTTTTGGGGACTGTTAGCCAGGAGTTTTTGGGGCCAGCGCGCACCTGCGGAAATTACCGAGGCTCTAGTGCGTGGTCGGCGCGATTGCCTGGGAAAGTTTTTCACCGACTGACGCCGCGCGGGCTTATTGTTTGGGTTCATTTCTTGGACCTGATGAAAAATCATTAGACTGGAAGACGCTTTACTAAAAAAAAAATTATTTAATGGTGATTTGAACGAAATCCAGGAAATCTAAAGGACACTTGGTGGAATGAGCTTTGATAGCATCCATAAAGTTGAATTTTAGAAAATCACGATTCCTTCAGGCGTGAATGTATTACGTAAATCTCAATTATAGTGAAAAAAAGATCATTTTTAAAAAATGTCATTTTTATTGTAGATTGAAATAAAAGCTAGAAGAATGATAGTTATTTTTTGAAGCTTGGAAAAAATTAACCAAATTGCACTTTTATGTAGGTCTCATTTGTCGGATCTCATAAATTTTTTATTCCTAAGTTAGTGAAGATTATTACGTTGTTTTTACAGACGTATTTTTACCTTTGATCAATTCTTCGGGCTGTGGGCAACGAAATCCTCAATCATATAATTATCAATATCATTGCGTTACATCGAAATTATGCAGTCTAGATACGAAGTTGGTTTTGTGGTTAGATTTTAGTTCGTTGTTATTCAGTATAATTAATCTTATAATTATATTCATGGAGAAATTACAATATATGCAATGTACAATAAATTCGATCAATATATTAAAAATTAAAAATTTGATGAGACAGCCGGCAGTCATGTCAGTTATTATCACAGTCACGTAGTCAGCAAGAGTCTGTATTTCTGTACGTATAATGCGCATCATAAAAATGTCCGGATACAAACAGCAATTGTAAAATTTTGCGAGTTCCTACGCCTTCTTAAGACTTTTCTCCAAAACCAATAAATCATAAAATTATTGGATTAATTCTTCTATTTTATTTGTTCAACCGATGTCACATCCCAGATAAATTAGGAAACGTTTTCATATTGGCAAGTTGTTATACGTGACATTGCTGTAAAACTGGAAAAGTAGTCATCACGCGCAGCCTAAATAGCATTAGTAATGATCTTCTTTTTATGTAAACCTGACAAGTTAGAAGAAAAATCCTTTTTCAAAACCTGATAGCTGTTCATGTAGATCATATTTAGTATGAAATTGAATTACTATGATATTTTTTTCATATGCAAAGATTTAAATAAATTAAAATTATAGATACAATATAAAAAAATTGATCGACTCTCTAAATACGCAAAATTTTGCGCAAATTTTGCATATGCTTGGAATTACGTAAATTTCAATAGTCCGAATTGAAGGTTGTGCAAAAATTTAAGAAAAATACTTCTGCTAAAAAGAAAACGCTAAACCACAGTTGTCCAATCGTACCTCGGACAAACCGTTAATTCGCCTTCGTTTGAATCACTACTTTAATGGAAATCAGTCCGGTTTCAAAACGAGAGAAAGAGAGACGGAGAGAGAGAGAGAGAGGGGGTAGAGATGCAACTTTACGCCGCAACGTACCTGCCTCCGTACGAGGCAGGTCATACTCCTGCCTTCAGCGACAAAATAATCTCGCTCCTGTTAAGATCCCAGTTGGATGTTTCTGCCTCTTATATATATTATATACACACGCAAATTCATAGGAAGCGACATAGATAGACTGAAGCGGAGTAAGAGTTTCATATCAATTGCGACATATGGGCTAAATCTATATGCTGACCGATGGTCCAATTAAATAATTACTTTATACGCCTTATAATGTAGAAAAGATATCTTGCGTGATTGATTGGATCTGCATGGCCAGCTGTCTGTACCACATTGTTCTTGTCTTGTTTGCTCAGATTATATAATTTCATTTGGATTAAGTAAAAGAGGAATTAAGCCAAACTACACATAGATAGAATGCTTTTTCTTGTAGTAGGTTTATTGAGATATTTAAAGTAAATTTCATAATACTGGCCAAGGCAAATCTAGAGTAGTAATTTGGTTGCGAGTGGAAAAAATTGAATATCACAGTTGATATTTTTTTGTGATAGAAATTTTCTTGTTTTTGAAAAGCAATCTATCAACTTTTGTCATTCTGTAGTATTTCTTAAAATTCAATCTGTATAATTAGAACACAGAGCTGCTCACTAGTTTCACAAATTTAAATGAAAATTTAAATAAATTTAAATTGAAAATATTTTATTATTTATATAAATTTGTATTTGTATTACGTAAATTATGTACAGTCGAAGAATTCAATTTACAAATTACTACAAATGAGTATTAATTTAATTGAAATACTAATACATGAAATAAGATCAACTGATAAACTAAATAGTAGATAATTAACTTTTTTGTGCAACTATAAATTAATGTTTAGTTATTATATATGGAACATGCAAGCCTTCCTATAGAAAATCGTTATATTCACCGCAATTTAAAGCAATTCCAATCACTCATAATCCCTGTGCATTTTTCCAGACGAGTATATATAGAGGATATATACCTGTCCTCTAGGTCATGGTATATACGCATGAAAAGGGAGAGGAAAGATCGTGAAGAATGAAAGTTATAAGCGAGAAAATGGGAGAGAAAAGGAGGAAGAAAAGAAATAATATAGAGAACGTTGGAGGAGAGGGCGTAGGAGGGACGGGGGGTGGTGGGCAGAAGAAAGAGAAGAGATATGAAAAAGCGCGTCGTGCATGAGGCGATTCATCTCGTCCGATCGGACACTTTGATTACCGGTTTCGCATTCATGAGAGATTCGCGACGTTCCATTCTTCTTTCTCTTTCTCGCCTCAATTTGTCCAGCGCTCCTTTCTTTTGCTTCTTCGCGTCCTCAACGCGCGCGCTCGCGCACACGCGCATATTACATATATACATTCACTTTTCTCGTATTTTACGTTTTACGCGATACACGTATAGCCGAGCCACCGCCGCCGCCACCACCACCGTCGTTCATTTTTGCTTCAGTTTTCATTCCTTTATGAATGCTCTGCGCGCTCGACAAAATTTTTAAGCCATTTATTTTTATTTTTACTTTTATTTTCTTTTATTTTCTTTTTATTTTTATATCATCGCTCCCTCTTATACTCGGAAATTATTACGTTAGGCAATTTGCTTATTAAGCAAGAGGGAGAGAAAAAGAGAGAGAGAGAGAGAGAGACTGAGAGACGCAATTTTTTAATGCATTTTTAAAACGATGATTTAATTCCTCGATAATCCCGAGGTAATTGCCCGTGCGGCAAGTATCTTTTATAAAATAAAATACCTCCGGCACTTTGGGTTTCGTACATCTGCCCACATTTGATTATTTCAATTGGTTAGAATTTAAAAAGATCTGTGATTGATCCACCTTCATTATGACACTTATATCAAGTTTCACTATTCGTATCAGATTATCGGCATTTATTGGTAAGTATCACCGTAGGATTTCTAAAAAAATTTACTTCTTTTTTGTTTAAACAATACCTCAGTATCGGAATAAAATAAACAATGGCTTTAATAGCAATAGAAGACTTTAAAAGGGTTTGATTTCTACATTTCATAGTGTAACGGTCATAAATTTTTTTCTGCTTCTGAAACATTGAGCAGTTTCTTCTAAACGCCATACTTCTTCAAACTGCGAGAATGCATTATATTTTTTATTACATGAATCTATTTAAAATTGTAACTGTATCTATAAGAATATCTCCTAAATGGAAGTGCGTTGGCAATTTTTAATTAAATGTAAATTTTATTTATAAACCATTTATTAATTTTTTTAAATGTACTGTTTAAATAAAATTGAATTAAAAAACCGTAAGAATTGTTATACAATAATATTATATAGATCAATAACATTATTTGGTTTTGTGTGAGCTCTCAGTTTCCAAGGAATTTCTCCACAATTTCTCTATATTCGAATAAAGATGATTAAAAAAATTGGCTCTATAGCCGCCATTTTGTACAAAAATGATAATAAATTTTTCTTCGATACTTCTATATATATACTTTATAATACCTCACAAGAAGTTCGATCAATATATTGATTTATGTTCATTGAGTAATTTCTCCAAAAATAAGAGAACTTCTATTATGCATATTTTGATCATTTTATAGTTTTTATTAAAAACTTTAAACAGTAATACGAGTGACTTTCGACTTCAATGAGATTCATAATTAAAAAATGCCTAGATAATTCGAACGATTGTCCTCATTATTATTCCAAACATCGCGTCGTTCAAACCGTTGCCGAAAGGGAACGAAAATCGATTCGTTGAGTAAACCACACGATAAAAGGGAAGAGCGCGCGCTGAGCAGCGCAAAGCCGCCTTGCCTATCTAAATTCGTTCGTCACTTTTGAAGGAAATTTTTATTACTTAATAAACGTCTCCGCCGACAAATGCCTAACGTAATTACGGAAATAGACGCGAAAGGCTTGCTGTTCTTTTATCCCCCACCCACCGCCGTTCTCCTTGACGTCTCGCCACGCCCGACTCTCGCTTAACTCCCCTCATTAGGCGCGGTGACATCTTGAAGGCGAGCGCGCGAGCGCGAAGCTCCACTAGGAGAGAAAAATATGCCGACGGCTGCCTCTCTGGGGACGAGAGGGGGAGGGCGGAAAGAATAAAAATAAAAGCCCGCGCAATAACCAATAAATCCGCTGCGCGTTGATCCTTTTCTTTTTCCGCGGCTAATGGCGTCTTCCCGGTTGCGTCGAGCTATCCCGCGGGGTGAGTCGATACTTTTCATTACCCCATCGCGTTCCGCTGCCTAATTAAAATTAAGACACGCCTAGGTATCCGGTCTGAGCGATATGAATGTAATTGCAGATGGATCTTTAATTAGTAGGAAGGTGACGATTGAGATGCTGATGTGTGTGTGTGTGTGTGTGTCTGTGCGTGTGTGTGGGTGGGTGAGTGTGTGGGTGGGTGGGTGTGTGGGTGTGTACATGCATCGATGAATTAATAGAGAATTTAGCGTAGGACCACAAGAAAAATTGAACAAATTTTCCATGTATATTGATAACAATATACTTATGTATATTAAATGAAAATATAATTAAATAATTTTGTTAAATATTCAATACCGAAATTTGATGAGAATTTGTATGAATTCTCTTTTTCTAACGATCGTCTCTCATTAATCGCTTCGTCATCATAATCGGTCTTGATGATGTCCGTAAAAAGCATTAATTATTCAAGCCTCGAATCCCGAAAACAAAATGTTAATGAGACAGGGCAATAAAATGGTAAAAAATCGATTAGCTTCCAGCGACTTTTTAAAGGTCTCGGGGGCACTTAAATGTTTCTTTTTCCTTGTCGAGTGCCAAGCTCCTCTCCCACTCCCGACAGGAGTTTTATTCGATAATTATGCAAATGCTGGAATGATGATTGTCGCGGCAATGCGTCCTTCGAATATAAAAGGGCAGCAGCTCGCAATTCGGTTATCTTTAGCACGCTTGGAGCGTGCGGGGAAAGAAAAAGAAGAAGAAAAAGAAAAAAAGAACAACGGGAGGAACGAGGGAGCCGAAGGAAAAACGCTCGGCGAATGGATGTTTGAAGAAAAAAAATTTTCGGCCGTTTAATGAGATTAAAATTTTCTTTAAATCTTTATTAAATTTCTTTTGTATATAGAATTCCTATAATTTAACACGATTATCTTCTTTTCAACGATAAGGAAATTAACTGTTCTATCTTATATTATCAGTTCGAAGCAATTATCCTCGTTATTTTTCGTCAGTAAATTATTATTATTAAATTAATAGTATTATTTTAACAATTATTTGCAATTTCCATTTCATGAATTTATTTAATTTCACAGATTTTGACTATTTTCATAATCTGAGATTTATTTGCATAATGCTGCATTTTAAATATACATAATTTATTAGTCTTGGGTATTCATAGAGCACCTCGATGTATAATAAATTGTCAGTAAAAGTAAGCTAATTTTTAACCGACCTCAAAATGCTGTAAAATATTCAGTTCAAGCTCATATAATTTTAGATATTCTCTAGTTATATTTTTAGACACATCAGAGAACTAGATCTTTAATTAGAATTGTAAATACGATTGGGATTTTTGAATGTCAAGAGATAGGTACATACAGCAGAGCGACGCCAAGTCAGGAGTTTAAATCGACGTGGGTTCTGACGCTCGAGCGATCGACACCCCGGGAGTTCTCGGCGCGTCCTCGAGGAAGCGACAGAGATATTATGAGGGGGTAGAAAGAGCAAGAGCTCGAATCTGATTCGAGGGGAATCAGGACGAGCTATAGGGGGGAGATGGGTTGTTGGAAAGAGCGCGCTTCTCATTTGCATAGCAAGCTCACTTTTTTCCCCGTGGATAAATATGCTGACATAACGCGATGGGAGCTTGAAGTCACCACTATTTGTCATTGCAATAAATTCTATATACTTTCAGAGAGCAGTGCAAGGCGAATGCTCGATGGGACGCTGTTTCGAGTGTCGAGCAACTGTTTCGGTAAACAACGAATTCTTTGAGATGCATGAAATAATCTAGGTTGTACATTATATTATTTCATTGTTTTCGAATACATTTATGAAATTGTCAGTTGTGAACTACAATCTGAATTCTAAACAACGCCGAATTTATTGTGGTAGGGTTCTATGGGCTATAAATATGCGAGAGTCCTATGTAACAATGATTAACGATTAATTGAGTAGTTAACATGATATTATGGAATTTTTGGAGATGAATTTTGTAAACTCTGAAGGCGTGTTAAGCTATTGCAATATTTAATAGCACTTTGAATTAACCTGCGTAATAGCCGCACGCTAAATTGGGCGAGCACTAACGTATCTTCTATATCAAGTATTAGCAGTATACATTAAGCAATGAACGTGCAAAATAGGCGATTTACAGATGAGACTATAGTTTCGTACTCGAGCGCAGTAAGAATTTTCCATTCAATGCGCCAATTCTCAGACATGTTTAAACGTATATTATTTTTAAAAACGCATCTATTCAAAATGGCTTCTTGGCATCTCTATACTAACCTTCACAAAGCCTGCAATCTACGTCTTGCCATTTACTTCTTGTTTTAACAAATAAATGCAATTGTCAAATATTAGCTGAGAAAAAGACGTATTTTGTATTTTTATCAAATTATAAAATAGTAAGTCACAAAAGTTACTGATTTTGATCTTTTTTTCCGTAACAAGATTCCAAGAATCGCCAAAGTAAGCAGTAGAGATTTCTAAATTACTTTTTAATAGTTCATCGTAAAGGTTTGCACTAATAAAATAATTTTAGTCTATATAAGACAGTGGTCGTTGGGGCTTCGACCTACACCTATGTCGTGACTAGTCAGCTTCTAAAGGATACATAGAATGACTACAATCTATCAATAAATAAGATATCAGTACTGTGAATAAGATAAGAAAACTTAAGTATAGCTAACTGATTTTTACGATTACATCATATATGTGGAAATACGAAATGGTTTACTTCGACGAGCTCTGTATATCTTCTGGTATATTCAAGGGTCGAAATGTTCATATTTCTCGATTACATTCAAATATGAGTCGAGATAATTTTTGTTTCGTGCAGACTTTGTAACTACTATACTTAGATTGACTGATTATAATCACGTACAGATGTCTAAAGGAATCCCTTGGATGAAGCCACAAAAGTCCTTATATAAATACGACCGTGACGCTAAGTATTATATTAAATCATTAAAATCGTGAAGTGCTAATAATAAATAAATAATTATTTGTATAAACTACTACTTCCAATTTCAGATTCTATTTTTCTTTGAATATTGGAACTTATTTTTATATTAACAATCAATATCGTCTCACAACAATTATTTATATAATACCATGTATATAATACCACATTTACGTAAAATTTTTCAAATTTTTCAATGTACAAAGATGATTAATCAAGTGTTGCATATCTCAGTGTACTTGGCAAAAATTGAACTTTAATTTTGGACTTGAACGGTGTAAGGTCAACGTCAACGTCAACAGGGGCCACGCAATTCAGTACTGCTGCAAAAGCTTTCTTTTTGTATTATACCAGATTAAGACGTTCTTTGAACTTTGAAGAGCTCACCCCGTCTCTCTTTCTCTCTCTCCCTGACGCTCTCTTTCTCTCGCTCACTACCGCAGTCCCCTTATCGGTCATCGTAATCGTTATTTATGAAAATATCGCGGGACCGGCCATGTGGGCGGAGTTTCGCCGAGGCCAATGACGGCGCTTCGCGTGCAGCGCGCCGTTACGCCAGTGCAAATTGATAAGGATTTCTATGGAAGAGAACGCGCGCCGCATTGGCTCGCGGGCGCGTCCCCGCCCCCTTCCCGCCGCCCCGCTGCTTTCTCATACTCTAGTTTTTGTTTCCCGTTCTATAGACGCTTTCGGAGGGGTAGTTTATAGTGCAATTTATAAGGGCTAATTTATACCGTACGCGCTAATGGTCCCAACGCTGATCGTGGATCGAGCCGTTTTACGCCTGGACGTTTGCAACTGTATTGTCGCTTTGATAGTAATTAGTTCTTATTCCTATTTACGACGAAGAAGTCGACGATGCTTTTAGTATGTTAATGCATAAAAATGATAAGCCGAGGCTTTCAGAAAATGACGTGAGACCGTTCTTTTCCTTTTCGTATACTTTTTTGTTATTTTTTGATTTTGTTTCTGACATCGATGCCATCAGTCATTTTCGATGCAGTAACTCATAAAACATAAGTAGGAATAGATATTCTATACAAAAAGTTATAATTATAGGACATTTTTTATATTAAGCTTAAATTGAATTGATTATGATTTTTGATTCAAAATTAAATAGTATATACCGGTCACAATTAAATATCATGCAAAGGATTTTACATATACGTATGTACTACAATTATGTAAGGGTGATATGTACTACAATTTTCATCGGAAGAGACTCGCCATTCATAAATCGGAATATAACGACTTAACATAAAGAATTCTGGCAGCGATTAATGTGGATTCTTTAAAAAATTTTGTTAATGGGGAATACAACATTTTCATGTAGCCAAATACTCGTATACCGCTCGATTTACTTAACGTCCAAAACTAAATTTAATTTATGTGAATTTCTTTCAATGATTAAAGTGATTGCTTGTACGTCTTATAGGTTATTCAAATCTACTTTCTATAGACAATTTAAGTAGTGTTTCTTTGAAACGATTTTTGAAATTTTCAAATCACTTTGAAATTGAATAACTTTGAATAAATTTTGAAACTTTGGCATATAACTTAATTATATCTGACTAATGTTAAGGTAATTCAAATTCTCTCAGAAAACCAATTCAATTTTACACTGTAATATTTTATTACGACGTTTTGTTTTAGTTTTGATGAGATTTACATATGTAAATGTAAAATTTGTGAAAAATGATTCATGTTTTTTCCCAAGAGTATATAAAAATTTGTTTTCTTTCATGACTTTCTTATTATTGTGATTGAACAATTCCTATATTTGAAAAATAAGGATCGACCAATATCAGTGTTATAAAATGTAAAGATTTTAATTTTTTATACGTTATAATATTTATATTGCACTTACCTGCTTGTTTCTGCTGCAACAAAATGATTTAAGTGGCATTCGCAAAGCAACGACAGCACGGAGGTATTTCTTAATAATAAAGGACGAAGGAAAGCAGTGTTTTACGACAATAATAAAATGCTCGTTTACAATAACAACTATTATTTATTCATAGGTAGTAATATGCTGAATTACATGAGTAGAATTGATGACCTTCTGACGCTACTTCGCGTTTTTAAATTGCGAAATGAAAAATCCTTTATTGCTCGTCGACAATCGCCCCTCTATGTTTTTTTCTTCTTTATTTCAATTTTTCTTTACAGTATACATGACGAAGGGAAGAGCGACGAACGATCGACCAAGATATAATAAAAGAAGAAAGACAA
Source organism: Sycobia sp. Sy_11 (assembly GCA_018907035.1). NCBI lineage: Eukaryota > Metazoa > Arthropoda > Insecta > Hymenoptera > Epichrysomallidae > Sycobia > Sycobia sp. Sy_11. Next base: position 900,799 of record JACCIC010000073.1, on the reverse strand, counting down.
ACAAAGAGGAAAAAAATGCAAAGCGTTACAAATCTTTCTTTGCAAAAATACAAAGTGACAGCTTTGGGGGCGGGTACAGAGGTGGGAGGAAAACATCGTGCAATAGAGGTAAAGTGCGAGGGGGTGCGCGTCGAAGCCAAATGCGTCGATTGTCGACAATCGGCGTCGGGTGTCTATATATATGTACATACATATATATGTATATATATATATATATATATATATATATATATATATATATGTATACCTACGCCCCGATTGCTTTGCGCGCGTAATCAAATATAGATACATATTATGTAGCCGCGAAGTTTATTCGATGCTTGATGAGGGAAAGGGAAAACAGAGCCTGTAGAGGGAAATAGGGAGTGAGGTCAGATGTGATCGTGAATTCTCTAGGTGAGTTTTTATGTATCTTCCGTTCTTTGTTTTCTTCTTTTGTTACTTTTTATTCCCTTCTTCGTATGTGTGCACGCGACGCTTTTATAGAAATGGCGACAAGTATACGGATCAGCCTATCGGTGATAAAAAATTCTCGATTCCTACTTAAATAAATATTAATATATATATATACATATGTATGTGTATATATAGGAGTATATACATACATATATATATACATATATATATATATATATATATATATATATATATATATATATATATATATAGAACTTTTCTCTAGCCGGGCTTAGCCGATACCTAGACGTAAAGCTATGGTTATTATGAACTTTACAACACAATTATGCCTTAATCCTTAAGACTATAAAGACTTTGTACACGGATCTTAGAGATTAAGCTGCGCTTCGTCGCCTGACATCGATCGGCGAGAGGTTCTTTTCGACGTTATGGTGTTTCGTGAAGAGTAATTGTCCGCGTTTTTCAGAATAAAAGTCTGACTTTCGTCACCCCCGGGAGCACGAGTTATTTGTTTTGGAAGTATATGTTCCCAAAATTACCAGCATCAAATGTATTCGCCGCTGCATGTATAAATCAGCTGCAGATATTGAATTCTTTCGTTTATCTCGATGGATTTCGCAGGTCGGAAGAATCTCGTAGGAAAAAAGCTCTCGCCGATTGAGACGAATGAAAGGCGCGCAGTTGTCGCACGCACATTGATTAAGACTTGTTCCTCGCGAAGAACCGAGCTCTTATTTTTTCATTCTCTTTATTTGTTTATTTGTATGTATATATATAAATAAATCGTTAGCTTGAAAACACGCTAGGAAATTTCAATCATCGCTATATATCACCGGCCCACGAGTTTTATTCCTCGCCAAAATCTTCTCTCCCTCTCTCTCCCTCTCTCGCTCTCTCACCTCTCTCTCTCTCTCTCTCTCTCTCTCTCTCTCTCTCTCTCTCTCTCTCACGCTCTCTTTCTCTCTCTACATAATGCGTTTGTCGCATAATATTATACACGTTTACTTCGAGCATCGTAGAACAAGTCGAAAATTTTTGTTATTTTAAGATTCGTAATTTCTATCCGCTCGTAATTGTCATTCGTTCCATTAATCAAAGTCTACCTTTGCTCAGTTCCGATTTATCCGCTCCTTCTTCCTTCTCTCATTGTGTATATGTCTATGTTTTTCTCGGTTTACGTGTATGTATCTGTATGTGTGTTTTTATAAATACCTGGCAAAGTGTCTGCGCGGGAATCGGTGTCTCCGCGTATATTTCTGTACATGTCTTCTGGTGTGCTCTATGTGTGCATACACACACACACACACACACACACACACACACACACACACACACATATATATATATATATATATATATATTGAATATCTTTGAGGCATTAAAAAATCACACGCTAATCTATTATAAAAATTTACTTTTCCATCATTCACCGGTATATCTATGTAGGAGACTCGTGCGAGGTTGGAGGAAGGGGAGAGGGATTTCACGCGCTCCTGCTCGCCGCACAAGCCAAAATAGAAAGACTTTCGACTCGAGTCGAGAACGTGCGCGCGCGCGTTCGCTCCACAATTTATACCTTGCGTTAGCTCCGTTTTACACGTTAAATATCACTTTGCGCTCTGCCTCTTATTCTTGCATTTGTTAAACAAAACCAAAAGAACGTCTCATCCGCTCGTCTCGAACGTTTCCTCGACTTGAGCATTGCTCGCGCGTTACAATGACAATAATGATAATAATAAGCGCGCGATAATATTGATATATATACACGAGAATGACATTATAACGGCGATGGCTGAGATGAAAGGATAATGATGATAATGGCGATGATAATCAAAACACGCGTATACGATTATTATACGATGAAGAAAAAATTCGAACGAGCGAACGAGCCGTGCTCCGTTCGTTTTTTCTGACCATCAACTATGATGGACCGATTGTTTTGTCCGATCGCTTATAGCCGCTTCTGTGTCTGTAATTGTTCTCGTTTTCTTTCTTTTTGCCTCTCCCGCTTACCTCTCAGCTCTTCCATTTTAGTTTAAAACAGCACTATAGGGATTCGCACGCACTCGTCGATGAAGCAGTCTTTATAAATATCTCTTTTCATTCTCTCTCTCTTTCTCGCTCTCTCACCCTTTCTCTCGCTTTTTCATTCTATCTCTCTCTCTCTCTCTCTCTCTCTCTCTCTCTCTCTCTCTCTCTCTGCCTCACACTTTGACGCACGATTTTATCGTTTCCCTTACTCAGCTCTACACATCTCCTTCATTCGCGCACGCGATCGACTCGAATTTCTCGCGCTCCTCTTTTACACTCTTTCATATTAATATACACGAATGCATTCTCTCGATCTTTCCCTTTTTTCCGCATCTTCCACTCTCTTGCCCATTCTTTCCTCTCACGACTTTTATGTTTATGATCGGACAGCACTCGCTCAGATATTCTCTCTTTCTCTCACACATGCATGCTCTCTCTCTCTCTCTCTCTCTCTCTCTCTCTCTCTCTCTCTCTCTCTCTCTCTTGTATTTCTTGTATTTATACGTATTTATAATATTTTCACTTATTTATACTTGATTCGCGCGATTTTTTTTTGTTGTTTTATTTATATATTTTTTTCATCTAAAAGAGATTCTTGTTTTTTCCTCTTCTCTTCGTCAATAAAATGATCGTCAGCGAATAGAGCTGAAGTGCGCGGTCGCGCGACGCCGAAAGCTCAGCGCGGCCACCGAATGCCGAAAGGCTGATTTCAACCGGAGCTTTACTTCTTCTTAGCACCGGCTTCTTACATTCTCCTCGTGTTGATGTCTGATATGTGCCCTAAAGCTTTCGACGTCGATCGATCGGCATTTCCTCTATCTTTCTATCTCTCTATCCCCTCTCTCACTTCCTTTCTCGCTCTCTCTCTCTCTCCCACTCCCCGCGTCTCGGTTCGCCGCCAATTATTCACGCTACCGACATTCGACATATTATATCCGTTATACAATTCTGCTGAGCCGCTCGCGTTCCCAGTTCTCCCGCTCTCCCACGTTCGAGATTTTTCCAGATTGCCCTCGGCTCGAACCCGGGCAGTTTCAGTTCGTACACATCGCGCCGCTCGTTGTATAGCTAACTATGTATACCGCGACTTTAACGCACGCCAGCGAAGTGGAAATTCTTCTAGGTCGCGCTCGTGAAGAGGACAGAGTTCTTGTAGTATCCCGTTCGGGATTCTGAAACAGAAAAAAATAGAGACATAGATATTTTTATGTATACTTCTGCGCGCAGGTACGAAGATATTCATTATGGCAAAACAATGATTTATTGAACAAGTTAAGAATATTTATATAATTGTTGTAAATTTACAAATTCAATATTTATTCTGAATTATATTTAATTAACCATATTCCTGTAACTTGAATGAACAAAAAGCAATAACGACAACAAATATATTTTACTCAATAGGACTGAGAAAAAAAGGACAGAGTACTGTTGACGACGTCGCGCGGTCGCGTCTACATCAATTAAGCCCTTTGCATCCGATCGCGCGTATAAATTAGAAGAAAAAAAGTGTGTGCCTGTGTGCGTGTGTGTGTGTGTGTGTGTGCGTGCGTACGTGAATGTATAGGTTGGCGCTCGAGCCTGCCTCGTATGTAATATAGTTTTTAAGCTCGGACCAGCGAAGACAGCCAGAAGGACCCAGGCCGCTTGGACTAATCGAGGCCGCCTCGGCGACGGAGTCGCGAGCGCGCGCGCGCCTGCCGCCTCCCGCTCTAGCCCGCCCATCGTTCGAGCCGCCTCCCCGGGGCGGCCGCGCCACCGTGCCCCGTTTTTTTCTTCCTCCTCCTCTTCTTTTTCCTTTCGTTTTACATATCGGACTATGTCGTTTATGATTGGAAAAGCACGAGCTCTACCCCCTGGCCGCCCTCCCGTGCCCGCGGCCCCCGGGCCGCTCGGCTCCCTCCCTCCTCGTGGTGCCGCGCGACTCTGGAACAGGCGCGCGCGCGGCTAATTGATGAAGATGGGCCAGCACTTTCGTCGCTATTACCGGACGGGCCCCCTCCGCTGCCGGCCGCCAGCCCCACGACTAAACGATTGCCCGCTGCACTAGTTATTATTGTTGAGCCGGTCCGACGTTCACCCTCTCCTCCTCCTTCTCGCGGCGCGTCTCAATTTTTACGACTATCCGCGGCCGGCTTGTATCGGACGATTTCGAGCAGGGCTGGTCGAATTCGCGTTCATTTCGAGGATACTTATAGATGTACGAGGAAGAGACGCCGAGTATTTCTCATTTCGAGATCTTTTTGGGCGAGCTTTCAATGCTGTGATATTTTTAAAATAAAAATTACATAACGTCTTCTGTTAATAGAGGTTCGTAATATCATTTTATAATTATAAGGAAAAATTAATTTGTAGAAATCGTGGAGAGTGAATAAAAGAAAATAAATGAAAAAAGAAGGTAGTTCCTATGGTAGAATTCTTTGTTCAAACGGGAAATATTTTCAAACAATATATTATGATAATTAAATATTCGTAAATTCTCCTCAAAATGAATTTAAAACTGGCTATAAATATCCGCAAAATCTTTACATCATATCGTTATGAAGAATAATAATTTAAAATTCGTATTGATGTAATTATAATATAATGTCGCTGAAGATGATTATATTGCAATATTTAATACAAAATAACAAATTTTATTGCTTGTTCAATATCTTTTATTACATTAATAGGGTCATGTATCTCGTATTGATTAAATATTCAAACGCTGAATTAGCAAATGAAAATATTATTTTTCCATTTTAAATTTATTTATTGAATGTTTTTATGCCGTTACTATAGACTTAATTCCTAAACTCTTAAAAACTAAAAACTCTGCGACTTTCAAAGCGTTAAGAGAATTGCTAATACGTGTAAAAATAAATTCTTTTGAAATTGATTCTATATAATTTTTCAATCAAAACTAAGCCTGTTTTCGCGTTTTGTTTAGATGCACTTTGATACTGTAGATTGCAAGGCAAACTTTCTCAAACATCAGAATCAGAATTTTCGTCATGATTTGACAAATAATTTTCTATCGACTGCTTCGAATTTTCCGATGGTAAATGCCAAAATTATTGTCAATTTTAAGGATTATTTGTTTAAATTAATAGCAAATCGAGAAGAAATTTCATCATTTTCTCGTAATACGAAAACTGATATATATGACTAAATTAAAAGAACATCTCGATAGTTTGATATAAAATTAATCGCATGGCTGCTGCTCGTACGCTAAAATTCAAAAGAACGATACCAAAAAGAATATAAATGGTAAAAGTCCGTCGGCTGCGATATAAGCTCTTGGCGAAAATTTCTTGCCCCTCCCCCGCCGAGACGGTCGAACAATCTCCATTTAATTGAAATTTTCGCGAAAATCAGAGACTCGACAAAAAAGTCCGGGGCTGCGCGTGCGGCCGGGAAACTGCGCGCGCGGAAAGAGGGAAAGCGCTCGGTCGCCTCCGCTCGCGCGCGAAAACTTTCCCGGACCACTTGCGGAATGATCTTGTAGCCGCGGCGGCAGCCACGGCAGCTCCTTCGCGCGCACTTTTTGCGCCCTATCCGACGGAAACTTCCCCGTGCGGGCGGGAACGCGGCCGCGCCGGTTTCCGGTGGTATATATATTGTCTGTGTCTGTGTGTGTGTGTGTGTGTGTGTGTGTGTGTGTGTGTGTGTAGGCATATGTATATATAGGGACGAGCGAAGAACAAAGTAACTTCTGCGAAGGAGGTCGAGGGGGAGGGAACGGCGACGGAGTACGTATATACGCGGTGCCCGGGTTTCACGCGCGATACCTACGGAGCTGCGGCGCGGCCGGAGGAACGCCACGACGGCAAGAAACGCGGCTGCGAGCAGCTGAGCCGGCAAGTTGTGCGGGACCTCCCCCGAGTTTCTAATTAAAGATCGAACTTGGATTTTGGGCTCTAAGAAACTGCAAGGGAGTTGAACGGAGGGTTGTTTTTCACCGCGAAGCCCAGAGGATCGGAAAAGTCAGCGCTCACGCGCCCGGGCCGTAATTTTTTTTCATCCGAATTTTTCTGCCTAGCCACGCTGTCAGTTATATTATACAGCAGTGCTCTTATATATCAGGATCAAGTTTGTGTTTTTAACGTGACATTTTAGGCAATCCTAGACGGCTAGATCTTATAACAATCCATATTTTTTTCTTTCGTTTAAAGTGATACATTTACTAAAAATTTTGGCAATTTTTTCTTTATGGCTCCACTGACATGTAATGTATGCTACTTTCATCTCAAGAATTTTATTTAAAATAGATGAATGATAAGATATATTAAAATTTTCTTTAAATTTACTTATTGATCATTTTTTATCATTCTGTTAAAAAGGATCAATTTTTTAATGAGCAATGAGATGTTTTAATTATGAAAAATTTTTATGAGCAGTCTGGATTGTATTTTGTCAAGTATTATCTTGCTAAATTCGCATTTTTTATTTAATCACATGTAGAGACTACAGTCATTGATAACATTATAAAGAGGATAAGTGTATAGTCAATATTAATAAATAAATTTGTTGACTTTGACAAGAAAAACTTTTCTTCATTTTTGTATGAAATTAGAAAATATATTAAATGAGCTAAGATATAAAACATGAATAGCACAAAATCGATCTATTACTGTATCAAACATATAATTTTGAGAATAAAAATTCTTACTCCAATTTCAGAACAGAAATGCAATTGAAAACAGAAGATGAAATTGAAGTTAACCAAAGAAGAATCTCACTTTCTATGACATTGACAAAATGATCGATTGAATGCATAGTTGTTTAAGTGAGTTAATTATTTGAAAATATGATAAGTCTGATAAGACATAGTTATTTAGCACTTTATACGTATAAATACAATGACAATAGTCGTTGGCACATAGAGTTTAAATTATGATCCAAATATCTCAAAGATGTATCGCATTTATAAACGAGATTTATAGTACGTGATCGATTCAACCTAGTGGACATAAAAAAGTTGGACATAAAAAATAAAATTAAATAGACTCCATACAGCACAATGAACACAATGCTCTAAACTGTTTAGAGCCTTCAGAAACTGTTAAATAACGGTACGTAAAGTATTTGTTATAGATGAAGATCAAAAATTTAAGTTGTATATATTTTGGAATGAAAATACCATTCATTAAGTAATTCAATAGAACATAGAAAGACGCATAATAATACGTATTCGATTAAGGTAAGATCATTTTCAATGGATAAAGTGCAGTAAAGAAGGAAATTTTATATCTTGCGGAAATGAGCGACATTACAATTGATTTTCAATCTTTTTAACTCTAATCAGTATAAGTGAAAACTTCTGAGGAAGAGAGGCCAAGATATTTGGGTGACGAAACTGCGATAACGAACTATTGATATTAATGTGTTAATTATTAATATTAATCAAATCTTAATAATGTACAGTGGAATATTTGAGCCTGGGATATTTGTTCTTTTTTATAATTCAGCATCAAAAGTAGAGATTTTTCAGAAAAAACAAATCTCTAACGACAGGATATATCCAATTCATATAGAAAAAGTATAAAAAAAAGTATATTTGTAACATATAAATTACTATATATTGAGAATGGGACACTGTTAGGCTCTAGAACTTAAGTCGTTGATTTTGCAAATAATCGAAGTAATCTTCCTCAGTCTGGAACAAATGCTTTGTCCAAATGGCATGAGGTCTCTGTATGAATAATTAACGATATCAATAATATCATTAATATATGAAGTGAATAATAAACACTGCAAATAAAATACTTGTGAAATGCATGATGATATTATATTTGTGGCAGTCATATAATTAAATATACGAAAGTATTGGTTACCATTACATTACCAATTCGAGTATAATCTTGGAATTGTATAATTACTGGCAAAGACATCATTAGTAATATCACAGAAAATTGCATTAACTTGTAACTGTTTTATCATAGAACCAAACCATTCATACTTTTTAAATTATAAAATAAGAATTTTATTGTGAGCATATTTTTCAACTAATAAATATCAGATTTTCTGTTCAGATATTATTACGTTGATATTATGATTTAATCACTTCTTAAGAACGATGTAATTATAACGTTCAAGAGAGCACTAGAAACCTCTATCAGTTCTAGTTCACAAAGCAATTAAAAAATAACGCACCTTGAAGTGGAGACTTGACCTGGTCCCTTTCAGCCGCCGAATGCTGGCGCGATTTTCTCTCTAGTTCAAACTCTGCCAGAGACTCTGCAACGAAAAATCCGAGAGGAATATTAAGTAAAAATAATTTTTTATCTATAGATTTATATGTAACCAAATAAGATAAATTAAATGTTAATTACGTATTATTAGCGTGGCAATTTGATAAATGAAGTCGAAGATTCAAAAGAATTATTTTGTGCATTCGAAACGTACTTTTATGGTAAGACGATGATATTTTATTTATTTTTATGATATTTTATTTATATTTTATGATATTTTATTCCTATGATACTTCGTGTTATATTATTAAATACTCCTATATGAATCACATATAGTTTAGAAAATTATATAAATAAATATTTAGTATTTGAAGAAATTATATTTCGTAGCTGTGAAACTATTTTCATAATGTATTATTTCATGGATTTTAAACTCTTCGTGAACTTCAGCCATTCTTATAGGTTATAAAATATAGATCTGCAGTTATATACTCTGTCATATTTATTAATAATGACTAATTAAAAAATAATTTTAAAATACAAAATATACATTCTTCCACAACGGCTTTGTACTTTTCCTCAGAATCTACGAGCTTGCTCAAAATACGCATTCATCATATACGTGCAAGATTAAATTTTAGTCGATTAAACGAAGAGCGACAGGACGGTTAATCGCTGCGTACGATCCCCCGAATCTCTTGAATACCAGACCGACCGATTCTGCTCGTCTCGTCCAACGCAACGCCACCGCGTCCCCGATTCGGTGCATGCCGCGTTATACGACCTTGTGTACGTCTTTATACATAGGCGCTTACAAAACGAACGGCCCTCTCGTGTCGTAATCCGGTATACCCAGTCTCCGGCGATCGACGAGACGGAAAAAGGTCCCGGTTGTCGCCTCGGATCCGTCGCGCGCACATATACACACAGACGCATACACGAGCGCACGCATACACGGAGGCGAACGCGCGATATTCATCCGTCCCCTTACCGCTGCGTAGAACGAAGCGGAGCGCCAGTAATTAGCGGCGAAGGATAATGCGGTAGGGTGCGGTCGGGCGTGAAAGAGAGCGAGAATAGATAGAGGTAGCTGGCTCACTGAATCCCGCGAGGATTAGACGTGGCGAAAACTGGAAAATGTCCCTTTAATGGCATTAAGAGGGGAGGGGAGAGAGAGAGAGCAAGAGCGAGGTGAGTTAACCCGTTTCGCTAATCGCCTGTGCGTTTTCCTCGCGCAGCCAAGATCCTATTTTACGGTGGGTTGAATAATTATCTGAATTTTTTGTCTTGCTCTACCTAAATCTACATCGATGTGAAATATAGATCATTATTTTTTGCAAATTTTCTTGTACTTGATTATATTAGTTATTCTTTTTAGATATTCTTTTTTAGATTTTTTGTCACCTAGTGTGTCACCCATATAGTATATAAATATGTTCCGAATTCAATTTGCGGTTATTTATGATCAAAAATATTTACAGAAAAAAAATTACAAACATATGCAATTTGAATATTATTAATTATTGATCACTCAAAACAACGTTGAGCTATTCCTTAAACACATCTAATTTCGCTGACATATTGGTTTTTTGGATTTTTTGAACTTGTAGCGTAATTAGCAAGTATTTATATACGTACGAGAAATTTCAAATATAAGACGATATTGAAAGATTCCGAATATTATCTTTCAAAAAGTATACGAAGATAATCTAACTGTAGCTTCTAATAAAATTGATTGTATAAATAATATAAATAATATTAGGTTCTCAAGTATATCCCTGCCGCTTTTTTGTTCTTCGTTCAATGCTTTATAAAAAGTGTTACAGTGGTCGGAGTTACTTCAAATTTGTTTGATAATCTGTTTCCATCTAGACGGCAACTTCATAATACCCCTCTCGTAGAACCCCCTCTCCTTATTTCCGAAGAACTCGGACAGCCACTTTTCACAAGCCTCTTTTGAGTCCAACTTTACACCACCAAGGGCGTTCGACATGGAATGGAATACGTGGTATTCAATTGGCGCTATGTCCGGGCTATATGGTGGATGCGATAAAACCTCCCATCCGAACTCCCGTAGCTTATGACGCGTCATCAACGAAGTGTGTGGTCTGGCGTTGTCCTGCTGGAACACTATCTTTCCTGTTGGCCAATTGTGGACGCTTCTGGTCGATAGCCTGCTTCAAACGGTTCAGTTGATCACAGTAAATAGTAGAATTAAGTGTCTGGCCATATGGGAGCAGCTTATAGTGGGTGATCCCTTCCAATTCCACGAAACACACAGCAAAACCTTCCTGGTCGTCAATCCCGGCTTGGCCACTGTTTGGGACGGTTCACCGGCCTTGGACCATAACCTTTTTTGCTTGATATTGTCGTATGTGATCTATTTTTAAAATGGTTTGGTGACTAACTCTCATCTCCTGGGCGATGTGATGAGATGCCATATATTGGTCTAACTCGATAAATTCCATGATTTGATCGATATTCGTCGTCATAGGTCTTCCGCTGGCTGGCTTATCCATGGTGTCGTTTTCACTGGCTCTGAATCGTCGAAACCATTCCTCTGCGGTTCAAAGTGTTGGCGTGCCATCCCCCAAAACACCATTAATCTCATGGAGCGTTTCTCTAGCGGATTTGCCTTTGACGAAGGAAAACATTAAAATAGCGCGAATTTCGGCGTTGGTGAACTCAATGTTTACACGTCTATAACTTTTGAACGCAATATCCAAACTAATCATGCATAACGGCGTTTTATACGTTATGTCAAGACCTTTGAAATGATGTATAATTTTGCTAGATACGAGCTTTGTAGCTCTATGTACATAGCCACGAAATTCATAATACAAAAAGGCGGAAGGGAGATATTTGAGAACCTAATATCAGCAAATTTAAAATAAAAATTAAAATACAATAATAAGTAAAATAAAAATAATAAAAGTACGTATTGATGAACGTAAATATACTTTACGTATTCACATATTAATTCTTCCTTAAAAGCACATTGTTTGAAGTTTTTACATTCTTTTGATTTTGTGAATGTGAATATTTTGGAACATGGTATTAATAATAAGTACAAAAGGTAGAGTCTTGAAAGTATTCATATTTCAAGGAATGGTAATAATGTGAATTGTTAGAGTCAAGTAAATTAGATAATATTTATCATTCTTTATTAAATTGATTGGTTTTGAACATTTTGTGTAGAGGGGGCTTGTAATTATATATTGATGTGTATTAGTATTTATATATATATATATATATATATATATATATATATATATATATATATTGATATTATTGTGTATTAATTTTAATTTATTTAATTGGGCTGTGAGACCAATAGAAATATTTATTAATTTATAAGATGATTGATCATATCTAAAAAGTTCAAAAGATGATGAAAATAAAAATGAATAGATTCAAAATGAAATACTTAAAAAATAAACGGCATTTAAGACGGAAATAATTTCGCTTTACTTATTTATCTGTACTTTTTTATAAAAAATTTATTTTTCCAGTTTTTCTAGGTTATCTAATGTATTTACTTAATAGGCGTAGAAAATTCATTAGGAAAATCAAATTAAATATATAATAATCATCTTTTCAGATATTTCAGTAGTAACGTACACGCAATCTTATGGCTCGAAACATAGCTTAGAGATTGGAAAGTCTTTTCTCTGCTGAAATTTTCTGTAAGGCTTTAGAATTTCATAAATGTGTAGTGACTCATCGTAAAGCATTGTATCATTTTAGATGCAAATAAAGTACTGGTAATAAATATTCAAATCCATATTATCCTACATGGAACAGTATCAGTAGTTACAGACGAATCCGTACGTCTAGTTCAAAGAGCTGAAATCGTCCATTCAAGAATCAAAACGACAAGATTTAGAAAGTGTGAAAGGGGAAGGGGCAGAAAAAAACAACGCGACAAAAGGAATTAACTCTGTCGCGTGGGGCGATAAATTGCGTTTTCGACGAAGGGTGGTCGATGACGGGGAGAGTGAGGTATAGAGAGGCAGACAGAGAGAGAGAGAGAGAGAGAGAGAGAGAGAGAGAGAGATAAAGAGCGGGACGGCGAAATCCTTCGTAGCGCGAGAGCCAAACAGAGACGGAAGAGCCCTCAAGCGCCGAGACAGATCGAAGCGTGAAATGGCGCGCGTATACTCGCGCCTCCTTATACGCAAAGAGCAATGGTAAAATCCAATTGCCAAGGCCATTAAGCCCCTGTACGGCGTTAAACGCGCGTGGGCGATGGGGCGGGAGGGGTGGGGGAGAAAGCAGCATCGCCTCGTCGGACGGGAGAAAGCGTAACTCGGGCAGACGGATTGCCAGTGAGGGCGAGAAGAAGGCCCGGGGTGGTGGAGCGATGGATTTGATATTCGTATGTATGTGTGTGTATGTGTATATATATATATATATGCCTCCTTTCGACGGTTGTTATTATTGTTACTCTGTGTATTGAAGACAGAGATGGAAAAACAATAATTCTGTGAAAGGAGTTTTGAATCTCGTAAATGAAGTGACACCTTAAACAATTTTAATATCGATAGCATTAACTTGAATCCGCAAGTGGATTTAACGATCATACATTTATACATCAGTATAAATCATCATATACTCATTCTTTGTATTTCGTCAAAATTCACGTCACCCGTATACATTAATTACTATACTAACACGTCTATGATTTTAGGTTCCCGAGTTCCGGCGCCATGCGCAAAAAGACTCGTCATTCTCAAAGTCGTATACACAAGCTGAATATCCCTCGAATCAAAGGGAAAAAGTCTCTGGAGAGGTGGGGAAGCGGGAATGGGCGGATAGGCACGGCTTACGCGCGGGAACTCTCGCGTCGAGATTCCATTATATATGCTTTTGAGCAACAATAGCTGTGGGCTGTTATACAAGTTTCGCCCGTATCTCTCTCTCTCTCTCTCCCTCCCTGCCGACCGCGCGGGTGTGAACCGTGCGCAAGATCTTCGCGCGTCGAGCGACGTGTTTGCGTTTGCGCCCGCCGCCCAAATTACCTCTCGGCCGGCCCGCCGCCCTTATCCGCTCTCCGAGAGCCCTGCGCAGCCGACCTCTCGCCCCGTCCCCCGCCCGGCCGAAACGGTTCTCGGGGTGCCGGCTGTTGCCGAGCTCGCTCCTTTGATATGTCCAAACGACAATTTAACCGCTCGGAGATGCGCCGAGGCGCGCCTACGCGCTTATACGGCGGGCTTTATGTGGATTCGCATCGGGCGGCCCGAGTGCGTAAATATAGATATACGTTATATAGCCGTGGGGCTGCTTTTTGCCGATTCGACAAGATCCTCGGGGATGCTGCGCGTGATATTTGAGCTGGGGATACTTTTATAGTTTTAGACTTTAGATTCTTGAGTAAATCCGTGGCCTGTGCTTTGTTATTTTAATAAAAACTTTCCCTATACGATCTCGCTTTATTTTGTGTTTTAAAAATTAATCGCGTCTGAGCAATTCGACAGCTAAAGCGATCGCCTATTACAGTTACAAAAACAGCGTCATATTTTTGAGTCTTGAATTTGCTGTTATGCAAGGAATTTTTTCGGAAATAATCAAATAAACTATGAATATTATCATCCCTCGCAATACCTTCCTGAGCCAAATTGTGAATTAAAATTTCAATCAGATGCAGACACTAATAAATAATTAAAATTTCCTGTCGAAGGAAATTAATCATCTCATCTGGCCAAAGTGTTACGAAAAATTCTATTTTTTTATTAGAAAGTACTATATATTATATTTCGCTCGGTATTTATAATTAACCAAGCCCCATCTCTAATAAGAATTACGAAGTCTAACTATTCAAACCAATATTACAAATAATTAATATTCATAAAAATAATACTATCCTTACTGAATTTTAGCTGCAACATCAATAGAATAATTAACATACGGCAATTGTCTCGTTTAATCTGTGTTATATTACGATTTACTTATTGCTTATACAAATGAATTGAAGAATATAATTGTCCTAGTGAGAGAATGCCCTGTACGAAATGAACGATATGTTTGAGAAACTTTAAATTATTTGTTGCATTACACATATTTTCTAGATTCTGTGATTTATGGCCAAATACCGGACCCATAATTGTGGCTACCACCTTGATAGCTTGACAGCAGCTAGTATTAACCCTCGTTCACCAGTTGAATTTGGTTAATCGTTGCCAAATAAAAATGCGATATTTATCTTCGTTGTTTCTTGGCCTGTTTTCTTTTGGTAAGAGTAGTATTCACCCCTTGAAAAGCGACGATAAGAAATCGGCACAGAACCGCTTGTTTTCATGATATTTTCACTCACCTTTTACAAAACCCCGTCTCCCCTGACCCCGAGCGCGCGAGACTCCGATGGGGAAAAAAAGAGAGCGACGTTAACGCGCGAGCCTCCTCGTACCCCTCGTCACTCTCGTTCTTTCGAGCACGAGAGGATACAAAAGCCGCCGGATTTGACGTGACCAGTCCGCGGACCATATATATATATACACACATATATATATATATATATATATATATATATATCCACAGACACACACACACACACACACACACACACACACACACACACACACACACACACACACATATATATATATATATATATATATCCTCTGCCTCCTTTTTCTCTCAGCGACGGCAAAAAAGTCGGACGAAAATAAATTGGCACGCCCGGAATTTATACAAACTCCTTGCCCACGCTAAGAAATGGAGTGTGTATGCGCGAAAATATTTCTCCCCCTCCCTCGCTCGCTCCGGCCTTCTCTCCTTTTAATTCAACCGTCCGTGGAGGAGGCGCGCGTCTCGCTCATCTTTTTCTGCCTCCTGGTGAGGGAAGAAAGAGCTCGTAAATCGACGACTAATAGTTTCGCTACTCGTCTTACACACCCTGACAAATCGGCCTTACAATGGAAACAATTTCAGGCCCCCGCTTTAACGTACTCTTCCACTCCCTCCCTCTCCCGCTCTCTCCCTTCTCTTTCTCTTCTCCCTCCCCTTACGGCTGTCTTCCTTAGTCACTTTTCATTGCAGACCCCTTAAACGATTGGCATTGTGCGTCCCTTCGATGCTCGAAAAAAGAGAGTGGCGCAAGGTGAGTCAGGAGGGCGAGGTAAGCCGAGGCTCTATCCGCCCGATTCCTCCTGCTCGTTCGTTTCTTTTTCTCCTGCCCCCTCTCTGACCGTCGGTCTGTCTCTCTCTCTCTCTCTCTCTCTCTCTCTCTCTCTCTCTCTCTCTCCTTCCCTCTTGCATCCTCCTTTTCTTCGAATCGAGCGGTAGCGCCTCGGAATACACACATGGCGACTATGACTCTGCATTTCTGGCGCGGACGCGTAATTAACTCGGACACAATGCAACCCGGTCCGATTTATATACGGATGCCAGGCTAAAGGAGCCTGACCAAAGGCGAAGACCGGCTGCTGCTGCTGCTGCTGCTGCTGCTGCTGCTGCCGCGGTTGCCGCTCTTGCTGACGTGAGTCCGCCGACGGGTTGACTCTTTCTCCCTCGCTCCCTCCCTCGCCCTCCCCATTTCTCTCCCGCCTTTGCCCCAGATGCGAATCACTCGGATTTAAATTACTTTGGATTAAAAATTCGAGAAAATAAAAAGGGGGAGGACGGATTGGGAATAAGAAGAAGACGGATTGTCGGATAAAGACTTTTTCGCTTTGAACTGCTTTATTTCGCAAGACTGGCATAGGAAATGCAAGTAACGGTTTCTCTAACTTCTCGGCTTTTTTGCGGGCATCTATTCATCGTTCGCAGCTATATCGACTGATTGAGCATATCAGACCTGCTTCAACTATGCGAGCCATAAAAATGTAAATAGGAATGCATTATTTCATTAAAATTTTTCTAATCAAATTAGCTTCGAGAACATTCTAGGTAGATAGAACGAGTACAACCCGGGATCAATTCAGCAAACACAAACCATCTCGAAGAACAATCTTTCCTTTAGAAAATAATGTACTTTAATTTAGCATATATCTGGACGAAATTGATGCTCGAACAATTGATGCTTCACAACTCTTATGTGACCAATGAATCTACGACTTTAATTTTTTCAAATAAATATTTATGTTGTTGAAGAGAATATTTTTGTTTTTAACAAGTATCATTTATATTTAAGAATATTAGTTAGAGTAGTTAACAATTCGTCCCTTAAGAGGAACTCAAAAGGTTCGAAACATCGAACATTGAAGGTAAATTTAAACCAAAGGTGGGAGCAGCCACGTTGTCCCAGACTAACATACAATATACATCATTTTGTTTTTATTTATTAATTTTGAATTTAATTTAATTTTTATTTTACTTTTTGTTAGTAATTTCGATTCAAATTCTATGAAGTTGATCATCAGCAAGGGCAGTCTGAATGCCATTCTTTTAGTATAATATATTATAGTATAAAGACTGTAAGAAGACTGATAAAAATATTTATTAATTTAATTCTCTTTAATATTATTATATGTTATCTATTGTATTGACGGATTCTGATGCGAGTTATATTATATTGAATTTCGTATTAACGGATAAATGTGATAATGCTGCAAATTATTAAATCCTTAAACAATTTTGATTAGTTTTATTTAGGTAGCTAAATGGAAAGCGGATTGTTCAAGCGATAAGAATTATTTTATAACTGTAATATATACTTTTATATTCCTTATCCACACTTAGATACTTTTATTTATTCTACGTCGTGCGCGTGAACAAGTTTAAAGAAAACTCTCGGATATTTTAGGAAAAGAATATGGTTAAAAAAAGTAATACCGATGTAATGGCAAAACATGCATTAGACATCGAAAACCGACGCAGTAAAAAGTCCTCGAATCACGGTAAAATCACTGGGACGCGCCAGCCGCGCTCGTCTCTCCTTATCATTTCCGCAAAAGGAGAGAGAAAGAGAGAGAATAAGAAGGAGAGAGAATCGCTCGCGCGTACCTCCGTGCCCTTAACTGAATTTCATGCATTTCAAGTGACAAAAATGGAATAAGACGTGCGAAATCGTTCTCTAGGGCCCTCGACGCGCTGCTTTCCCGAGGCTCGCACGCGCCGTCTCTCCTCTTCGCCGGATTACGCGCTCGCGCTTATCGCGCCTCGCGAAGGATAGAAGCAATTTGAGAGCGATATTGCGCGCACCGGTAATTGGTCAAATGCTCCGAGCCAAGCCGGGATGAGATGAGCAGAGAGAAAGAGAGAGAGAGAGAGAGAGAGAGAGAGAGAGAGAGAGAGAGAGATGGAGGAGGAAGAGGAGGAGGAACGCGTGCGCGTTTTTAATGCTCCGATCTTTATGTAAAGCGAGCGAGGATGGTGCGGGGGGATAGGAGGAGACGGAGGTCGCCGCCTTATACCCGTTCTTCTCGAGACAAAAAAGAGCCAGACCGACCGTGAAATTGTCTGAATCAAAGGAGACGAAGATAGAGAAAGAGAGAGATACAGAGAGAGAGAGAGAGAGAGAGAGAGAGAGAGAGAGAGAGAGAGAGAGAGAGAGTGAGGGGCTAGAGAGGGGGTTGCGAAGATGATGAGACGAAAGTTGGAGAAAAAAATTGTGCCTCGCAATTCTTTGGCTCTGGGGCGACTCTAAGAGAAAATAATAAAGTCTGGAATTGTATAGCTGAAGAGCAGACGGGAATAGCTTTACAAATAGCTAGCGAAAAAGATTGTTAATAAGCAATTATATCGGTCGAAAGGCGATAACTAGTATATTAAAGAAATTAATTTGTAGTTGTCAGGACGTAAATAATCCATCTACATCTATATTAAGGACTAAGCCCTGAAATTAAATAGGCGAGCAGTACGAAGGATTTCACAAGGCCAATTGTTCCGCGGGCCATGGAACGAAGATATTTTACGCGTTGTGTATACGCGCGCGCTTGTGTAGAAAAATATCCGTGACTCGCGCGCCGACGTAATTTCGAATTTCCGCGGGCGGCGGTGTATTATGTTCTTGTTTCGTTCTTGTACTCCCCTCCCCGCTCTCTCGCCTCGGCCACCTCTCGTCAACTTTCTTCATATTGCACAGCCAAGGTGGATAACTCGATTCACCTTGCCCTAGGAAATACACCGAGACACCGAGACATTATTCCAGGCCGTTTTTTCGACATTCGGACGTAAAAACGCGACAAGTTCGCCGCGCGCATCAGCAAATTTTTGTCGTTTGGTTATTTACGCAATGAGGATAAGAATTCTGAAGTTAAGCTAATTAAAAATTATGCGATTAACACTCGTGTAATTAAAAACTATTTGTTCTTCAAACCCGTATGCGATAAATTTAAATCGCTTTAAGAAATCGTTCGACTGTTTGGATGCGTCCACTTATAGAAAACTATTATTTTAATTCGTAATTTAGAAAGATCGAATATTTTAGTACCACTAGGGATTGCCTATACATACATATATATATACATCTACATACATCTATATATATATACATATATATATATCATATTTATATATATATATATATATATATATATATATATATATATATATACACATACTCGCTTTTGCATTCCCCTCTCGTACGCATTTCACTTTATCAACCTTGCAAGTCACTGTCTATATACTGCGCCGAAGTTAATTAATATGTAGATTTGTTTTACTTTTTCACGTTTGTATTGCAGAACTGTTTCGTTTCTGAATAGTAAGTACTTATTTATAGTGTTCAAAGAGTTCGTTTCTGTAAACCAATTTTTTCCCATGGGACTGCAGAAACAGATTTAAAGATTTCACACAAGTCGTCGATGTATACGGAATCTCCAGCGATATACTTGGGGCAATTTTTTTGTATGAAATGGCCATCTTAAATTTTATCTTCAGTTTGAAGTTTTAAGGTGGAATTCCTTTCCATCGCATAGATCTTTAGCTATCGTCCATTTACGAGTCTTTGTACATGTACAGGTTTTATTGTCTTTTAGTACAGGTAGATAGATTAAATTTTACGCCAGTTTCAACGAATTTAAATCAATAGTAACTAATGGCAGTACGTGTCTTTGCACTTTTTGTTTGTTTATTTATTTGATTTTCTTTATTATGACGGTTTTCAAGTAGTACATGTCCCTGTATGAGTGCTCAGAACTTAATTATTTACCTGGAAACAATAAATAAACTGTCTCACGAGGTGCGAAATAAACTTGCGCACTGTATAACTCTCGGTATTGCTCGACAAAAGACGGAAAATCATGTTTATGTTGTTATTTTAAGCTCAGATGCACGTGAGATATTTTACCTAATGATTACTTTAACTATTTTTATTCATTATGCATTCTGTGTATAATTACAGTCACTAAATTGTACGGTAAATGCAAGGTAAATGCAATTTTTTGTATTCATTTAAATCAGGATGTTTTTCTGTTTTAACTATTAGTGTAGCAAAGAATATTTGATCATCATTAAAGAATAGCTGTGATATCCATTGTATGCCATTATACATATTCCTTTTCTATTATTATTCTAGTCTATTGGACATCCCAATCATCTTCACGCGAACATGCTGATATCGCGTCGCCCGCTCTCTCGCAAAAATACAGAATGAAGAACAGTCGTTCTCTCTCACGTGTTGCAAGAGAAGAGCAAGAGAGCAAGAGAGAGGGGGGTGCAAAGTACCCTCTCTCTACGAGATTATAGCATATAAGTCTAAATATTAAAGCGTGTCGAGTATAGAGTGCGAGGATGACAGGCGGTGATTGTCGCTTTCTTCGCGCTCATCGCCAGCCCGGCAGTGCCGTACGAATAAAATAGAAAAGTTTGTGTGGAAACAAAATAGAGTGGGAGCGAGATAGAGAGAGAAGAGAGAGAGAGAGAGAGAGAGAGAGAGAGAGAGAGAGTGCGAAAGGGGATAGTAAAAATATGATGGAAGTGAAAGGGTAAATGTGATATTAAATTTCGGGAAAGATGAAAAGATGGGAAAGAGGTGGAAAATGTCGAGAAATGAAGAGAAAACCGAGTTAAGCTATATATACGTATATAGTTTTAAAGCAAAAAATACTGAAACAAGTTTATTTAAACCTATTTGTAATTAATATGTTATCTAATGAAGAGGAAGAGTCTCAGAATACGTGTAAAAATGCAATATAATAAGTAAATATTACTACAACAATAAAACAATTTGTAAATAATTATAATACTCATATATATTTGAAAAAATATAATACATAAATGATTTTATATAATTTTTTAATGACTTAAATAAGTATTATTAGGTTTAAAATACCTTTTTCTGAACATTATCGAACGAATGGATAATATTAAATCACATCTGTTTTTTTTAATGCAATAAATGTAAGGGGAAATTTTTATCTTTAGCAAGTATTTTTGAACCTATAACGTACGTTTTCTAAAAGAAATTTTTGCAAGCGTATAATTTACGCATTGATGAAAATAATTATTGAGCAATACATCTGCATAAATAAAAGCAGCAAGCCGCAAACCGCACGGTATAAAAGGAATAGACAAAGAAAATGGAGATAAACTTTAGAAAAGAGGCGGAAAAAGGTGGAGAAAAGCAATGGAGGAGAGGAAAGAGAAAGAGGAAGAGAGAGGGAGAGAGAGGGAGAAGGAACATGGAAGATTGAGGAAGTGGCTGTATGAGGCGGAGAAAAGAAGTATATATGTATGCAAGAAAGACCGCTGCGAACTCCGGGGAAACTGCAGATAATATATATATATACGGAGGCGCGGCACATGGACGGTTCGTTTCTTTCGCTGCTCGGCCTAGAAATATGCATAGTGTCAGCGATTTTATATATATATATATATATATATATATATATATATATATATATATATATATATATTTATGTATATGAAAGCAGCGGTTCTCTTTTCGAAGCCTATGGTATAGCACCGAGCGCCTTGTAACAATACGAGGCGCATAAACGAGAATTATATTTGACAAGAAGATTCCTTGATTGCGTAGTAGCTGATCTCACATTGTCAGTTCTCGAAAGTCACTAACCAAACATATATCGTGAATCTTTATTTGGTAGCAAACAAAACGAATATATTACAATCCTGTACATATATATATATACGCGTTTGATATAATTGAAGGTTCTTTTGCAGAATTATAATGCATATGCATCATTCTAGTTTAAATATATTTAAATATTTCGTTCGTAATATTTCGCGAGCGCGTAGAAGGCAATTTTAAAATAAGACGCGTGAACCGCAAATTTCAGAAATATATATATATATATATATATATATATATATATATATATATATGTGTGTGTGTGTGTGTATAGATATATACACATATATGCACGCAAGCGACGCGAGGAGGCCTCCGCCGTGTCTACCTACGTATATATGGGAATAATAAAAGGGAGGGAGAGAACGGCTGCCTCTTATAGAATGCATGACTCGAAGACAAGCGACGGCGTCGGAGGTCCTCCCCCTCTATATAGCGGCCTCGTAAGTGCCGCCTCGGACCACGATAATCTTCCTTGCTCGCCCCGTCCCTTCCCCACCCCTTAAATCTCCGTTCTTTATTGCAAATGGATTTCGCGTCGCGAGAGACTCCCGAAGCGGCGCGGCCCGACGCGGGGGTCGCCCCCTCCTGCATTCTCCCTTTTTCCGCTGTTCCCCTCTCTTGTATACACAGAGGTCGCGTATACGGGTATGCACGCGCGCGCCCGCGCGCACAAAGTTCACGGCGGAGCGGACCGCGTCGGTGTACAACGGCTACTGTTTTTAGCCTGGCTCGAGGCACGCGTAACTCCTTCTTTCTTTTTTTTTGAACTCTTTGCTCTGCGAGGTCGGCAGCGCGGCGCGACCAAGTGCCGCTTTGCGCCGGGGACTGTCGTAATTTTTTAGAGGGCGCATTTTTTAAATCAAGAGTACGCGCGATATCGGCTTGGCTATTTCTGCGTTGTGTACGTAACGCAAACTCTCGAGCTGTCTTTATTCCGCGTGAAATAACTGACACGGGTTATTACGCCGAGTTGGCTAGTTTAAAACTTTTTCGAGATTGGATCAGATGGTACTTTATACTGCGCTTTTGCAACTGTTTCGGCCAATCTATAGATATATGGAAAACTCTCTTTTCAAATTTCGATCATTCGCGAGTTTTTATCCAGGACAGTTGAAAAATATAATAGAATCTTTTTTATTCGAATAAGTAATTTTGACAAGATGTACTTATTTCTTATACTATTCTATAGATATATGTTAAAGTAAATTCGTCCACTATAATTTCAAGTTCTTTTTTCCCTATACTAACGACTGCATTTAGAGACTCAAACAAAATCTCGATGGCGTTGGCGTCGTCTTTTGGACGGAAAAAATAAAAATAAAAGCGGTAAATCAGTAAATATAATGCTTTTGCTATTTTCAAGCGAAGATCGTTGTTTCTAGACAGAAAATGTTCGACTAAATAAATTTTTCTATTTAATACATTTTGATCGAAAAATGAAAATGTTAAAATTTCAAATATTAGTTGCAAGTGTTTGGGTAGATATACCGATGTGTTTTTCCCGTACTTGCAAAAATTTCGATTGTCCGAATAAAATTTACTCATCGTAATGCCGTTGCAACGATCGAATCGCCATTCTGTAAAAATTTCGAAATCTCTCCAATTCTTACGGCCGATTGAAACAAATATGTTAAATAATTCGATCTACATTTCTACATGAATCTAATCCCAGAAACGTCATTAAAGCTGCAGAAACGAACGAAAGCAGAAGTCCGAGCTTCGCGTTGATGCACATGTATGCGTACCTATTATATCGAAGAACCCCCTCTGCTTCCCTCTCTCTTACTCGTTCGCTAATCGAAATTTCACAGTCGCGAGACTCGGGACCCGCGGCGCTCAAACGCACGCGATATACATATATAGATGGAGAGTTGGGCGGCTATTCGTCACACCGACCTTGGTAATTCTGCCAGAAGGCCGAGGCCTGGCTGCCGATGAGATCAAGGCCGCTGTAGCCCCAGCCGGGCTTCTCCGGCGTCGGCGGCTGCTGCTGCTGCTGCTGTTGCTGCGACTGCTGCTGTTGCTGCTGTTGCTGCTGCTGCTGGGAGGACGACCGGGCGCTCGCTTGCGACGCGTCCCTGTACTGCTGGGCAGCGACCGCGGCAGCCGCCGCCGCCACCACCGCCTGCTGCTGTTGCTTCTGTTGCTGCTGCTGTTGCTGCTGCTGTTGCTGCTGCTGCTGCTGCGCCTGCTGCTGTTGCTGCTGCGCCTGCTGCTGCTGTTGCTGTTGCTGTTGCTGCTGGTGCGTCGACGACTGGGAGCTCGAGGACTGAGAGGACTGGGCCGCCTGGTGGCCCGTTTGCGAGGAGTGCGCCGGCGAGTCCTCCGGTGGCTCGACGGTCGTCCGCGAGACGTCCACGCTCACGCTCTCTGGAAAATCGAACGCGTTTGGTTTTTCGTTATTGCCAAAGTCGGCTCGAGTAGTTGCATCTGATAAGTAACGGGGTTATCGTAACAATAAATGAAGACCGGGTTAATATTACATTGTTATTCAAAGGATTTTAACAAGAGTCGTATAATGATTACTTAATTATTTAACGCGTACGTGCACTCCAAATAATCTTTCACCTACGTACAAAATGATTAATTTCTGTTGAATTATAAGAATTGTTTTGGTCTTTTTTATGAACTTTAAGCCAATAAAAAAATTTTACAATTATTTTTCGTGTACTGTTATGAATGTATTCATGCGAAACATTTGGAATTCTTATAAAAAAATTTCATATAAAAAAAAATATTTTTTTACATAGCTTTAATTTATAATTAAATAACTTTTAACATGAAAATGAATAATTTAATTATTTGCATCTTTGTTTTCGTAAAATTTCAGGGTTTTTCAAAGCATTAAAAAATATTCAATTTTTTATGAATAAACCTAGACACACGCGATAGTTCTACTCCATATCGCACTATTCTCACAAACATAATTACGGTAATGTCATTTGCGGCGGTTTAAATAACGAAAATTTTAGAGGCAATTTCCATAAAGTTTTTTCAAGAAAAACAGTCGAGTACGTATTTAAATAGATATAAAAATATTTATGATAATATACGCTAATGTTTTGCGGAATTTTTAAGGCTTTTTACAGTTATTTCAAATGTTGCTTTTCACAAAATGAAGAATAATTATGTGTAAATTTATATTTATAATAGAGCGGCTTAAAACTGTAAAAGCCGATATTTTTTTACTGTAAAGGCTCTACTCGTATATATTATCCTCCCTCCCCCCACCACACGGAACAACTTGTTGACGTTTACAACATAGATTTGAATCAAGGCTACAGAAATCACAGGCTACACGCAATACCACGTTAAGACTTCTTTAATATTCAAAAAATTTTCGGTCGAAGGGAAATAAATTATTTCTTTTATCGTTTTATAATAGTACACTTCGAGCAGGCAGTTGAATGACAGTTGAATTTTTAGCTTGCTAGGCCGATTATTCTTTAGCTATGCGAGAATTGTTTGAAAAAGCAATTTTCTTCAAATATTACACGCATTTATTCAAAGAAATTATAAAATCTAATAAACTATTTCAATTTTTTAAAAGAATTCTATCAATCTCTAATTCTGTTTGGTTGTCCATTTTAGCAACCGGCGCACAAAAACTTTATTTAAGTTAACGTACTTAATATCGATATAAAATTCTAACCGTATAATTGCAATGTTAGGCAATATCCTCTGATTTTGTAACTTAATAAATCCCCTTATCCTTTCACAATTTATTAGAAATAATGTTATAATTCCAATAATTTCACCTTAAATTATACTCCAGTATAATAAAAGTCTATTTTCACGGTTCCTTTTCTAAAAATCTTAATTGTAACTATAATATGTATAACTGATGAATTGAATATTTACGACTGGATATCTAATTGACTAACATTTTTCTTTTTCTACAAATTAAATACTCTCATTTAACTTGACGTCGGTCCCGTGACTTTTTCGACCGAAAGACGAAATTTAAAAGTCATGAATTAATGACATCGATAAGCCACACAGAGCGAGCGGATTTTAAGGGAACCGAAGGCTCTGAAGCCTTCAAATTATGTCAATGCGGGGTGCAGGAGCGAGCCACTCGGTCCTGTCGACTTTTCCCTTGGAATCGCCCCTCGCGCCTCTTTTTCATATATATATATATATATATATATATATATATATATATATATATGTATATATATATATATACGAAAAAGGGCAACGAGAGAGAAGAACAAAGTTAATAAGCAGATAAGTTTAAGGCGTTTTCGTCGGCCCGTTATACACATTTGGCAGTCTCCCTTCTCCGTCTTCACCTTAGAGCGTACAGTCGAGGAAGAGAGCGAGAAAGAGAGAGAGAGAGAGAGAGAGGGGTTTACCGGGCGCGCGCACGCAACGCGTACATACGCCCCGCGTTTGATTTAAAATTAATATCGCGACTCTCTGGGGCTGACAGGGTTAATCAGCGAGGCAGCGAAAACGCCAGCGCGAGCGCGCGCGAGAGCTCGGCCGAAATGTTATATCGGAATAAGAGATTTCACTTAAAGGGTTTCGTGTTTGAGTTTTGCTACTGACAGGAGGGAGTGCGAGAGAGACACGGTGACGGAGAGATAGCGGGAGGGAGGGAGCGCGAGCGAGAGAGGGAGAGAGAGAGAGAGGAGAGATAGCTGACAAGAGAGCAGAGCTAAGAAGCAGGGTGGAGGAGGGGAGTTGGCGAAATGAGACGCGCGAGCGTCGAAATATTATGCTACTGCGCTTTGAAATAACCGTGGAGGCGAGGGTGATGGAGGGGGGAGGGTAAGGTAAGACGGCAATCAGCGTAAATCAGAAATAGATTGGGATGTTGAAAGTGCGAATTGAAACTTGGATTTTCGTGTGTACATATATATATATATATATATATATATATAGAGAGAGAGAGAGAGAGAGAGAGAGAGAGAGAAAGGGAGAGTAGAGTGGTAGATTTCCATCGCCATCTATCTGTGAGCCTTAGTTGAGAAATAGCTGTATACTTTTTTATTGTAGGTATATCTATAGCGACGCCTTTCTCTATATCGATATTATTGAATTTTACCGATAGCCGAGTTATAGATCGCCCGTCTCGTTGCATCATCGTGCTTAATTATAATTATTAGCGTCAAAGATTAATGAATCATTATTGCGCGTGAAAGGAAAAAGCCCCCTGTTCTCTTATTATTATAAGGCGTACGTATTCTACAAATCTTTGCTCGATCGAAATTCCAGCTGCTACTGTAATTACCAGGAATAATCATGACGTGCTCGTGCACATTTTTTTGTTTGCTCCATCTGGCTAATATGAGTCTATTAGAACTCGCCTAATACTATGAAATATTAATATTCGAAAATTAGATAAATTTTTGGGTAAAAGAAATCTATACTATCCATAAATGCAACCCGCCATTTTTATAAATCAATCGTATATGGAGAAAATTGCATAACTGATCTGTGCACGTATATCCGTTGCATAAAGGCTTACATGATATTTATTTGTATATATGTATATATAATTACCTGTTATCGCTCTGACTTGTTCAGCCGTGGCTCCCGTAGCTTTCAGAGCGTCCTCTAGCTGCGATCGCCGCTTCATCTCTAAGTCCAGCTGATCCTGTATCTGCCTTCTAACACGTCGCTCCTTTTTTAAACGCTTTTGATACACAACTGCAATTATACGAATAAATATGATCATTATAGAGACTTTTTCATAATTTATATATATATATGGAATTATTTTCAATATTATAATCTTAAAATTTAATAAATTTTATATTAAAAATCATATATTGTATTGCGATATATTGTATAAAAGTTTTATTGCAAAAAAGGAAAATCCGGGGATTGAAAGAACGATCTCTTTATTCTAATCCAAATTGACAAGTCTATTAAAACTGATTATGATGCTTGTATGAAATGACTTGAACCTATTTCCAACAATGAGGTAATGGTTTCGCAATTGGTCTCCTCAAATGTTACGTAAATGGATACTTTCTCAGCTTGGGATGGATAAACAGCTTCTACCTATTTTGAATTTTTTCTAGCCCGAGCGTTCGAAATATTCGATATCGAACGATATGCTGCTATTGGATATCTAGAGTAAGTCGTATCTATCTAAGAATTCCAAATGCGCCGTGAATAAACATGCCTTTCTAATGGTGTTTTGACACCTGCGGACTGGTCGGACAGGACACCGACACCGTGGACCTAGTCGAATGCACAATAGCGAGAAGAAAAGACGGTAAACAGGCAGGATGCTTGAGGAGCGGAGCGATCTCGTTAAACTGCGAGCCTCGCGAGCATATCCCCGCAGTAGGTGGCGAACGAACCCCGACGAATCTCCCTCCCCCTCCCTCTCGTTCTCCGCCCGTCGAATATAATCGCGCGCAGGCTGACTGGCTGACTGGCTGGCCGGTTGGCTGGCTTCTTTCGGTCGCGCCGACGTTCCGCGGGGGGCTTCGCACTACCGAGCCTATAATGTGCGCCGTATTATGCGCGCCCAGGACCCCCGAAGCGTCCGTCGACAGCCCGACCGATTCACTTCCCTCCTCGGCTACCGTTGGAATTTCTCCCGGCGCGGTTTTCGCAGACCGACCGGTCGCCCCTCCCCCCTTCCGCGATCTTCCGTCCCGCTCTATCGGCCGATTTTTATCTCTCTCCTTCTCTCCCTCTCTCTCTCTCTCTCTCTCTCTCTCTCTCTCTCTCTCTCGACACCGCCACACATTATGAACGCGCGCGTACGTATAACAAAGCAACTATTCTCGATTGATGAATTGACTTGCCAGTCGTCCGCCCGTGATTCTTCGTTCTCGCTCTCTCATTCATGTTCTTCCAATTCATTATATATATATATATATATATATATATATATATATATATATATATATATATATATTGCGAACTCGTCCGAGCGTGGATCATTTATTTTTTGCGCCTCCGTCCTTTCCACAAACAACTTGCGAATATAATTAGAACGTCAACTCGAAGTCTTAAAGTACTGTTTATAAGAGATCATAAATATAGAATATTGTTTAGATTTTGATATGGGATTTAACTAGCTAAATAATTAACTCGAATATATTTATTAAAAATAAAAATTCGTATATTGCTAGAGTCCATTATACGAACGTCGAAAAATGTGGACGCACAAAAAGGCACGAGCGACTATTCCACATGCGATGCACCCTATTGTACTTATACCCTGAATTTTATTCGACGGAAGTGACTAAAGCCAGCTCACCGCTATCCCAGCCCGACATCGATTCCAAATCAATTTTTTGACCTATGCGAGAATTTCTCCAGAGTGCCGTAAGAAATCGTTGAAGCAGCGTCCAAGGTCCTCATACGGGCGAACTTTTGTCGCTCTTCCCCTGCTTCGCAAGTCACACCTGATATTTTCGTCGACGCATCGAACGAAGTCGGTCAAAGTTTCCCCCGTGCTCATTGAAAACTACGATCGACGATGAATAGGCTCCTGTACGCGAGCAGGAAAGTCCAATCAGCTGCGATGCGTAAAGGCTCGAACGAATTGGAAAAACTACGACGAACGAGTTAGCTACGAAGGAGCGTCGACAATAAACAAATTGACCTGGAACTACGCGACGCGACTGTCGCACTTGGTCAACGTGGCAAACTAAGAAACGCGAACGCGACGCATCCCTCCCGGAACAACTGAAATCGTGTCGATCGAGGGCGATTGCGCGCAGCCTCGGTAATGCGGGACAATGCGGCGGCTCGACGCTGCCGGTGACAAGGAAAGCGGATTCAGCTCGCGCCGATCGTCGCGTTGTTCGGCAATTTCGCACCCCCACCCCCGCCCAACTCACACCTCTCACTGCCGAGTCGTGTTCCTTGCGGGATCTCCGTGGCGTTCGTCCTGCCGTCACTATTGTCGAGCCCACCTTATTGTTCACCTTCCTATATCTCTCCATTTACATTATACACTATAATGTTCCGTATAATCGGACACCCTCCTTCCAGTGCGAATTGACCGTACGAGTGTTTTTGCGATTGAAATATATAACCGCGTATTCGTGCAAGTTGAAAAAGGACAATTTTTTCAAACGATATATGATTATTTTTAAAAACATTGTTTTTACATGAAACACTTTACTATCCAAATAATAAAATGAAATAATTGGAATTATTAATTATCACAATGACGTGTACAACTTTTTACGTAAAACAGTTATTTTTCTGGAATTGCGAGCGATCAATGAGACGAAACTGATAAAGATATCGTTACTAAACTATTGCGCTTTCAGGCAATTCAAGGCCGGGGCTATTGAACATCTAATGTGAATTCCGTTTAAAGTGTGGGAAAATTGCAAAATTTAAAAAATGACGCATTATTAATGCAAGGGAATAAATAACTTACGAGATTGGCTAAAAATGAACTGATTCTCACTGTTTGATATTTCCAATCACATCGATCCTCATAATTCAGTAATTATATTCATTATTAGCAATCTAGTCTCTTTGAAGTGCCGCTAAAAGTCTCAAGCGTTATAAATTTATTATTCGCAAATAAGCTCTATCTCCGCAGACATATAATGAAATAATGGTTCAATGTAATTATTGTATTCAGAAAACGGTCGATAGATCTTTTCTATGCAACCGTTCTCCAAGTATATACATGATCAATAAATTCAACACAGTGGTACGCAACGATAATCATCTATAATAATACCCCTATATATGTGCACAGGTTAATTTTACACACAGGGCTACAATGTTGCATTGTATATATACCGATCCTAACATTACTGTAATGGTGTAATGTATATACTTTTACACGAAATAAACAGGGAAACTTGTTACAACGACAAGAAAAAAGACACCAACGGCGAAAACCAGTTTCCAGAATATAATCAAATGTAATGCTACCCTTCAGAATTAGCGTAAAATTTCTCCTTTGAAAAAGTCCAAGAAACAAATAAAGACATTAAAATTCTACGTATATATGCTAATAAAAAAAATTGCCCTCAATTTAGTTTTAAGCGGCGCGGATACCCCGCGCGTTATCTTTAATGAGAATCCGCTTGCTCGTCAAGATGATTAATGAGATAATGCGATCGCTAGTTATATACAAATAAATGCAGCCCATCCCGTCTCTCTCTCTCTCTCTCTCTCTCTCTCTCTCGCGCACTACAGCCGATGATATTTTTCCGCGCTTCGCGCACGGTCCTTCGTGCTGTCCTACGAGGCCCCGTAGGCTATCTTTCGACCGCGATAACGATTCGTGTATACGAAACGGATATGCGAATGCCAGATACGCCGCGTGCAGGTGACTTTGACCTACACGGCTAGCTTCGAAATCTACGGCGTCGGTTGCGCGATATCGAGATTGGTCGTAGACGGGCCGTCCGTCCTTGCTTTCGTCTCGCGGGGCCTCTCTCGCCGTCGTCGCTTTGCTCTCTTATTAAACACGTGGGCCGATCGGTATCGGGCTCGATGGACCGCACCCGGCGGCGCCTTTGTCAGGCCCTCGTCCCCCGCGCTCCCCCTATCTTTCTCACCCTCGTCCCCTCTCCTCGGCCATCGGAAGCTTTAATTATTTTCCATCATTGTGAAGCCTTTCGATACGGACCTCGTCTCGCTAGCTTTGTGCTAGCTGTAGAGGGCGTGCATAGGTGAGTCTGGCTGTTGTTTTAGCTCAATTTTTCGTACGTGTATAGATATTTCGCTTCGACTTTACATTATTTATTATTGAAGATGCCTTTTTTGATCAGGGATATAAATATCGAATATGTAATAATGCACAAGAAAATTCTTTCTTTCCTTTTCTAAATTAAAATTTTTAAGAATATCATAAAAGTAAGATGTTTGAACCAAAGTTAATTTTAGTGCTGATAATGCTCTTACTATAATTACAAACTATTTAAAATATTTTATTTTACTCATTATGGATGAATATCTTTTTCTAGATTTTCAAGTTTTTAATTTAGTTGTAATATGTAAACCATCTCATCTTTCATACGTATTATTAAAGCAAATATTTAACTTTGGCATTAAATTCTAGATTAAATTTGATATTCATCATGGAAGCATAAGATGAATATGAAGTTAAGATTGGACCCGTATAATATTTTTAAAGTTCGAGCTATAAAAATAAAATTAAAATTTTCACTAATTTTGCTCTTCAATTCGAAATTTATAGCCATAGTATTCATCTTTGTTCTAATATTTTTTTAAATTTCCAAGCATCTCAATGCCTTATGAATAAATTTAAAACTAATGCTATTTAATAAAGTTCTAGATAAACTGTGAAAATGTGTATATCAAATATGGCAAAAAAAAACAATTTCGATACAACCAAATGGCGACTTCGTAATAGATTTTCTAAATTACTTTCGTATGTACATATACCGTGAATGACAAAAAAAAAAAAAAAATGTTCAAAAACTGCAATAAATGCATTTCAATAATCGTATATAGAATTGATTATAAGCAAAAAATTAACATAAGGTTACGCACCTTCATGAATGATGTATATGTAAAGCTATTTTCAAAGTTTCTGATAGATTTGCTTTTAAAAATGATTTTGAACTTTTAGAGAAAACATAATATAAGTAATATTTCTTCATTGAAAATAGGTCGTATTTTTTACCACATTTGATTTACTTATTATTCTGTTATGAAATAATTTATGTTTTATTTTTATGAAGCGCGAAAACATATTCTTTAGGACGAAATAATTTTTTTCTCAGTAATTCTACAGTGGTGCTAAATGCGTAAATGCTTTCTGAATTATTTACTTTTATATATTTTGGAATTCCACAGCTTGGATCACGCACCCATATGGCGTACTCTTTAAACAGTGGAACACGACTATTCATATATATATATATAACTACATTAAAATCCTCGTCGGCTGGTTCTCACACTTCGCTGCAATTCGCAGTCTCCCCCTCCTCACTCGTTCTCTCTCTCTCTCTCTCTCTCATCTTCTGGATTTTCACATATATACTTTTCTTAATATAATATATGTATATGCACCACGGCAGAAAGAGCATAGAGGAAGGAGAAGTAGAGAGGAGAGAGAGAGAGAGAGAGAGGGGGGGGGAGAGAGATTCTGCCGCAGTAGCAGCGTTCGCGTACGTCTCGAGATTGCCCTTCCTGACAGGGGAGCATCGCATCAGGGCCGAGTCTCTCGGTAGCGAGTGGCAGAGCGTAGAGGTACGCCGGCGCCGCCGCCGCTGCCGTGTGCGCTCACATTGCCTACGGCGTGTGTCTGCCAACAGACGTAACATCGGTTTATAACCATATATACGTATATGTGTGCATACGCGCGCGTGCGCGTGTGTGCATTGATGCGTAGACGTATTATACCGGTGACTTTCGTTGCATGGCAAGACGGGTAGCTCGGCACACGCGTGCGCCCCCTCCCGATGGTTTCTTAATTCTCTCCTCATTTATATTTGGAGCGTCGCAGCCGCTGCATCGAGAGGCGGCTAACCGAACCGTGAGATCAGTCTCGAAGGGCGGAGGGCGGAGGAAGAGCAGCGTTCCCCCCTCCTGTCCGTCCCTCCGAGGTTCCTATTGCAGATAAATACATTTATCCGGACGAACTTTTATATATAATTAAACCGTTGGAAATTTAAAGGATCCCGCGGGGCGCGTATAATAACGAGAAATTTTTTTCCTTTTCATTCTCCCGTCGCGCGCGCAGGGATTGCGAAACGCAAAACCATTCCAGGACGAATGCAGCACAGGGACGGACCGCGAACGACGCTCACTCATCGCGCCTACGGAATATAAAATGCTGACTAATAGCAAGTTAATTATACACTTTTCAGTGTATTAGTCCGAGCGAGGGCCCGCCTATATTTATTTTTTGATAACTGCATTAGAGTCGGATGAGTAAGTCGGGCTGGTTTTTTTCGGGTTTTTCGATCTTTCTATTTATAATTATAAAACGTATGTTGTATTCCGCGGACTAATAAATCTCTGCATATGGCTGAAACAACAGTAATGAGCAAAACCGACGAAAGTCGGTTGTAACAAATAAGAATTTAAATTAGACTTTATACAAAATTCATTCCAATATATTTATTTCATGTTTTTCTTTAGTTGAAAGATTTAATTCTTTCTTTAATATTTATTTTAATCAAGAAATTAAATATATGAAATAAAGACGCAAGTTAAAATAAGAGTGAACTATTTATAAAAGAACTGGAGGAAATAATCTCATAAATACAACTTTTCAATTACGAGAATAATTTAAAAAATTCTTAATTATATAGATTGTATTTAGTTATTTTTCATCAATCGTTTACTTAACGAAGCTAAACCTACGCCTTTGAAAAATATAATTTTAATTATTGTAAACATTTCAAATTCCTCCTGACCCTTGGGAATTATATCGATCGGTAAACCAATATGTATACTTATACTTTATAAATTTCCAACCATCGGTTCTCATCGTCCAAGCATTTCCGTACCCGAAACGTGTCTACGAAGCACGCGAGCTCGGACGACTTACAGCCTCATTATCTATCATTAAGTATATGCATATCTAGATATACAGTAGCATCTCCAAGTCACAATTAATTCAAGTGACATTGAATTAACCGATCGGCTGCTGCTGCACGCGCGAACATTCTGGCTGAACTTCCGAAGGAGGGGGCGGGAGTAGAATCATCAAGGGCTACGACCACGAGCGTCCCTCGCGTACGATTACACCAACGAAGAGCCCAGTTGGGCGCCACTGTCGCGCGTGATTGATTCCTTCGCAGCGAGAAAGAAAGCGCGCACGTGCGCTACGATGCCTTCCACTCTGTTTCTCTGTTTCTGCGGTAAATACCTTATTTCGATCCCCTCCCTTCGAATTAACCATAACTTTCTATGCGGTTCACACACACATATAATATTTTTCAATATAATAAATGTGCTCGCCAAATATATAATCAATTCCAGATCTTTCTGTGGGTTGAACAAGCATAATTATTGATTGGACCAAATTTGACACAACATACATTATTTAAATCTTTTGATATTAAAATTGAACATTCGCATGTAACAATAAAAACCAGTATACAATTGAATATACAATTAATATATTAAAATGTTTGTTAAAAAATATTTATAAATCTGAAAATAATGGAATGAATATTTTTAAAAAATAAACAATATTATACGACCCTGCTGTTATGCAATAACGAAATATTTGTACAATCGAATAAAATATATTGTCAAAAAAGTTAGTACATTTTCTATTATAGTTTAAAGCATCCAGCGACGATAGTATGTAATAAAGCCGTTTTTTCCAGAATTTTTCTTATTCAAGAAAACGTCAAAGAAAAAAAGAGAACAAGAAAATGTTTTATTAAAAACTATAAATACAAGGATATTATGAGAGCAACATTCACTTTCCAAGTTCTCCATTGATATTTTATTAGTCAACTCGAAAGAATTGACAGCATCGATTATTATATACGATAAAATTATTTCTTTGTTCCTCGGCAATGACAGTGTAACTAATCACAATTAAAGATAATTGTCCGAGCGTTGAGTCGGTACGTATATATGTATATATCAAGTAAAAAGAAAGAAGCTGTTGGAAAAGGAGGGAGAGAATAGAGAGGGAGAGGAAGGAAAAAAATCTTTAAAATGATTCAGAAAATAAGCATGCCGTGCGTACGCACGCGCGCCTGCGCACAGCAAGAGGGAGAGAGAGAGAGAGGGAGAGGGAGGGGGAAAGATCCCAAAAGCCAATTGCGCGGACTCACACAGCGAAAGAAAGGTAGGAAGGGAAAGAGTACGTGTATAAGAATCGTGCAAATATAGTGGCTATGCGCGTACATACATCAGGTGAGGTGGGGGAGGGAGCGAAGCAGGCGGCGAGAAGGACACGACGCGCACGCGTTCGATGCACCGCGCAGTAGATACAGGCAGTCGGCCAAGCTGCTAGGTATATATACATAAGGAATACGTATATAAGTAGTCGCACAATCTCGCGAGAAAAGAGAGAAAGAGATGGAGAGAGAGAGAGAGAGAGTCGAATGGTAGGAGGAGAAGGGGAGGAGGAGGAGGAGGAGGAGGAGGAAGAAAGGGCGGGGGCGATACAAACTCACGCACAGAGAGAGAGAGAGAGAGAGAGAGGATCGGGAGAGGGGGCGAGGGGGCCCCGCGGAGCGCGCGGCGCATTATGATGCAAAGATGGCGCGGCGGCGGCACCCTAGAATTAGCCGGGCCACTCGCCATTGGCCGCCACCGCTCCGG
This sequence comes from Sycobia sp. Sy_11, assembly GCA_018907035.1. Lineage (NCBI taxonomy): Eukaryota > Metazoa > Arthropoda > Insecta > Hymenoptera > Epichrysomallidae > Sycobia > Sycobia sp. Sy_11. The sequence goes on along the minus strand of JACCIC010000073.1, from coordinate 864,988 downwards.
CAAACCACTCCTTCGCCTCCGCGGAGCCCCGCGTGCATTATAACAACCGAGAGAGCTGCATACGTTGCATACTAAAGGATATACACGGACCGCGGAGAAAGAGAGAAAGAGAGAGATAGAGGAGGGCAGCGAGCGAGAGTGAGCAGACGGGTAAGAATTGCCCTCTCTCTCTCTCCCTCTACCTATCTCCCTCTCACTGTTATTCTGGCTCGCCTTCGACTGCTGCTGCCGCCGCTCGGCGCTCGCGCTCCACGGTCTCCTCGCACGATCCTCCCGCTAAGGCGTAACGTCGCGTGCAAGCTATTCGACACGTATTCCTTTATACGTCTATGAGGCTAACGAAATCCGCGCGACTCACGAATACGTACAAATAAGCTGAGTCGTAGAAAAATAAAAAGTACAGCATACGAAACTGCACGAATTTGCAATTTCCTTGTTTTAATGATCTTTAACAGTCCCACGCACGCTCTATGCGTATAAATGCTTTTCCAAATGCCAAAATGATAGTATAACTATTAGTCTATATTTTCGTGCGACTACTGACTCATTTCGAAATTTCGAGCTTCTAAAACTAAAAAAATAAACTAGATGGTTACGTTCGAGGACTAGTCATTTATAATGCCTCGACGTCACTGAAAAAATTGCCGAGGCTTGGCACAGGCAAATAAGTATCGGTGTATCGATCATGAAGGTCTCTACTTTGTTTTTATCGCAGTTTCAGTTTTTTTATTTTGTTTTTTATTTCTACTCTCCACATTGAATTAGCATACTTTGAGAGTATATTTATAGGAACGACTACTTTTAGCAACGAAGTTGTAGAAAAAAAAATCAATGAACAATTAAAAAAAAGTTTAATCCAAATATTATTATGTCGTCGAATATGTATCAAACAAAATAAGCAAACTCAGAAATTCCAATTAATTAATATTTTAAAAAATACCGTCACTAGGGAATAGGAAAGTTCTAAATTTTCAAAAGTGAAGGAATCATTTTCGAGGTAATTAGAATTAAATCAATGACTTTTTTCAAATCCGTCACCAATACTCGATAGCCTTTTCTTCACCGGCGATTTTAAGTCGTCGGTGTTACACTCATGTCGTTTAAACAGTAATCGTTTAAACAATACAATATTCTATCTATAACGCATTTCCTTTAATTTAACTTTTTAAGAAGCGATCAGCAACTTGGTAGCTCCATAGCTACTAGTTCTGATACCGTTTTCTTTTGATAGAGTTCTATTTCTTTATCACTGATGTAAACCTGTGCTTACCGTTGTGATGTAATTTAGGTGGGTCAGTCGAAGATTGATTCAGTTAAAATTTTAGGGCGAGTGAGAAAAATTTACGAAATTAAAATTTTTATATAGTTATATATCTATATACAAGCTTTTATACAATTTCCCATTCTCGAACGGAACTTAATTTTGAAATGTAATTTTCTCTCTATATTCTAGAGAATTCAAGTATATTATGGAACTCCTCTATAATTTATAATCTCACCTACATATTCAAAACAGCGTTAGTTATACATTTTTGTGTCAATAATTACAAGGAGTTTATTTTAATTAATATTTTTGACTTTATTGTTAATATTGTACTTTTTTATTTTGCTTTTTTGCCTTCTTTTAATTAGAAAATTTCTTAATTATATTTTGAAAATGTGCCCGCATAAAATCTTTGTAAAAACCACCAATTCGTTTAGGTACCGTAATAAAAATAAAATAAATATTTATCTGTAGGTTAAATTTCTTGCAGACTCTTTATAGCGATACAAAATTCATTTGAATATTATTTGGACGGTTTCCAAAGTTTCGACTATAAGTTTGAATAGCTACATGTTGAAATTTGTAATATTGTAACTTAATGTTTTAATTGAGAGCATTCGTAATTTTATGTATTGTTTCAGTTCAAATCGTCTCACTTTTCATTGTAAAATGAATATTGAACTATAAATAGATTAAAATTGAGAACTTTACTATTGTTAATGATTAACCTTGGGTGTTTAGAATTATACGAAGAATATAATAATTTAAACGACTAAGAAAGCATAATGGAAAAAACACGCTTGTTTATTTATTATTTTATTACGAGAAACATATATATATATATATATATATATATATATATATATATATATATACATAATATTGTTAAGAAATAAATAGTGTCTTAAGCCACAAAACGACAAATAGGTATTTTTTCTTTTTTCCAGGATTTTTGCGGTAAAAGTCATCCGCTCCGACCGCAAGGGGAGTAGAAGTAGTAGTCTTCCCTCTGCTTAGGTACATGTATCGGTACTTTGCGCCCCCCTCTCTCTATCTATTTATGTGCGCGTGCGTGTGTGTATGTGTGTATTGCTGTATGTGCACGCTGCGCTCACGCGGCAATCGCTCGGGCTCTTTTTACGCATAGGTAAAGTACGCCTCGACTATACGAGTATAATAGGCCTGTATGATGTATAATAGCTTTTCCGCCTGTGAAGTGGTTCCACGCTATGTGTGGCGTTTGCTTGCGTTCTGCGCAGTGGTATATAACGTGATATTCCAGCGGTTCTCATTGCTACATTGGATTTTTTCGACCTGTTCGCTCGCTGCCAACCTTGTCGAGATTGTCGTTCAAAATTTGAATTAATCGATCATCCGGATGTACCTTTTAAGGAGACCCGGATAAAATGCCATACCGAAAAAGAAGTAAGAAAAATAGATTCAACGACATTATAATAAAAAATTATGAAACTCTTTTGTGATTTTTACGAATCGACGGAAAAACTTAACACGCTTAATAATAATCAATCAAAGATAACAAAATAAGTAGAATTTCGTTATACCGATCTTTTTAATCATAGAATATTGAAGAACCAATAAACAATAAAGAACCTAATAAACAAACAATTCCTTAACTTTGAAATGAAAGCGAACAAAAATTTTATATCGATTCAAAAAGAATTTTTTTTTTAATATATACAATCCCAATGACTTGATATATTTTAGTATTCGAATTGATCATTCTGCTGTTCATGACACTCAATAAGTAAACAATCTTAGCTCAATACTCGATTTCTATGGATTAAAGTACTGTCTATGTACACCATCATTTCAAGAAATAACAATAATAAAATATTCTGTGTATAGGTTAACTCAAGAATTTTCTGAACTATTTTAGGACGATATATTTCAATTTTCTTTGAAAGTAAAAATACTTATTACTTTTGCATTGAAAAAGGTTAGATAATTTATATTAAAAATGAAGAGATACTTATCTACAGACAATTGTAAATGCTCGTGGTTTTTTCTTGTTCTGATAAAAGTCTATGGAAATACTTTCAATATCATCGCATGCATATATGTCATAAATTTGCCTGAATGGATTTCTTAGAAGATACATATATATTGACGAATTCGCAATGTTCGATCACAAAAGCGTCAGAGAATTTAAGATTACTTTATATGTGTGTATATATATATATATATATATATATATATATATATATATATATATATATATATATATATATATATATATATATATATACACATGAAAAATGACGAAAGAAGAAGAAACTGAAACTACGAAGAACGAATATTCATATAAGAGAGGATGTGGAGAAGCAACGACGAAGGGGCAAGGAGGAGGGGAGGGGGTGCTGGAGCTGTAGAGACAGGCCATTAGATAATGCAGTCAAGGTTGCGTCGCGCGCTCGCAGAAAGAGTCCCCGTTCCTCCTCCCGCATCGGTCGCACGTCAAAATACATCAGCTACCGCTGGGCGCTCGCTCAGAAAATCAGGAACTCGATCGAGCAGGCGAGCGGCATTACTCTGTCACCCTCCTTTTCTTCGCTTATGTATATTCTCGCTCTCCTCAGCCCCCCCCCGCCCCACTCTTCTTCGTCTCTTTTTCGTCATCTTTTCGGACTACCCACGTAGACGGCCATCGTCGTGTCTCGCGTCCTCTATCATTCGTTCTTTATAATGTACTTGGCGCTGGTCGATCGAAATGAAGCTCGGCAGAAAATATAACGCCGGTTTTTGGAAACGGCCGATAAAAACGAAAAACTACGGTATATAAATTGTAGCGCGTCACGATGCAGAGAAGTTGAACTGTATTGTACGATATAAAGTTAAATAACTGTTATATGATGACGGAGAACATATTTAGGAAGAATTATACCGTAACATTTCCGCTTGGACGTTGCAAATTTCAAGTACTTTTATTATTCTCTACGGTGCTCAACAGCCAACTGTATATAGATATATTTGAATAGGAACTTTAGTAAATTTTCGCGAAAATGCGCGTAAAATTATTCAAGAAGCTGAACGTCCCTCAACTGAACTGTAGAATATAATGTAATCGAAAAATTCACTCGGTGTTGCGAACGAATAAATTAAAATTTATCTATTGCGAATATATGCGCTCAAATTCTCGATTTAAGCATCGACGTCTAATTTCTGTTTTATTTATAAATATATTAGAAAAATCGTTTGTTCAAAAATTAATAAAGAATTTCAACTTAATTTTGTGTCAATGTACGTATAAACCAATTTTATGAATTTGGCACATTCTCCAATTAAGTTTTATCGAGTTCAAATCAATAAAAATAATGATAAATATTACAAATAACTACAATAATGTCCCTTATAAATTATGTCAAAACTAGACTTTTAATTTATCGGTAACATGGCTTATTAGGTAAATGTGAAGCGCTATTTGGATGTTAAAATTATACTGATTAATTTTTGTTTTCAGTAATAGTTACCTATTGTAGATTCCACGAAAGGTAATATGAACAAGGACAGTCTGACTATCCTGATATAATTAGAAATATATTATTTTAAACAACTGTAAAACCTATATAAATATTTGTTTTTGAATTATTAGTACCATTCTACTTGCTTAAATTCTCATTCTGTCCATGCATATGTATTATTTCTGAAAAAAATGTTTTTCGATCAACTGCTCTGAATTATATACAACTTTACAGTATTCAAATCTATTATTTGAAAGTTTTATACACGGTAGACGTTGCTTTTATAGATACATAGTTTACATAACATATATAACTTATGACATTGCTCAAATGTACTTTTTTTCTTTCTATCTCAATTTTATCGATATTTTTTGACATCTAGGTGTGCCAAACTTCGAAGGATTATGTTCTATATAGTATCAATATTGTCTAACTTATTCGCACTAACCTTGGTTTATGCAGCCAATTTCTCAGAGATTTTGCGAATAATTCTTATATTCGGCTTTTTAACGTCGCTCTTTATGTGATTTTATATAAAATACATATGCTAAAATGTTATTAAGCATTAGAGTAAGGGTTTCATTTTTATTTGATATACTTACGAAGTCAGAAGGTGTTTAGTATAATCTCTATCTATAATCGTTGTTTACAAATTCATAAGGAATTTTTAATAAAAGTTATGTAATTATTTGCTTTATATATTTGTATATAATTAATATGAAAAGTATACACACTTGAAAAATAAATTTTCATTTTAATAATAATTTACGTAAATTTTGCCTTTTATTTTATAATTATTTATAAAACTATTTGCTATTTACAAATAATAGTATATTGCAGCTATTGTATCATATAAATCATTTATTTATATCAATTCGAGGCGCGTCCACAGTATCATTTCATATTTTTGGAAAGGAACAGTATAAACAATCACGCACTTAAAATTGAATTTGAAAATCCAATTGAAATTTGCAAAGGATTCCCTGGCTTCAAGAGTTGGGGGGGGGGTATAGGTGGAAACGCTAAAATTTAATAGAGAAACTCGAAGAGCGAGAGGAAAGAGACGGGTGGACAAAGAGAACGAGAAGGAGAGAGACAGAGCAAAGGCTGCGCATATCGTTTGGGGAGGTGGGGAGCTTAGGCAATATGATTTACATTTTGAGGTTATATTGACCATTCTCCGCACCTGCAGCAACTCCGCAGCCTCCGGGCACTGTGCTAAGGATGACCGGGTTCGCTTCTCTCCCGTCGAAAATTAATAACATCTCCCCTCACGTCTACCCCCTCTCAATCCCACTCTCTCTCTCTCTCTCTCTCTCTCTCTCTCTCTCTCTCTTCTCTCTCTCTCTCTCTCTCTCTCTCTCTCTCTCTCTCTCTCTTCTCGTCTCTCTCTCTCTCTCTCTCTCTCTTCGCTCTCTCTACTCTCTCTCTATCTTCCAGGCCGTCGTGCATGCATTCGCGCGGGCGAGCGCGCCTTCGGCTTGTTGTCGTTTTCTTTGGGGTAATGGGGGCTGGAGGCTATCCGTGGAGAGCGGGGGCGGGAGCCCGTATTCCATATCCGCCATTTCTTCTTTGCGCGCATTGCGACGCATTCGAAAGCCCGGATAGATTCATTATTTCGAACCGGGAATGCCGATGAACAATTGCATTGCATTTGCACCTCGCACGTGCGCGAGCTCGCGCGCGTTTTGGAGAAGGAAGAGAGAGAGAGAGAGAGAGAGAGAAAGAGAGAGGAGACTTTTGGTAGGTTGCGGGATATATAATTTGACCCTCGCATAAGTATGAGGTTTAGTGCATGTTGGACGACGGCGCGGAAATTTGCGTGCAATTTTTGGAGAAGGGTGGGGGAGAGGGTACCAAACAAAAACATCACGGCCGATGAGAGCAATTAGCATTCAGTTTTACAATCTTTGAGCGAGTTTTTGGTCTCTACTTTCCCCTTCTCCCTTTATATTCTACATAGAAAGATGCATTAAATGTAGAAGAAACTTTTGTTTTATTACGACGCAAGTATTATGATTAAGGAGTTTTAATGGCTGGGCTAAAATATATAGCTGACAGTGAAGTTCGGAAATTCGCGTCTCGGCTATATGTATATGTATATACAGATATATATGCATTATAAGTTGACGTATTTTTTTGGTCTTAATAATAGAGGAATTTATTCTTGGCGGGGAGTAGGGGAGAAAAAACTCGGCGGTGGGGGGGGGGGGATTGTTAAAATAACTCAAATTCTGAGCTCGAATAATTTTCTGCGCAAATTGTTGCTCTTAACTGCACATAATGCATTTATAAAAATCCGATGTTGCAATTCTCAAATTGTTGCAATTATTGCTGTTATTGCGTTAATGGTTCGACAGGCATCGAGGTACGTATATATATGGGCACATATGTTGAGAAAATGGAAAATATGCAGAATTCAAAAGACGTCTAAATTTTTGCCCCCTTATAAATGAGTCTCGACGATTAAACGTAGAGTATTGGAGGCTCCACTTACGGAACTGCCCTTTTTTTGGACGTTTTTCCCCCAAGCGTAGCACCGTCGAGTACGTCAACGCTTTACTTCATTATTATTAAAGATCGAAAATTGTCAAATAAAACGATAAAAATTTCGCTTCAATTATCATTATATAAATAAAAGTACTTTTTTCCGCTTTCGCAAGCAGAGCGCGCGTACGTTTATTACCGACCGCCAGCCACGGAAGCTGTAATACATGTGCGCCGCATAAACACGCCTTATTCCACTCGCGGCTCCAGTTTCTATTATCGGGCGTATACAAGAGAGGCGATGCGGTTTCGCCGCACGAAGCAACCTCCCGACCTCAACTAGATATCCATTCGCGTGCTTCCGTGTGCCTCTGTGCATCTGAGTGCTTGTGTAGCAAGGAGTGTCTGTGTGTGTGCGTGTGCGTGTGCGTGTGTGTGTGCGTGCGTGCGTGCGTGCGCGCGCGAGTGTAAGTGCAGAAAACGTGGGAGGACGGTGCGACGTTCGCCTCGGCAGTTAGCGACCCGAAACCGTTTGTCTTGCGGCACTTGGGTGCCGCCTGCGACTCTCCCCGGGCGGGCGGATTTCTCTTCCACGTCCTCCTCCTCGTCTCCGCCGTAGTCGCCGTCGTCGTCGTCGTCGCGTCGTAAGCGTGTCATTACGATTCATAGTCTCTCCACGGGTGAAACTGAATAGTTGGGGCGGGTTACACTCTCTCTCCCACAATCTCTCTCTTACTCACTCCCCCGCGTCGGCAACCCTAATCTCGCAGTTTGCGCGTGCCTTCGCCCTCCTACGAGTTATCTGGGAGCATAAAGGACGAGTCCTGGCATGGTCCTGTTATTGGCCCACCTCCCCTCTCCCCGCCAGCCCCGTGACGGCATCCCGCGCAAATAACGGTGGCGAAGAAAATAAGTATGTGAGATGATAGCGTGGCTGGCTTTGCATATGCGGCTATATGGATTCGCGTAGGGGAATTGGGATTTATGTGGTACGAAATCGAGATTGCTTTTCGTCGAAAGAAATCCTGTTTAATTTTCATTAAAAAAAAAAAGAAAAAGAAGTAGCAATTACAATTATAAAAAGTCGTTATTTTCTAAATCATTGAATTTCAGAAATTTACTTGGGGCAAATCTTAAAGGGGAAGCTTTATTTACAATAGAACAAAAGATACTTTTATAATTTTAATCGAAATTAAATGATAGTTCTTCAAATATTTTATGAAAAAGTCATTCGCTACAATAAATAAGCGCAGGGAACGGACTGGTCCGTAAATCGTAACATAAAATAACTTAGTTGGACGATAACATGCAGATCAATCAGAAGGGATAATTTATTAATATAATAAATAAATTTTACATCTTATACTCTCTATTGTTCGTATAATTATACTTTAGCGATGGAAACTAAAACGTACTCAAGTTCCAAAGTAAAATTGGCTATTTCTATTTTTCCTACAATTTTGCTTTCGTCTACACACCGAATTATAATAGTTGATTCAAGAGAAATATATTCTTCTGTTACCGATCTCCTTGTTAATGGTATAATAAATATATGCAGCTTAATTTATATTAGTGCATAATAATTTAGCTTATTTAAAAATATTTTAATTGATGAGTACCTTCATCTTTCTTGATCATTACCTTTAACGATCTTTAAAACATAGTTTTATTTGACGAATATATCATCTATAAGAGGTGGATTAAAAAGTAACAAATATACAATGATTTAATGTCGTGGCATGGTTATAACGAACAAAACTAACTACCGAGGAAAAAAGCCACGACAAAGAATTGAGTTGTACGATCGATCGAAAGAGAAATCAGACCTATTTTTTATTGTCTCGACTGGCAAGTTAAATATGAAGTCAGTTCTTGGATAAACGATCGATAAGCACTACTGCTTAGAGATCAGACACATTTTTATTTATATTTCACAGGGGATTCCTTCTTCCAGCACCTAACCATACTACATGGATGATCGCGCAGCATGACGTCAATTGTTCATTTCCTTCTACTCTATTTGGCAGACTTAAATCCTTATACTTATTTTTTATTCACTAAACTCATGTACTGAAAAAATGCGTATGTAAATCGTTTTTAAACTGCAGAAGAGACGAATTCAAAATCGCCGGATGGACTGAAGTGCATAAAGGAGAAAGTTCAAAATTCGGTGTGAAAATATTCATGAATTAAAAGAACATGAAGAAATTTACCGTAACCTTTGAATCCGCTCTGGCATTATACGAAGAAAGGAAGTAATTTTGAAATCGGCTTTTTCTGCATAAGCAAGCCCTTAACTATACTGATATTCCACTCGAACTATCCGTATCCCGCATATATATTTCGTGCTCAGCATTATCCGAAATAATATTCAGAGGATAAGTAATCGAGGATTCGAGCTAGCTAGAGGTACACGGTTTGTGCGATGGCGTTTGTATTATATATGCGTGGCTACCTACATCCATATATATATATATATATATATATATACATGTATATCTACACACACAAACAAAGAGAGTCCAACGACGCAAAGACGGACAGCATCTGCGTTCTAGAGCGGAGTCCTCCGATACGACGTATGTATATATCTATATATGTGTTTGTGTATATATATATATATATATATATATATATATATATATATATATATTCATACAAAGCCGTCTGCTGAATAATATTACACTTAAGTCTGTCTCTCTCTCTCGTATCCACTTCGATGATTATAGTTGGAGGAACGTCGATAGTAGTTAGAGCGTATATCCTGTGCGAATGCTAATTCCTCGGGGCGCTTGGCTTCGGCCGCCTGGGTGCAGCGCGCCGACCGCCGCCATTGCCGGCAAGGGCTCGAGAGACCGAAGAGAGGTAGAAAGAGGGTGGGGGTGGGGGTGGGGGTGGAATGGGCGAATAGGAGGAGGGTGGGAGAAGGAGAGCGCAAACGTTTTGGAATATCGCCTCTTTTTCCACGCTAATCCCTTTATTTTCAGCCGATTAAAGGATTAAGGTATTTACTGGATTTGCTTTTAACCCAAGATTCTCCGAGAATATGTGGTTTCATCAGCTGTCCGAAAAATACGTGTTTTTTTGGCACACGAGTTATTATTTCCTCTCTGCCTCTCTCTATAATTTAACAAATATATCTATCCATCTATCTCACTATCTGTCTCTCTGTCTCTCTCTCCCTCTCTCCCTCTCACTCTCTTTCACTCTTTCTCTCTTTTTCTCTTTTGTCAGCAAACGAACGGTTCGTAGAGTTCGATTTTATTAAGCTTTTTTTCATTTTAGAGTCTTCCTAATATTTCCAATTCATTTTACTGCATACGTTATACATGTTTGGAACACTTTAGTGATATTATATATATGTTCTGAATAATACAATTTCCAATACATTTCTTCAGGTTTGAAAGCAGTACCTAATTTTACAGAACTTTTGCCTTGATAAAGACAACCATTAGATCAAATTTACAATTAGTGTAAAATTCTTTATAGGCAAAAGCCTGTTTTCGCAGAGCCTCATGCGTCTTGTATAGTTTACTTATGCCTCTCCAGTCTACTGCCTATGTTTTTCCTAACTGCAGCCGCCTTTGGCATCGCAGGGAGGGGAGGAGAGAGGAAGGCGCAAAAATACGTTAGAGTAAATGGAAAAATGTGTTTCTTTACGGCGGGAGACACAATCGAATATCAATTTTTCGTGACGATGATTTCGTACCCGAGGCCCCGATTTAGTGCGCCCGTAGCCAATGTCCCGGCCTGGTCTCCCCTCGAGCGGAGCGTGGCAAAGTGTAAAAACGGAATGGAAATAGAAATTGAAATCCACTTTGGGCAGTTGGAACGCGACCGAGGGCGAGGGGGGAGGAGTGGTGTGGTCAGTTGCGAGTTTTATCCCATGAATCGCCCTTCGTTTTATCCGCGCCAACGACGTTTCGATTTGGAATTATTTTTGCATGAATTCTTTCTCGTCTTATATATCTTGGACTTGAGAATGTTGGAATATTTTAGTCTTTATGATTCCACTGTATTCTTCAACGAATGTTTCGAAAAGCTAAACTCTATCATATTGCGCATTCTAAAGAGTTCGTTCGAGTTGAATTGGATTTGATTAATTAATTTCTCATTCGTATTTGGTCACATTTGCAGTCTGTAGGATTTTTATGCTATTTCGATATTTTTTGAAACATATAACGTGGAATTATTGTAGCTATTTAAATCTTTATTAAAACCCAGAAAAATAAAAAAAAATTATCATTCATATAAGATTTGATAATACAAAAGTTTTGACTTTCGATAAGATTTTTCGAAGTTTGAGTAGAAAATTAAAAAAAAAAAATAAGTTCGATATATTTATATATTATAATTGAATAGTATTGGTACGCTAAATGACAAAAATTAGTAGTTCTCTTTAGCACGGTGGAACGCTGTCGAATATGGAAGGTTTATCTATCGATATAACTCTATTTTACTTATTTTTGCTGGTCAAAATAACTACGTCAAACACTACGTTCAAGCCTTCATCCCGCGAGCGCCACGCTTGCGCGTTGTCCGCCGTTTTCTCCGCGACTGCCATCGACGGCGACACAATCGTCCCCCAACGAACAAAGGAAGGAGAGCTCGAGAAAGCTCATCGCACGACTCGGTGACTTGTGAAAATCGCGGGTGCTCGGGGTACGCGTGTAGCACGCGAATGCATGCGCGCCCGATGCCGAGCCAAGAGAAAAAAGGGGGATAAACAGCGCGCGAACGAGAGTGTACGCACTAGTGCCTGTGCGTGTGTGTTCGGCTGGTGCGTGATCGAATCGGTGCATATGCGAGAAAAGGAGAGCGGAGTCGATCGACCGGAAAAAGATCGGAGCGCGCGCGAGCGCCTACGCAGCATTCGTCGCTCTCTCTCTCTCTCTCTCTCCCTTTCCCTCTCCTCGCACGACTGCGTGTGGTCCGCATGAGGGCTGGACGCTGGGGACGCAGCACCAGCAGATTTGCGGGGCACCGCTTGAATTACTCGCGTAAAGTAATATGAAAATATTTACCGCGCCCCGGGTTTCAGCGCCTCCCCCTGCCCCTCGCAGGGTCATTCGAGAGCTCCGATCTGGTTACCTCAGACTCTCTGCACCCTGTTGCACTCGCCCGCGTTTCGCCCTCTCGCCATCTCGCCATCTCTTTCTTTCTCGACTGCATGCTCATTTCGAGAGACTCGACAGAGCAAGCGATGTCCTTAAACGCATGGCTTGCTTGCCCGCGCATATTTCATTACACGTGCTGATCCGCTTCTTTTCTTACTTACGGAGCATGTGATATATGTATAAAGTGACGAAAATTTGAGCGACTTATTGTACGCGATGCTATGTCACTTCGTAGCATGAATATTCATAAAATTTGGGCTACGTGCAGTTTCAAAATGTTTCTTTAAATTAATAAATATTGTTATCGGTATTACAGTCTTTATAGTATAATATATTAAACTACAATAATGACAGTCGGGATGCTCTTGTTTATTATCACCCCCGAAGAATCTGGAATAAAACTTATTACGAAAAATAAATTTGATTAAGAATTAAAAATAAGAAAGACAAAATAATAATAAAATTATAATAACAATAATAAACTGTATTCTATGTTAGTGAAGGCAACCTGACTGCCCCCACCACCTTCTTGTCCGACGTTTCGAACCGCTACGGTTTATCCTTAGGAACTAAACTAAAATGAAAAACCCAGTATGCTATTTTATATATTCTATCCCCACTCTAAATTTATTGATATAATGTGATCTTTTTGAATGTACGTCTAATTCTTTCCAATAACTATATTATATATGGTAATTCTACGATTTTATTATTATTTGCCCTGTCTTGCATATTAGTGTTACCTAGTATTCTTATGAATCTGATCCCTATTTGCAATCATTTTTTTTTAAGTCTATTGGATAATCATTATTAATGAATATCTATTTCACTAATTTTAAATTATCTTTTCTAAAATCTTTGTGTAACAATTTGATTGCTCTGTCGATGACTCCCTTTACAGTACCTATCTTGTTTCCGAATAGATGGTGTGAGTTACAATTTAATAACATACTTGACCATGTAGGCTTTCTATACCAATTTAATTTTATTCTCTTATTAATAACTCTAATAAAATTAACCTCCAAACAACTTAATTTATTGTTTAATTCTCCTTTTTTTATATATTTAATTCTATCATGGATGGGATTAAAAACATCCACCTATTTCGTCGACACGCCTTTCTGGTACATCTGTAAATATGTCATTAACATATCTTTTATAGATAATTGGTTCAAAATTTAACTTATTAATGCAATATTCTTTCATCTTTCCATTTCCAAATTAGCCATGATCGGTGATAAAGGTGATACCATAGAAAGAATTCTTTTATATCGAATATTATGTTTTTTGAAAGTGCTTCTAATTTCTAGTACTAATAAAGCATGCTGTGTTTTTCATTTTAGTTTAGTGCCTGAGGATGAATCGTAGCAGTTCGAAGCATCGGACGCCAAAAGAGAAAATAAGGTGGTGGGGTCAGTCAGGTTGTCCTCTGCTAACATAGAATACAATTTATTATTGTTATTATTTTATTTTATTTTATTATTTTTTATTTTAAATCAAATTTACTTTTAGTAATAAGTTTTATTTCAGATTCTTCCGGGGGTAATCATAAACAAGAACAGTCTGACTGTCATTATTTTAGCTTAATATATTCTAATATAAAGACTGTAAGACCGATAAAAATATTTATTAATTTAATTCAAAACTGTCGACATAAGTAAAATTTTTAAAATGTTTCATTATTTAAACAGTTTAACGATTTTGTAAAATAAATATATCATTAAAGCAAGTCCACGATTTCTTTCGTTTCATATTATATAATATGAATAAAAATAGAATTCGAAAAGAATAAGTTAAACCAACTTATTATAAATGAAAAAAAATCCATGAAATATTTTTTAATTTATATTCATTATATTTGATTATACTTTTTTCACATTTATTCGCATTGCGTTGTATTTTGTTAAAGTATTTTATTCAGTTATATTGAAATTTTTTCCAGTATTTAAATGAACATAGACTTAAGATTCGTATTTGATCTCAATTCTTTTTAAAATAATGATAGCTATTCTATTTTAGTCAGAGTATCTTTGCGCCTGGATATTTAAATATAAAATTAAATATGTGAATTGCTTGTTTTTATTTAATTTATCAGTCATTTCCGTCGCCATTGTTAATGTAACAATCCTTGAATTCACTAATAATTTTTTACATTTCATATAAGTAACTATTTAATTATGGATCGATTCTTTGATTATCTACGAAACGAAAGAAGAAAATTGGAATAATTCAAAACTAATGACATTCGTCATACTGTGTATCTTTTATTCTTTATGTATTGGTAAATATAATGGACGATTCAATAAAATTCATCTCCTTGTCTTCTTTCATTGACATAAATAATTACAATACGAACGCGTCATAAATAAAGAATCGTTGTAAAATGATTAAATGCGAAGTATTTGACGATCATAAGCTACTATTATATGATAATAATAATAATAATAATAATTATTATTATTATTATTATATAAGGCTAACTCGATCGTAAGGCACACAATAGCAAGCATTTTAAATCGTACTGGCAAGGTTGATACGGCAATAAACCATGAGCTCAATCTTTTGTTAAATTGCCAAGTGTGAAAGTATGGTATAATATTATACCGTCTCTCGTTGCTCTTGCCCGTGCTCTGTGAGCGTACTTATATTGCAATACTGATTTTCTGTTAAATGAAGCTTATTTAATTATTTTGATTTTTGAATATTGATTAAATTTAACCTTGTTATACTTTCGCGGCATTTTTTCTTTCATTATAATTTCCGATATATTTTGCAAAATATATAAGATGTATATATAGACAAGTATTTTCTCAGCATAATTTTTAATGGTTGGACAAAAGATTTTTCATACCATACATAATGGATAAGTATGCTCTCATATCTATTATATCGTAAATTAAAAAAAATTTTTGTATACGGTACGGTCGAAATTAAAATAATTAATATAGAGGCACGGGAACTTTTGAAATAATAAAATTAGAGCCTTCTAAATCGGTATTACTTTAGAGAAAAGAAGTAAAAGAAAGATATATGTGATTATATTTTAAAAGGTGCATGGTAGTTTATTGCAAAAATAAATAGACTGTTTGTATCCCATACATTTGAAAGGTTTATAGTTTAGTATGACAGCATCAGACTTTTTATAAAATTAAATTTTTTAAATTTCGTAAAACTGAAAACTTGCAGATATATATATATATCGTACGATTGCAATTTATACTCGACTTTTTATTTATTATTTTCGTTTTTCCCATTTCTTTCGTAATGTCACATTTATCATGATTATTTATCATGATTATTAGAAGATTAAAAGAGGAAGAGTCTCACTGAGATGCGACTTGCTATATACGGTATAGTCACGCAAAGTTGTTGGTTTATTACAGGGAAGGAAGATAAAGGTTATTTCGCAGCTAGAGTGGGGAAGAAAGCGAGGAAGAAAAGAGAGAAAGAGAGAGAGAGAGAGAGAGAGAGAGAGAGAGAGAGAGAAGAAGAAAATTTCCGAAAAAAGGAGGGCGCTATGAAAACGAGAGAAAGAGCTCGCGAGGGATTCCGTATCTCGGGACATTTTTCTTTATCAGCGCGCGGCAGCAGCCGTTTTTAGCGGATCTCTCCCGCGCGAAATGCGTGTTTTATTGCCCGAAAACCGACAGATATCAGGATTATGTAGCCCATCGACGACGCGCAACTTTTCTCTCCCTATGTACACACGCGCTCGCGCGCGCGCCTCTTTTTCTATTTCTCCGTATACGCAGTTCCCGACATCCTCGGCCCCCTCTCTGCTGCGTGTACGCCTTTTATATTTCTATTTATTTTCATTCTCCTCTACTATTTTATTATTAACCTACACGCGTTATGAAATCAATTTTATTTGAAACGCGATTTATCACGCACTTAACATCGTAAAGTAAATGGTGCGACATCTATCGATTATCGGTTCGATACTTTAGTTATATGAGTGATTTTTTAAATACATTTTGTGAGTTGCAATCAATGTTTTATATCGAATCATTTACAAAATTTATCCTGAATAGTAGATGATATTGGGCATCAGCATTTTTTCATCGACCATTAGAAATTATGCGTGAATACAAGTAATTCTATCTGTCTCTAACGATATACTCATAGAAAATTTGTTAATGTAATTGCGTATATATAAAAACAAATCAGGACATTAAATGGAGGAGGTTGTCTATATAAATACTCGCACAAATATCTTTTTGTTTGTCGGTCCATTATTTTTATGTTTTGCACGATACGATCTTTCGTATTTTTGCCCTTTAGGAAGCGAGCATTTAGCCAGAAACGATCGGATTTCCTCCTTCGATCTTTAAATTCAACCCCTGGAGGAATCTTTTTTGGCGAGTTTCAACACTTCAGGTCGCTGGTTTTTTTTCTCTTATCCTTCCTCGAATTCTGCTTTTTATCCTCGAGCAACCTATATTTTGATCTACCGACTTTTACCTTTTTTCTTTAAAGCCTCGCAAAAATAAGGGGCTTGATGTTTTATGATAAAAAAATATAATAAACCGCATTAGATTCGATCCGCGAAAGAAAGAGAACGAGGAAAACGAAAGACTTGTTTCAGTGTATAGCTTCACTGTAATTACGCCGATTATCATCAATATGGTTTTCGGCTTCTTCTCATTTTTTTCTCCCTTATTTTCGGGGATATAGCTGGTATATTTTTATAGCCTAAATAAGAAGAAAATAATCCGAGTCGTAAGAGTAAAAGTAACTATTGAAAAGATGAACAAACAAAGAACGACATTTTCTTGATCGATACAAAAAAATCAACAAATAAATAAAAAAATATATATATACATATATATATATACACATAGATATGTATATATACCATATATATATATATATACATATATATACACATAGAAATGTATATAAAAAAGCATATACCCTTTTCTAACGTATTATGTTCGATAAAACGAACAGTATTATTTCTATTAAACCGATGGCTATAACTCGGACCTATAAGTCCCGGATCAAATCCAATCGCCTGACCGATCGCTCAATTATATACGTGAAGGGGGAGAGAGGTGGGGACAGAGGGCAGTTCGAACAGCGTCGAAAACGTATCGCCGGCCGTCTCCCCGCACCTTCGACGCGAAACGACTGCGAAATACGTCAACGCGGTGTACACACCTATACACACGCATATATACCGACCCCCCTCGCTATTTACAAAGACAAGGAGGCGAGCGGCGCGGGCGGTCGGCCAGGAGTGCCGGAATAAATATAGCGTCGGTCGACCATATTTCAGCGCCCCCCCCCCTCCCCGCGTCCCGCGCCGCGCGCTTTCCCGGGTAAATAAAAAAGACAGGGCCGCGTGTATGAGCGAGGCGAGGGAGGAGGCGAAAACGGAAAAGAGAGAGGAGAAAGGGGAGATCCCCGGCATGCCGAGTGTTTTAGCTTATCGCGTACGCGCGAGAGCTTATGGTCGAAATATCGCGCCTCCCTCGCGTCTTCTCGCCGCCCCTCCGGGGAGACGTACGGCCGTTTAACGGTGATTCTTTATTTTTTGGGTTTTTTTTTTTCTGGCTGTCGCGCGAGCATATTTTTACGCCCCGCGCGTCGCGCCGCGCCTCTCGCCCCCTCGAATACGGGGGCATCGGTCGCGCATTGTATCCAAATTGTTTTTTTCGTCCCGGGGTGGATTTCCAATCTTTGATCTGATTCCGCGATTGTCGTCGCCGGTGGCCGATGATGGATCGGCCCGGCCGATTGGGAAGATTGCGCGCGGAGATTTTCGTGCCGCGCCGGGGCTGCGGGGAGCATATCTATTTATATAAGTGTTCGTAGCGTCTATAAGGAACAGCAGGGAACGTGCACTGAGGATAGTGTTCGACGATCAACGTTTCAGCGGATTTGTATGTATATACATATATGTGTGTGTGCGCGTGTGTGCGTGCGTGTACTTGTGCGTGTGTGTGTGTGTGTCAAGAACCATACAAATATGGAATATGAGGAATAATTTCCATTACTCATGAGCCTTTATCTCAGACTGAATTCTCCTCGGAATTCTCCTCGCCGTTATATTTTGCAAAGAATCTATTCACAAGAAAATAAAGAATGGATCTTTTAAAAACTTGATCTATATCAACTATTGTGTGGCAACTAAGTAGAATATAATCTGATTACAATAATATTATACATGTACGTTAAATTACAGCAAATTTAAGTTCATCGTGCGGTTTGTTTACGCTTATCTTTTTTAAAGAGAGATTCAAAGAATTAGGCAAAACAAATACAAAAAGTAAATGAGAGTTCCCTGTATAAATATTTTATATAAAAATCAGATTATTTACTTATAGTCAGTGATTAATAATAATGATAATAAAATTGTTCAAAAATTTTCTTGAGTAAAAACTATATTTATATTATTTTAGTTTAATAATATTCGAAATTCACACAATAACAGATGTCAAGTATGACAGAATCTCAGGTGTTTTTTAGAAAAATGAATCTAAGGCGTGCGCGATAAAGATTACGGGGACGCGACTATCTGACGAGCCATCATATATAACTAACCAAATCTAATCCGCACGTTCTATATGGATATATTTTTCATTAAATTGAAATAGTATATACTTGACATATATACAAATTTATGTACGTGCGAATAAGTGATCGATGGCTGTGCTTCTCGGGTTCGCGGGAGGTTGCCAATATATATATATATATTCATATATATAAGCTGAAAAATCTACGCTCACGCTGTTGCCGATTCTATACCGATAGTGCCGATGGTTAAGCTTTAACTACCTCATCCAAATTTCCGAAGAAGTACAATCGTCGAATATTTTTTAATACACCTTCAGAACTACGTATATGCAAGACATATAGCATTTTAATTTAAAAAAATTCTACAATACATATATACGTATATATATAGGGCGATGTTGCCGATACTGAGCCACTACGTAGATGCTGCGTTGGTGCAGTGGCGATGAGGCCGTGTGCAAAAAAGGAGAGAGCTCGCGAGCTCTTGAACCTTGGCAACCTTCCCCCTCCTCTGAACTTCCGAGAAGCACAACCGTCAAGCATTTCTCGGTACACCTTCAGAAGTTCGTATATGTAAGAAATGTAATATTTTAATTTAATAAAAAATATTCCACAATATATATATATATATATATATATATATATATATATATATATATATATATATATGAGGCGCTGTTGCCGATGTTTAACCGATGCTAAGCTGATCCTATATAGATGCTGCGATGGTGCAGTGGCGATGGGGCCGTGTGCAAAAAAAGTAAAGGGCTTGTGAAGCTCCCGAATCATCGTTACCTCCCGTATCTCCCCCGAACTTCAGAGAAGCACAACCGTGAAATACCTCATATATAACTTCGATGGCTTTATATTATACGCATATATCAAGGAACAAAATATGCATTAATAAACAGATTTAAATTATTTAAGGAATTTCATAGAATTTGATTAATTCAGTAGAATTGGATATTTCAATAATCGAAAAATGTCTGAAAATTAATTAACATTAGTCAATTATCTATACATATTTTCAAGTTAATTGTATAGTATTATATAACAATTTAACTTTATTATTAAGCGTGTTTTCTCGTTCAAGTAATAGACTACTATTCAAATAGGTACATATAGATTTCGAATTAACAGTTTTCGGCCGATTTACTTTTTCCGTTCAATTTTTACTGCAAGGACAAATACATAAGCAAGCTAAAGGAATGCGTAAAAATGGAGAGAAAAAAATTCCCGCTCGAACGTACGCAAGTAGGCGAAGCCTCCGCTTTACTGGGAACTGGGAACTCGCCGCGCGCAATGCAGATAGGAATTAAATTCTTAAAGTTCCCTTCATACATGCCAAAAAGTCACATTCCGCTGGAGAATTGCCCCCTCCTCGCCTCCGTCTTCTCCCGGGGGATCCAATATTAATTCCCATAAATTTCCTTTCAAAATGCAACCATGGATCTTTCCTTTCTTCCACCCCTCCCGGGCCCCTCGCGTTACCTCTTCCTTCCTTTCTTAAACGCGCGCCCGCGCGCCTATATGCGGCAAAAAGACTTCCTTCTGCTGGGCTTTTAATCCGAGTATGCAAAGAACCTTGTTCTTTTCTTCGCTTTTCTCCCTTTTATTCTTTTCCTGCGTTTTTCTATGTTCCCAGCGCGTAACAGGATACGTAAAGGAAAGAATTAAACGCAATGCGGAATATTTTAAAACTACACTTACAATATAATCTCTTCGAAAGATAAAAAAGTACTTTTTCTATCTTATACGTTATCGTATTTATCATATAAGTTAAAAAAAAAGTAGGTTTATTTTTCTTCAAGCTACTCTTATTTAGCAAACCACAACTAAACTTCAATCGTCAGAATCCATTTGTTCGCATAAGTTTGTGTATAAAATAATAATCTAGTCTTACATATATTTTTTCCCTCGAAAAATTGAACTATAAGGCCATAAGCTTATTTTGTAACGATGACCGATTAGAAATGTACGACTTACAGATCAAAAATTCAAAATTAACTTTATAATATGACACTACAATTACAGACAATTTTACTGATATCCATCTATAGATGGATATGTCTATATACAACAATTTTATAGCATATATTTCACATCTAGAGATACTATTAATGTTAACCTCGAAATTTATAATTTTACAATGTCATAAAACATATGAAAAATTGGAAAAATTGTAACTTATAACAAAAAAGGACAGATCGATCATCTGAAAAAATTATGAATATTGTTGCAAAATTTCATTCGGAATTATCCTTGGTTTCCCACTCGTAACTTGATTCAATGAATTTTGCTGTACGTAAATATGACTATAGTTTATAATAAAATATCGCAGGGCCATTTGTTTCGTACACTTCGTAAGTACAAATATTATCCTGTTTATATGTTCGGGCTCAGTATGTAATTCCTTTCGAATTCCTCCTTCGCCATTCAAAACCTATCCATTTATCGCTGATCGAAAAGAATATGTAATATTTTATCAAAAAGAACATATTGATAATCAATCGCGCGCGTGCGCAACAAAACGTTCACCCTTAAGCGGCACGAACGCGAGTCGCGAGCGGCGAACGACGTACGGCGCAACCAGGAGGGGAACGGCGGCGCAGTTAACAGTTTTATACGCGCTTTGGGCACTTTATAATCCGCCATTATTGCAAAATGCTCGCCGCTGCCGTTTCGATCGTGGCTCCGCGAGTTTTTTCGCTCGCTCGAAAACTCTAATAAGAAAGGCGCGTGTACATTACGCTAACGGTAAATATTACGCTACGTATCTCGTGGCGATAGGCTGCATTGTGGAATAGGCGAACGATTACTGCCGGCGGCTCTTTCGTCATTCCCGATACGTCTCAAAGGTCGTAAAAGCTATTCGCACTCTCGAAGCGCGGCTCGACGGGAGCGGGCGTCCGAGCGCCTCCGCGCTGCGAGTCCTACGAGTCGCGTTTGCGCGCGACGACGCGGAAGGGCTGCCGGGGGCGGGATAATTAGCGAATTGCGCGGTTCGCAGCAGCTAAACGATTCCCCCGTCCTCTTTCTGCGTCTTCAGTGGCGCGCAGACTCGCTCTCTTTCTCGCGCTCTCTCCCTTGCTCTCCTTTGCCCGCGCGCCCTGTTTTGTTTAAACAGCCGTACATAATGGTGCCGACGCTCGCTCGGCCGTTCCCTGTCTCGTCCGCTGCGCCCGCGCACTTTATAACACCCCGGGATAGCCGCATTAAACATCCAGCAAAGGATACGTAAGGCTGGCAACCCTTCTGTTCCGTGTGTGTATATATAAAGCAAGAAAGCGCGCGCAAGTGGAGAGCGTAGAGGCTCTTTACGTTGTCCGTTTCCGAAGCCGCGGGCGGTGTGTTGGTGGCGCGTGTGCCACGAGGATGGTAGGGGACGAGGCTGTATGCGTCTCTCCCCTTCCGCCGCTTGTTTTTCCTTTGATTACGTGGAATAATAGAGGTCACCAGTGGGAGATTGTCGCTTTGAATTAGTCATTGAATAGGAGTGTCGAAAATAATGTTTAATATACGGAGATATACGGCAAAGCAGTTTGGATAATCGTGCCGCTTGTTCCAGAAATGAACTTTCTCTAAAAATTAGAGATAGTCTAAACCTAAAATGGAAATTCATCTCCAGTTACTGAAACTGATTACATTTTTACTGAGCTAGAAAAAAACACTGCAGTTATAAGTTATAATATGCAATGCATGAACCCGAAAAGTATTTATAAAGATAATAATCGGCAGTTTTTATATAAAGTTTTTCCCACTATAGTAATTTTAATTTTCATGCACTATTATCACCAAAGAACAATAATGAATATCAATGAGATTAGAATTTTAAAAGCATAGATCCTAATTCACTGTAATTGTAAAATTCTGAAAATATAAGCATGTATTACAAAATAAATCGTGATTTTACACCAAGATAAATTTCGTAGATTTTGTTGTTCACTAGGAGAGAGAAAAAGAGAGATTCTTGTTCCAGGCATGAGGCGATAATATATGATTATTTTCATTTTCGTACATAAACTAAAGCGAGAAATAAAAGTTTCTAAACGATGCCCTCGTGTGCGAGAAGCAATAAATCAATAATAAGGAGTTGTACTTGTTCAGTGTCAAGATAGCGAAGAAAGACAAAAAGTTGGGGGAGGTAAAAAATAAATTTCTCCCATTCTAATTGAGCAACTTGTCGGATCAGATCTCGAGCTCGAGCTCGATTTCCTACATATATATATAGCATAGCGAGAGAGCGAGGACCTTACTCTGGCGTACAACTGTCTCTTCGTGTCTTCCATCGCTCGTTGGCTTCCAAAGGGGGAAAAAGGAAAGAAGAAATTTCATATCGCGGGATGTCGAGTCAATTAAATGAACGGTGATATTTGTGTATAGTTCCGCGTATTTCTGTGTGAATGTGTGTATGTGCGATAAAAACAAAAATCAATGTCGTCACGATTAATAATGTTGATGACAGTTCGGTCAACATCGAAAATGCGAATGGTGTATAGAGAAGTCGGTAATTTATTCTTCTAGAAGCGTCAAACTTACATTCCGATAATATTATAAGCTTAATATAGATCTACGTTCGATTTTCTATTCATATAATATTAATCTCAATTGATTATTACTTTTTAAAGACTAAACGACTAAAAAACCTACTTATAAATAAGCGTCGTTCAAAACTAGATCAATTATCGAGTATACACTAAAAGAAAGCAATATAATCGAAAAAAGTCAATTATAAAAGTAATAAGAGTTGTTTCTATATATAGCTACATCAAACATATATCATAAAGGAAGAAATGACAAAGGGGACTAATATTCCTAAATAATAAAATTAGAAAGTTTCGAAGAAGAACCAGACACACACGTATATACGGTGTCAGGTGGAAGACGGGCGACCTCCCCGGTCGGCCGGACATCATCTTCGACGGCGAGTATCGCGTTTCAGCGCGTCTTCCAGTCGAAATAATCTATATATATATATATATCTATATAATGCGCACAAAAGGGTCCGAGCATCCCGTGCCTACACGTATCTGTATGCGTCGATATGTGTGAATATATGCGACTGCGATGTCAACGGCACGGAGTTAATTGGGACCCAATCCTGATGTTGGGACTGAACTGTTACTAATGCAGATCGAAGGTCTCCAGTTGCATTTGAGTGAGAAAGAAAGAGAGAGAGAGAGAGAGAGAGGAGAGAGGGGGGAGCAAGAGAGCGATACAGAGGGGAAGAGAGAGAGAGAGAGAGAGAGAGACATAGAAAAGGGGCGGGTAAGAGAAAAGGATATAGACAAAGATTTCTATAAATGATTCACGCTGACATTCATCTTGTCGAAAAATCTCCGAATGAATTTTTGCTGGAAGGTCCAAATTATACGAGACCGAAAGATTAGTTAATTCGCAGTGCTTTTATTGGGGAATTCGATATATTTATTCATATATGAACTGGTAGGAGTGCAGATTTTCTGCTTTTTGCCCATCTCGTATACGTATCGACCGGTTTACATCCTAAGGTATCCTGCAGGAACTATAATACGAACGAGTGAAGTAAAAAAATCCATAAATCGAGACTATTAAACGATAAGAAATATCACAAATATTAGGGAGCGAAGCTATATACAGTCTCGCACCAATGCGCACGGATCTTGGACGATAATCCCCTCGTTATTCTTCTATAGCCGTAAAGTCGACGGCGACGCAACTTTGTCGATTGCAATGAGCTTCGTTAATAGTAGGGGAACGCGCCATTCGTATAATGCGTTTGTATATTCGTTTGATACGACGAGGTGGCGAGCGGGGCATTCGCACGAACGGCTAGATTAAGCGTCTAATGAGCGACGTCGATTTTCGCCGTAATGGCTTATTTACGAATCGTAAATCCCGCAATGAGAGCTGTATTACGATTTATACCCGAACCCCGATTATGTATAACTAGAATTGCGCTATGCCGTATTTACCGTTGAATTGTGTTCATTCGATCGAAGTAGTTGTCGCGAGTCTAATGCAGATATTCTCCAAATTTTGATAAGAGAGATAAGCACAGACCTGAAATTACTTGACTATTCTTCAAGAATATAGGCAGATAAAAGTACAATTTAAAAAATAAAAAATAATCTTCTAAAGCTTCTCTTATTCTTCGATTGGTTCCATTAGAAAATTTATTATTTGCTATGAGATACATTATTCCTTTAAAACTAAAAAGCAAGAAAAACTCAGTCGTTGTCGCAACTAGCTTTCGTTGATTTTGTACTTGGGCTCGCGAGTCAGTGAAACCCTTGAGGGACGATAGAAATAAGGTAATAGAGTGGGTTACTTCGTTACTCCTACATACATATGTGTATATAATATGTATTCAGTTTTATCGATGCCTCGCTATAAATGTGGTAAGCGAACACGCGTCAACATGGCGATCGAGGATGTGAGGGACTCAGCAGCGACTGTGGCAAATATTGAAATATCCGTGACGGGTTGGGGTCGCCCGCCAATTCGGCGCACCGGTCACATGATGTATTTCTTCATTTTTCTAAGTATAGGGATTGATTGGCTTTGCAGGGAAAAAGGAATTAAGAAATGGATACGGTGCTGGTCTATTGTTCCGTATTGCTATTCATTAACTTATATATCTATAAATATCTATGCATCTATATATATTTATATAGAGTTGACATAGCTATTATTAAATTGCTAGGAACGAGAACTAAATCGCCTCGTAGGAGCAAAGAAAGAAATGCTATACTTAATCGTTGATCAAGACAATCGGGACAATATATGTGATGTAGCTATGAAATTATCCCAATATCAACATATATGCAGAAATTTCGGCTGGTCTTTAATGTCAATTCAATTTCGACGAACACGGGAACTCAGGTAGGTAGTTGGCTCCGTTGCATTTATAGAGCGCAGATTTAAAAATTTCAAGATCCATGGGAAAGAATCAGCGATGAATAAGTCCGGTGAGGCGCCGATGAAACTCGGGGCTTCCCCCGCTGGTTACGCGGGCTTCCGAACGGTCTACACACACACACACACACATACACACACACAAAAGAATTCTTTCCTGCATCAGCCCTTATTTCGCAATAAACTTAATTTTGACCCCACCTCCTCACTCACCTTCCACTGCTGCTTCAATAAAGCCAGACTCCGTAACCATCAGCCGA
Organism: Sycobia sp. Sy_11; assembly: GCA_018907035.1. Taxonomy (NCBI): domain Eukaryota; kingdom Metazoa; phylum Arthropoda; class Insecta; order Hymenoptera; family Epichrysomallidae; genus Sycobia; species Sycobia sp. Sy_11. The sequence goes on along the minus strand of JACCIC010000073.1, from coordinate 838,965 downwards.
TATGCCGAGTCTCGCCCGATCTCAGTAATATTCCCCATAGAGACAATGTCGTTCCGTAATTGTGTCAAAGCGAATCGCGAAATTTCAATCACGCCCTCCTGTACCCGTTGCGCGACCTCGTCTCCATTCCGCCTCCGCCCAACCCCCCTTAACCTGAGTTCCCTCGTACTCCTCTTGTCACCCTTCCGTAAGCATCGAAGCATTATGTATTTGTTCTCAAGTATAACCGGTTCGAGGTTCACCCTCCTGCGCCACGTTATGTATATGCGCCGGGCTTTTCTCGGTCTTTGAGTCGTCTCTCTCTCTCTCTCTCTCTCTCTCTCTCTCTTTCTCTTTCTCTCTATTCCTCTCTCGCTTGCTCGCTCGCTCGCTCTCTTGCTTTGTAGACGGCCGCAGTTATTAATATTTGCCGACAATTACCAGAGGGTGTTGCCGGTTACCCCTTTAATTCCGCACTTCCAAGACCGAGACACGTTCGCGCGCGCGAGCGGAACCGCGTGGGCCCTCGGTGATTTCATTCGTCTGCGGAGGCCAGGAATTGCTTACGCGAGCTTGCACTCCCTCTACCGCCGTTCTCGCATTGTTTGATAAGCGAGCAAATTTAGAAAATTGCTTTTTGAGGCAAGGGAAAAAAACAGGTATACGGGGATGGTAAGAGATTACCTTTCGATGAATTGTCCGATAAGATATGTATTTATATAGTTTTTCTGAAATAAAGAAACGATGGCCTCGTTCAATTAATTAAATTAATTTTTTGAATCATCATAAACGCGCCAGTTTCAATTATATTCCTCATCGCACGAAAGGTCTAATAATAATAAATAATTAATATATAATATATAATATAATAGAATATAGAATCAATACTTTAATTATATAATTAATAAATATTCAACAAATTGTCAAATTTATTATTATCAATATCTTAAATAACAATTATAATGAAGCGAATAATTAACACGTATGCATTTCATAAAAATATTTTATATGAACAAAAATGGTATAATAATAAAAGGAAAATAAAAAAAACAACTTTTATCATTTAGTGATTCAGCTATTTAAGTTTACATGAGTATGAAGTTAAATATATAAATCCTAATCCACGTTTATATGTTTGTTGGCATTTATGTGTGCTTTCCGAAAACAAACGCAAAATTTCTATTGGTGTCGACTTATTAATTAAGATAGATAGATATATTAAGATAATTAGATGATTTTAAAATTTTCAAATAAATAGAGCCTGGATGGATATTTGAATATTTAAAAATTTGCAAAAGAATATTTGCACGTTTGCCGTTCTGGTCTTTTACATTTAGTAAATTATTTGGCATATTTATATATAAAAATTTAGATACTGAGTTTTTTTGCCAATTGGCTAACAGTATAAGTCATTTGAAAATTATCTTGAAATTGATTGATATGATCTTTAATTATATATTGTTTCACGAATTCAGTTGTGTTATACAAATATTTTGTTAGTCTAGCATTCCACTTATTTTTCGATGCGATCTACTCAAGGCGCTTCAGAATTATTACAATATATTCTTTAAATAATCCACGTTTATTCAATTCTTACAACCTATATTTTCCTTTATTGTTTTCATCGTGCTCACGTTGCACTATCTTCTTTTTTAAGTGATATTGAAAATTTTAAATTAATTGCGCATAATTTAATAAACGAGCTTTGTAAATTAATAAATCTATGTGATTATCACATTTTTCGCGATAATGCAATAAAATTAAAATAAGAACTACTTAAGCAATTGATCCAGATATTTACTGAGACATAAAGTATAGATTATTAAAATTAACATAGATTTTCGCCAATTTATTCTTCAATAATTGATGATAATTTTCAAAAAAGAATGTCGGTATTAAAGTTCATTATTCACTCTGAATTCTTGGAAAAGGAATGATAGAAAAAGACGTTAGAAATCGAAAAGGATCGAACGTGCGGTAACGCCCAAAGAATTTCTAACGCGATATTCGATAACGCCCAAAAGAAGTAAACTATTTCGTCCCGCTCGCCGATGCATCTATTACTCGCTTCCGTCTATTTCTCGTCTCCTCCTCCCAAACTCCTGGCGGTATTTACCGTACAACTCCTCCCGTGCGAGAGGAAGCTCCTCGAAATTCGATCCTTGGCTCGAATTCGAGATTGACCGGGGCACGGCGGTCGGCCATTGCTTTGTGAGCGTATCGTGATTGCAATTCTAGGAGGGATCGAAGGGAAAATCGCAGACTGCCCCGTTGGGTCGCGGCGCACTTGCACGGTGAAATTCGCCCGTAAGGAGGAGCGAGGGAGGGAGCGGGCGGGGTGGTGACGACTCGACGGACGCAGCAAAGTTCTTCGCCCCGCTTCCGACTGTTTACTTCCCCCGTGAGCGGGCGTGCCTCGTCGCCCGAGAGCCGGAGAGCGCGCAGCCTTTGCCCGCCGGTGCAGGCGCGTGTTTAGCATCTAAGACACCGGCGGCCCAGCGCGTCCAGCTCGCGTCTATCTACGAACGGGGCGTGTTTAATTACAAAGCGTTTTGGAGAAACGAGCGCGACGGAGCCACGAGATCCCCCCGTCCCCACCCGGGCCCTTCGCTCGCTCGCCCTTCTTGGCGCAAAGGGAGGCGAGAAGGGGTAACCGAATACACCGGCGAGCCGAGGCGTCGGGACTGCGACCGACGCCTTGGCCCGCGGGCTCCGAAGCGCGAGAACGCGCGGCGGGGACCGCGAAGAACTCGACCTTGCCTGCGAGCGAGGCACGGATTTCCGAGTACTATTAAATTACAAGGGCTAAGCCAACGACTGGAGGTCGGTGTCGACTTTGCCTTTGACCAAAAAAATATCGTTCTGCTCTCGCGTTGGAAACTTTTTTTTCGCAGGAAAGCTCTATTTTTGCGTCTTTTATTTTGTTTTGAAAATAAAGACTTTTGGCCCGTTCCAAAATACACGCGACAGAGATATTGCTATACGTAAGTGTTGTTAAAAGTAGCTGGAAAATTTCCATTTTAAAATTTTCATTTCCAAATTAATCTCGAGCTAACGGAACCTTTCTCTTTTATAGAATTTTTCCGCAATATACGAGTTTTAGAATCAAAACGAATGTTCTATACTTACAGCGAGAAATTTGTATTAAAATAACGAATTACAAGAGGATGAATAAATGTCAAAAGGAAGATAAAAAATCGAGTTAAACGAGCTTCTGTATTTATGCAAAATATTCCTCGGGGCTTTGTGGCTATATACATACATACATACATGTAGATATATATATATATTTATGTATATATATATATATATATATATATATATATATATATATATATATATGCATATAGGCACGGAAAATTACGCATCTCTTCAAAGCAGCAACGTCCTACGGGAGTGTGTGTATACGCACGTACATGCGCGAACGAGCAGCGGCCCGTCCAAGGCCCTCCTCACACTACTCCCGTTGATTATTTCGTGCCGCGCGCACAGTAGCACACGGCATACACGCGCATCCGTATACCCATATATATCCGCAAGAGTAGTTGCTGCGGCGTGTCAGCGAAATGAACAGGGAGCGCGGAGGAGGGAGGGCGGCGGGCGAGAGGGAAAAAGGACGGGAGAAAGGCCAGAGGAGCCGGGACATAAAAGCTCGTATAGGTTGACGTTTTACAAAGGGTCTATCAAGCGCGCGCGCGAGCAATGTTGATGGCCGGCGAGGATATGGACGGCGCTGCCAAAGCCCGCCACCAACGCCGCGCCGCGAGCCGATGCGCGGCCCGGCCGCGTGCGGCGCGCTGCTGCAATTTCGTCGCGCGCGCACGCTCAGTTATATCGTATACACGCGCCTGTGTATGCGTATATATTAATACGTAGGTCTCTGTGTGCGCGGTTTGGAACGCGGGTGTCCCCGGGTATGGGCGCGCACCGGTATAAATGTTGAAAACGCGAGCGATGTCGACCGAGCGGCGGCGGTGGCGGCGGCGGTGGCGGCGGCGTACCTACTCCAGTCCATATATACCGACGCATCGACCCTTCGTCATCTTCCTCCTTCTCGTTCGCGTCCGCGATTTTTACGAGGCTCCCTTTACAACCGACAAAATGTAATTTTCTGCGATATGTGTACAGAGTGGGCGGGGGAGGGGAGGGGAGGGGAGAAGCCTGGAAGCGAGATGGAAAATGAGAGAGTGGGAGGGGGCGGGAGGGAAGGAGGGAGATGAGTACAGTAGCTTTTATCGCTTCGGAAGTATTGGGCCACTCGATGCTGCAGAACGGGAGAGGGAGAGAGAAAGGAAAGCACGAGAGGGAGAAAGAGTGCTAAGCACGCGTTCTATGCGCCCGAGTTGACGTTCGTTCTTCCTTTTCCCTTCTCGCTACATTCTTCTCTTGTTCTCTAATCTTTTTTACCGTTTTCCTCCTTTTCCCGACATCGCACGCGGTGGCTCGCCACGGACCTTCTTCTTTTTCTTTGTGCTCAAAGATTATTTCCTCCTATCGCTATGGTGACGGGAGTTTTATTTATTTCGCCGACCAACCGTAGCTGGAATTTCCACGCCGATCGACCGCTTGTCAATGTACGATACAAAGTTCGCGTTTTACTCGCCCCGATTATAATACGTCAATCCCCAACGGACAGAGCATTATTGTGCGAAGAGTTCCGTGCAGATTTTCAGTTCGAGCCCGATGGATACATCCATCATATATCGGAACAATATGGAGTTGGGTGCGTGGGAAATTGAATCCTCGCCGAGTGGAAATTGAAAAGGCGTAATGTTTAAATTGAAATTGCGCGTCGAGTGGAGCAGTCATGACGTTTTCAAGCATATTAAAATTACGGCTTCGTTTCGATGTATATATGTATATGTATGTATAGATATGTATATATATATATATATATATATATATATATATATATAATGCAGTTCATTGATTAACTTTTATCGCGCAATTTTGAGATTGATTAATTTACAATTTTGACTGCCGAGCTCAGCGTAAGTACACTATTATTTTATTTATAATTCCAGTCTGCTACGCGATCAATCAGCGGAATGAAAGGATTATGATTGGAAATTGAACTTTATATATATATATATATATATATATATATATATATATATATATATATATATATTTATATATATATACTTCTAAGTGAAATCGGTCAATGGTATGGTGCGCCCAGGTGCTATTATAGGCAGGGCCGTCTGCATCAGTTCGAGTTTCAGTGAAAACTGTAAATTAACGAAAGTGCCTTTATATATATTATATATATATATATATATATATATATATATATATATATATCCACTTATTAGTTATATAATATTATCAGAAACTAAACGTATCCTCTCGCCGGGACTATTAATTTCACCAAGATTGGACTATCCCTGAGAAATTATCGAATAAGTTTTAATGAAATCCGGTAATTTATTTCACGTTTATGAAATCATTAACGGTCGGGAGAAAAGGAAAAGGGGAAGGTAAAGGAGCCGTTTCTAGGCCTCACCAAGACAGCCCGAGGAATCCTCGTAATGAATAATAATTTTGAAAAAAAATCGTAAAATCCCTCCTCGGCTGCTTCTAAAACGAAAGCTTCGACAAACCTCCCCGCGTTCCGGCCGCGCGCGAAAAGGTTCTTAACGACCCTAAATCAAATTCCGATTTTATGCCGCTTTATCCATGGACCTGGATAGAGAGAGGGAGAGAGAGAGAGAGAGAGAGAGAGAGAGAAGACGCGTGAGAACACAGAGAGAAACAGAGGGAGAGAGGCAATCACAATGTCGGCGCCAAAAGTTTTCTCCGCCGACCCCTTATGGGTTTAGGGGGCGGCGGAGAAGGGCGGGAGGTAGGCGAGGGGGCGAGCGTGCGTGTGCCAGAACAGCGCCCAGCGAAGATGCGTTCCGCAAGTTTATCTCCTCTCTCTCTCCCTCTCACTCTCCACCTTTCGGAACAGCGTCTCCGCGCGCGTCGGTAAAACTCCGGCGGCAGTGGCGCGGTGGCGGCGGCGTAAATTCGCGCGAATTGAATTCTAAAATTTATCGTGGCGAGCTTCCGTTCGCCCGATGCGTAAAGAACTCGAATTTACGAGGCGCGCGCCGCCACCGTCCCAAAGACGCAATTCGCTCCTTAATTGGAAGAGGCCCGGCTAATCGTGCGCGCCTCCTTGCCCCCTCTCCTTTCGCTCCGCACGCGCGGCTGGCACGACGGCTCTCGGGATCGGAGGTTGGGGTGGGGGGAGGGATGTGAAAAGGAGCTGACCTCCGGCCTTTTTCTTCCCCCGGCTTTCCGTCAGCTGCCTCCTACTGTCTTGCGCTTGATTCTTTCGCCCCCTCCCACCCTCCCCCCCCACCCGCCTGTCCGTCTCGCTATACCCCTTTTCTTCTTTTTCTTCTTCTTTTACCTCTTCTTCTTCTTCTTCTTCTTCTTCTTTCTCGCCTCTTTCTTGCACTCTCGAGGCTTTCGTACGCATATGGATATGTATGCCGACAGCGATGACGGACGCACACGGGACTGGAGGTTATTCAAAAGCTTTTTTTCAATCTCTCGCGAGCAAGTGAATAATTAGATTTGCAAAGCCGCGCTCCTGCCCGCAGCTCGGAGCGGACACTAGTCGAAGATGAATGCCGGCCGCGCATAAAAGCTTGACTGAAAAAGTTCTTCTCAAGCCTTTCAGTTACGCTGGACGATAATTAAAATCGAACACTCACGGTAGCCATTCTTTTATTGCTCCCTCTTTGAAACAAACTGTGAAAGAATTATTAACTATATATATAAAGTTTCGCGTAGCGAAACAGCCTCAATGCGTGAGCTATGGCAAGTATAGGAGTATTTTATAAACGAAATTTTTCGTATTACGTATGACGTATGTGGAAATGCAGCAATGTCGAAAGGAACTACGAGGGACGCTGGATAAACAGGCGGCCCGTTCTAAACATTGTCTAGCGATATTTGAAAAAAGATCCATTTATAGGTCACATACTCCACTTGCACAACTTACAATGGGCACATATTTTCGATTAACTTAGCAAATTCTACTAATTTTCGTATTGATAATGAAGAAGACCACAGCTCTCAAACTATCTTCTATGTTTACTTTGTCTGTTATAATTTACTTTTCATTCCAAAATTTATATGTTGTTTCGAAAGTGAAAAAAAGATACGTTTTCTAGAAGATTTCGCTACAAAATTACCACTTTACGATGATTTATTGGTTTTCACGATGGAAAATATCAACTGATACAAATGTATAAGTTGATCGTCACCTCGTCCGGCACGCTCATTTCACTTCTTTCGGAGATAAAATGTCTGCCAAGACAAAGAATCAATTTTTAGACTCTTATCTAAATATATACCAGTTGTTGACTTTAAAATTATTTCGCGAATGACGTTCGAGATATAGGCAGTGGTAGCGTTTCCCTAAAATGTTGTGTACTTGGGATTAATTAAATTAGAGTTGAATTAAAAAACTGTATAACATCACAATATTTGAGGTTGTTAATTTTAACGAACAGCACAGAAGATGTCTACCGTTAAAATTCGCGTGAACTCATTGAACGAGAAAGAAGGTCGAAAACCGTCATAAGAATTAATTAGGTGCGCAGTGGAATAGGCAATGTCGAGTTTTGTGATTGGATTGCGGTTCGTGGGTCAGCCCCCGAAATTTTCATTTTCTAATCAAAAATATCCTTGCATCTTTTAAAATATGTGGAATATTATTACATTTAGTTTCTTTCCAAAGCTCACTAGATATATAATTCACAATATAAGCAATTCTATGAGTATTCTATAACATTAATATCATAAGTGCCGTTTTAAGCAATATAATCCCCGACTAGTTTTTTACGCTGCATAATAACTCCAGCTGTATACGTAGTAAATATATAAATCGGAGAACGCAACGGGTGAGATAAATATCGCTAATCAGTTTTCCAGGCATCGAGGAATGAAAAAATAGCCGGGAGTCGTCCTTTTACCCTCGCAGCTTCGCTTAACGCGATCACGTCGCGAGTAGGCAGGGATGCATATAATACGTGTGTATCTATATAACAACAACGACGCCCCGATATAAACGCAGGGCACGCGACGCGCGGAGTGCGCGCATTAATCAGTCGCCGCAAATTCTCTTTGAACTCTTCCGCTAAAGCCCCGGTTCCGCTAAAACGGACCCGAAAAGCAGCCGGTCGTTTTTTATCCTCCTCCTCCTCCACCGCCGTCGTCCGTCGGCGCGCACGCGCGCGCATACACGCACACGCACACCGAGCATGCATAATGCGCATTATGGACCGCACGAGCCGCGATGGCGCGGCGCACGGGTTGTTTAGATCGCTGGATTCTCGGGCGGCGTGCAACGGTTGCTGCTGCTGCCGCTCCTCCTCCTCCTCCTCCTCCTCCTCGTCCCCTCCACGTCCCCTCCACTCCCACCCCCGGGATCGAAAACCATTTCGAGCTCGGTCCGCGCCCTCGGCCCGGGCGCCCGGGTTATTGTTCGAGTTAATTGATGCGTTATGTTTGATGCCGCCGTGATAACCATTGTGAGAGCGCGGTGTTCGCTGATAACTGAGTTACCGACTGGGCCGCGCTGGCCGCCGCGCGAAGAGCGCGAGACGGACAGACAGTGAGAGTGAGAGAGAGAGAGAGAGAGAGAGGGAGGGAGAGAGAGTGCACTCAGACCTAATTATCTCGAGCCGGGGCGGCTGCCGCATTGCGTTGCCCGTTGCATTTCGCCGCCCGTGCAAATGCACTCTGCCGCACTGTGCGGCCGCGGCGGCGGCTCGCTCTGCACACTGCCGTATACAGAGATACATATATATGACAAGGGACCGATTCGAATTTTCGATATCTCTTCGTTTCTTTATTGCTTTTATGTGTGTGTGTGTGTGTGTGTGTGTGCGCGCGCGCCACCGACGAACAGGCGGTATCGCCCCCCTCTCTCTCTCTCTCCAACCCCTGCATCAGGAGTTACTTCTGACGCATCGCTGCCAGGCGTTCTTGCTGCACGCGTACTGTATATGCATTATGCTCGGAGGCTTCTCGCCGAGTGGTGGGTGCGCCCGGTACGCACGGAGAACAATCAGTGCGTCGGCGCGACATTAATCGAATCATATCAATTCCTTTTCGGTTTGATTGCGTGAAACGGTCGAACGCGTTATACGTATGTATTATAGTTGTACGGGTAGATGGATCGAGAAGCCGAACGGGTTTGCATAATAACATCCAGATTACCATAAGCGCTGCGGTTCGTTGGCGAAGCTCATTTTATCGTATATTAATATAGTAATCTACGTTGTTTTTGTATAAAACTGTCCTTAAAGTATCGCGCAATCTATTCTTGGTTTTTTCCGTATCAGTTCTCACGAAGCTCGATATTTCCCAAATTTATGTTACTTCGAAATCGTCGAAAAGTTAAAAAATATCAAAATGACGAGACAGCTATGGAATCAAATGAACATAACAAGGAGCATATTTGAACAAACGACGATAATTGAGTGTATTTATGATCATGCATAAAATCATTTGTTGTAACCATCAGTGCAATTTTTCTTCATGAACCTTAAGAGTAGACGAATATCGGTCTATTATTTTCTTTTTTTCAGGTTTTAGGTCAAGATCGGACAATTATTACCTTGAAATTTCTATAAGGAGACTATATACATATAGATACATATGCATATACATATATATACATATATATATATATATATATGCATATAAATATATATACATATATATATATATATATATATATATATATATATATATATATATAGTTCAAGATGGTACAGCAGGGATGAGAGCATCAATAAAGCATTAATCACCCGATAATACCGACGGCGGAGACTATATATGAGATGATTCTAATAGATCGCGAATAGACTATAATATATGTAGCTAGACTCGAGTATGCATACTCATCGTTCTCCACCAGTATTCCCAACAATGGGAGGGGGAGGTGCTCCTTTGGTATAAAGTGCATTTAGAGACAACAGATGTCTGATAGACATGTATTTCGATACGTTCGATGCTTACGTGATTAATACTCGATCGCGTAGCACTGCTTAGGTCGAAGACTTTGAAAAATAAATTTCGAATCAATAATTGATCGCAATCATTGAGGTTGCACATTAATCGCGATCTATAATCTTTAATTGGGATAACTGTAAAAAAGAACAAGGCTAGAATGTTTTAGGTATGTCGAACGAAGTCCATATTTCTTTCCAAGTGTTGACTGTCGCTATATTAGTCGATCCCTCTTATGTTTAGTCTATTTATTGCTTTTCGACGAAGTTGTTTCCATTCTTTGTCCATAATTACACAGGTGTATCATGACAGTTACGTACTGAATTTGATATAATATATATTTCTCTCTTCATCTGGTACTATATAGTTTTGCAAAAATAAGTCCTCTCATGTTTCTGATCGTTATTTAATTGAGATAACGTATATTCCTAAAAGGCTTCCATTACAAATTGATTTATAACAAATATGAAAAATATTAATACAGGCATATGTTTCTAAACAAATCTGTTAGATTAATACATCTCCTGAATAGATCTAAGAATACATCAAACATATATCTACCTAACCCAACAATTCAAACTGTTAGTTGTATACATTTTCTCCAAATAACTTGATGTAGTATCAAAAATTTATAGTAACTAAATGGTTGTTTACATTTTATTTAATGTCTTAAATTTTTAGAATTAGAATAATTGTAGAGAATTATACGTAGTCAATTTCTGTTGAGACGATAAAGTGCGGTTATTAGTTTGAATTTCAATATATTCCTCGAAACTTGTTTCATATGACATTGAACTTATTTCAACTTAAATATGTATTCAATGTATCATAGAACAAAATATTATAAGTCATTTTCAATAGATTATAAAGCAACGGTCGAATTTTTACCTTAAAAAATGCTACCTCCTCGCAGCGAATGCGGATAACGGGCTTAATTAAAGATAAATGGTTAAATGAGAGAAACCAGTGGGTGGGGGAGAAAACAACGGGTTGGCTTCGGACGGATAAACTTACATACATATGAGATATTCAAATGACGGGACGCATATTAAGCCGGGAGTATAGAATCAATTATTCCCGCAATTAGGCGAAGTTCTGTCCGCAACACAATGGGCCCGGCTACCGCAGTCACGGTTGTATCGATGCAACGCGCCCACCGCGAATCCGCGCACAAATTGAATGCGGTAGGATCACGAGAGGGAAAGAGAGCTATAGAGTGAGAGAGTTGGGGGGGGGAAGGGAGAGAGACAGTGATACCGATGGACTTTGAGAAAGGGAGAAAGAGAGACGACGACGGCACATCCGTACCCTACTAATCTATTTCGCAGAAGGTTCCCGCACGCGGCGGCGGAAGCTTTCGCAAGTAAGAAACGGCAATATAGAGAGAGAGAGAGAGAGAGAGAGAGAGAGAGAGAGAGAGAGATAGGGAAAGAGGGGAGAGAAGACCATAGGGTCGCGAACCCTTCGACGCTTACGTATTGCGCGCATGCAGAGCGTCGGAAAAGGAGCGAGAACCCCACCCCCTCCTTCCACCCCTTGGAAAAGCATCTGCCGGACGAGCTCTCGCGCCCGGCATTTATTGTCCTCTATACCGTTACTCCTCGTCGTTATTATTATTGGCCTTTAAGGCTCGCCCCCTTCCCTCCTCCTCCCCCGCAGCGCCAGGGGGCGAATCAATACGTAATGCATCCTATGTATATACTCCTCGCTTTGAAATTTGTAATCGCGAGCGCGCCGTCTACATTTGTCGGGTGCAAAGGAGGGGGTGAGGAGGGGTCTCAGGTGTCGGAGTCGAGCCGTTACGCTCGTTAATAGCAGTAGTTATATATGGGCAAACCTCCGGGACGGCGAAAGTATGCTATGTATATATAACACGTAGATATCCAGACGGGCAAAGAGGAAGGAGCCAAGTCGAAGCTTTCTCTAGTGGATCTCGCCGGGAGGTGGGGGCGGCGGCGGCGGCTAATTGTCGCCGAGGCCGAATGATTGCATTATTCAAAATTTTGTACGCGGGTGGCGTGTAACGCGCGCGGTTCCTGCGTTTGACGTTTTAGCGCGGCGGGTCTGATGCTTTTAAGCCGCGGCTGGCTGCCGTACAGCTCTCTACATATTTCGTCACGCTCGCGCTTCTTCGCGCAATTTGCGCCGGGTGCGCGAGGGGACAGAGGATGTTAAATATTGAAGGTTAGCTCGCGTCGACGGCAACCGTCCGTGGCTTTCGAGGCGTGCGCGACAAGGCGCCGATCGGGGCTCGCGATTCTCGACGGAGGAACGAAAAGAATCGCGTCGACGCGGCAAAGTTTTATTCGAACGCCACGTATATGTGACTTCTAGATATCCTCCCCCCCCCCTTATTGTACAGTTTTAAATGGAGCAATTTTGGAGGGGAGGGGTAAGTAACAGAAGAATAATTGTCATAATTTAGTATTTATTATGAAAGGATCTCTTTTTAATGAAAAATATCTGCGTATTGCAGAATGTCGAAAAACTTTACATCATCTTTCAGAAAATTTCTTTATTATCGATTGCTTATTTAATTTTATTGAGCATCGATCTACTTATGCTCTGAAATACTGGTGCTACTCAACGACACAGATCTACTGTACGATGTAACTTTTGTCTCGAGACAAACATTTCGACGATCGGATTACTAGTCCGCGGCTTGAGGGATGAAAACGTATCGGATCTCATTCTTGATTATTGTCTTGGAAGAAATGAGTAATGTCAAAAAATAGAAGAAAAAATAGCGGTAAAAACCACATAAATGGAAATAATGCATATTTTGGAATTCGAGAAAAACCTTTTGCAAACCCGTCGTTAAAATCCATTACTCGATGTATATGCTTAAAATGTCATGGAAAATTTCCAACATATTTGTGGCAATAAATACATGGAATCAAACTTGCTTGTATTCTATGTTTCGTAATTATTACTTTTTATTACAAGTAGTACATTGTTGTGTAATATGAAATGATAGTATAGAAAAGATATTATTATAATCTGTATCGTTAAGCAAATTTTTAAATTTTTAATACTAGTTTTATGTTTCAGATTACATACTGGAAAAAACATGCAGGTTAAATTCTTTTTTGTCGTAATTACTGTAAAATCATTCTCAGAAATTCAAATATGTTTAAAGAAATCATGAGGTTTAAAATGGTGTACTAAATACTATGCAGTAATGCTATTTTTAGACGAATTTCTTATACAAAAAACCCACAGTGATTTCTTGTATCTTATAAAAAATATAACACAAAATTGATATCTGGATATAATATTTAAAAATTTTGATTATACTGTATAACACTTTGTCTTTTACAGTTTAGAAATGTAAATGTCAGTTTACACTTACAAGATACGGTATACAAATTTTAATAATATAACATAATATGCTGTTTGACTTTAATATAGAAAATGTAAATATTTTTTCACAATTAAATTAATAAATATTTTTATCGGTCTTACAATCTCATTATTTTATAATCTATTATACTACAATAATAACAGTAAGATCGTCCTGGTTTATGATCACCCCCAACGAACCTAAAATAGAACTACTAAAAATAAAATTAAATTAGATTAAAAATTCAAACTAAAAATAATAAAAATAAGTAATATTCTATGTTAGCATAGGAAAACCTGACTACCCTCTACTTATAGAAAATAAATTATTTTTTCATATGTTATATTTTATAACATAGAATATAACTTATTTTTAATATTTTAGTTTTGAATTTTATCATTCTTAATTTTTAATCTAATCTTATTTTATTTTTAGTAGTAAGTTCTATTTCAGATTCTCCGGGGGTGATAATAAACAAGGACAGTCTGACTGTCATTACCAGAAATGACAATCAAGACCTATAATAGATTATATTATATACTATGTTATATTTTTTAATAAATTATATTATAAAGACAATAAAAATATTTATTAATTTTATTCAAAACAGTCGACACAATAGAATTTTTATTATGTTCATGTTTATTATATTTTTATTTTGTACAATATCTTTTATCGTAATAAATTATTTGACTGTAATATTGAGGCGTTCCAAGAATTTTTTAAAATCTGTTTTAGATCATCTGCTTTCCGATTCGATTTTATTTTTTCCTCAATTTTTGAAAAACTTTCAAGTACTAGCTTTGAAAGTCGATATCATATTCTAATCGTAGTTTTCGGTATATGAAAAACATCTTTTGATTGTCAAAATGCTATAACAGATTTAAACATTAGGAAAACGTATACATCGTAGAGAACATTTTTTACCCGACAGTGCATAGCAATCTTTGTTAAAAATTTATTCTTGTTTAGAAAACGTCAATGAGCGCCACAGTTGAAAAATTATTATTGAAAATAGCTTGTGTATAATTGAGATTAGATATAACGCGCACGTGCCGAGCTCCTGCAATCAGTTGATTAGACGTGGCCGGTGTTCTTGTCGCGAAATTATTAATGTAGAAACAAAAGTCATGTTGCAAGTTCTCTGCGATATACCACGGGCAACTGAGTCCGGAACTCATAGTTCTCTCTCTCCCTCGCTTTCCTGATATATACATATAAGTCTACAAGCGTGCACTCCCAAATTAATGATAATTGAAAATTTCATGTCGACATCCCGGCCTCGTCTTCCATCCTGATGCCAAGGAGGAAGACGACGAGACGGCAGCCAGACTTCGCGGGAGAGAGCCGCCTCTCTCTCTCTCTCTCTCTCTCTCTCTCACCGCAAGCAATACCCATTCCAAGCGCTATTCAAAATTCATCGTCATGATACATACATTCGATGTGATTACGTCATAAAGCTTAATCCGTTCGGCGGCGTGGCCGCGCGCTCGCTCGTCGCCGAGGAAAACGTAAAGGGGGTGGTGCGGTGGCGTGGGCGGGCCAACGGGAGCGGCGGCAGGAACAGCAAACCAGGAGCTATACGGAACAGTAAGTATTCCCGTTCCGCCGGGCGCGCGTATAATCTCCCCGGAGGGGGCCAGCGAGTAGCTCTGGTCCCTCTCTCTCTCTCTCTCTCTCTCTCTCTCGCTGCCGCTCTCCTATTCCAAAGTGCCTCCGAGGAGGCCGAGATCTCAGGCACTTTGGAAAAGCCCCGTCGGCGAGCGAGCGAGCGAGCGAGCGCGTGTTTGCCGCTGCTTGCGGTTGTCGTAATTACGAGAAGGAGGAGACTACGGCTACCCAACCCCCTTCCCCGCGTCTTATGGCCGCCTTATAGTTCGCCTCCTCGCGAGAAACCGCGAAACGTCTTAGCCACCGACGGTCTTGTTAGCCTCGTCGTCTATATATCCCGGACGAGCCGGTGCGACGAGGGGAAGATGGTGAGGGGGAGGCGGGCCAAGGCACGCGAGAGGAGCCCTCGGCCTAGGCCTTTCGGGATTTCGCGGATCTTCCGGATGCCGAATATCTCTTATCTCTCTCTCTCTCTCTCTCTCTCTCTCCCCTCCCCGTTCGACTCTCTCCCGCGTTCCGCCTTGAGCACCCTGCGCTCTTATATATGTACTATATATGCGTTTACGTCGGGAATGCGATGGGATCAGACAGCCGTGGACTGCAGCGTCTTATAACGCCCTGTAAGACGTTATTATATTAGAATGTTGTAATTAAATCAAGTAGGTGTCGCTTTCGCTCAATAGTCACCCCACAAGTCTGAAGTAAGCAAAATTTTTGCTACGATTCAGTTTTATTTTAACATATTTTTTTATCGTTTAATCAAGTTCCGTTTATCCGGAGTTTGTGACCCGGGGTTTCCGTGACAAATCTAAAACTGTATAATCAATACTAGAATTTTTCCATCAATTAAATTCTTGTATCTATTTAGTTGTTTTTTCAATAATCTTTTTGAAAAAGTTTATTTAATTTTTTAAAATAATTTATTTGCTTTTTTCATGACATGAACTTAAATTATTGAACTATCGACGAAATCAAGAAATTAATAGAAAAAATATGTATTTATTTCTATCTTATTTTCAGAAAAATCCTATATATTGAATTAGTGACTTGAAAAAACAATTAAACGATACCACGAATAAATTACGCATATTGCTTCTAAGTATTCGGAACAGCAGAATTCGATTCTTGAAACAGAAAATATAGGAAATTAATTAACTCGTTTTGAAAACAATTCAAGAGACTGCTAAAAAGATATAAAATGATTCTATATTCACAACTTTTGGGAAACCCGGTTTAAAAGAATAATTTTTTTTTAAAAAACGAGAAAAAAAACATTTTTTAAATGTGATATTTCATTTTTAAATTTATGTATAAAATAATTTTAATAAAAATATTCGTTTTTCTATATTTTTCTAAATACTTTTTTCTATATTATACATTTTTAAAAAGTGTGTATTACAAGTCGCTTATAAGTAGGATTTTATTTTTATTGGAATGGATGCAAATCTAAGCGCTCATCAATTAAGAATAACGCATCTTCTTCGGAGAAGAAGATAAAAGTAAATGGTAAGTTAGTGCAAAGATTTACTCCTAGGACTTTCACTTTGATCTATCGAAGGTCGCTGGTTCGAGCCAGCTAAATGGAGAATTTTCTGAAAGTAATCCCATATAGACATACGAGAGTTTCTGAACTTATTTTCGACTGCTCGCAGTAGAGTTTGCCGAGCGTAAAAAAGCCCATACGTCTTCACACTTTACGCCATCCTCTTTATTTAGATGAATGCAACCTACCGACAATTAATCGGATAATCTTCAATCTTGTTCGACGCGCATAATCGTGGCTTTGAAAGTAGATAGATGCAATCTTCTTCTGTAAATAAAAACTATAATAAAACAGTAGTATCAAGGTTTTGCATCCTTTTAAATCCGTGAAAACGATACCGATTACTTATTTTCACGAAATCCTTTTTTTGACCACAACATATGTCTATATCTATATATATACCGATCCTTCCCGCTTGACCAAGAGCCGGGCGCGTTTCGCACCGCGATCGCGACGTCGTCCACAGCATCGCGTCCCATTCCGCGCGCGTCAGTACGTTTACGCCGACCGCTGGTTAACCAACCGTCGAGTCCATTAACAGCGGCACCAGTTAACGCTGCGCCCTTTTAGCTTCCGCGTTATACGGGGGGGTCGATGGATGGGGGACGCGCGAGCTCCGCGTTTGGAGTCCGAGCGCGCGGGAGGGGGGCTTCGTTTTACGACGCTTCGTTACGCGGATGGTTGCGTATATTTATTACGTATGGTAAGCGTCGTCGTTGTTCGATCCTCGGGATTTGCTTCACTTATAACTCCCCGATGCGTCGCGCTCTCTACGCTGAGAAAAAAATGTCTGTTATCAAGTAAATATTTTCTTGTTTTGTACCAAGTAAATTATTTTCTTAAATTGAGAAAGCATCTTCTTAAATCAAGGAAGTATTTACTTAATGCAAGAAGAATTTTGAATAAAACCACGTACTCTTAAATCTAGTCAATATTTTCTTAATTTAAGAAAATGATTTACTTGGTACAAAACAAGTAAATATTTACTTGATATCGGAAAATATTTTTTTCAGTCTAGATACTTTTTCCATCTTTGATTTGAATTATTGAACGAGATTGTGGTTGACCGCGAGATTCAGTGACTATATATATATTATATATGCCATTCATTTTCTTTCTCAAAAATTAAATTTAGGTCCTTCACTGGGACACGAATTTTGGGTTCATCTTTTTTCACGTAGTCAAATAGTGCAATATCTGCATATTTTCTTAATACCATTATGTTTGGAAAGAAAATATAGTTTTTTATGTAAATTTTTTGCTAATAAAATTTGAAGAAGTGAGATTCAAACTATTTATGATTTGCATCATATTAGCCTGCGATCGAGTCTGCGATCCTTACATAGTTATTCTTTGCTACAGATACCGCAATTACCGTCAAAAAATTATTTACGCCGAAATTTATTGAAATACGGACATCATCAATTCGATACTTATGAAGCTATATTTCTATGGATTTGTCCATACTTATATACAAATAAAAATTTTGTCCATACAAACAAAAATTTCCGACGTCTTTTAAAAAATCATAGTTTCAAATTTTTTCTCCAAATAATAAATTAGAAATTCATAATATCCCCAAATATGCTATAAACGATCAGAGTAGTAACGTATAAGCCGAATGACGTATAAAAGTATTTTTCACGGTACTTTGCACATACGTAAACATTATTTTACGCACGCACTCTGTCATTTTAATTCGGCCATTCAAAATCATTCGATTATCGAGGCTTTTAACGTTTCCGAGCAAGCGACGCGCGTTACATTCGGACAATAACAATTTTACGTTGACTTGTTTTATGGAGTCGCGGCAGTTTCCAGCCCTTTAGAGATTGTAAACATTTATACGCGCTCAAATGATAAATCATTGGTGCACGTTCAACGGAGCGCGAAAAACGCATACACCGATGTTTAAATTATTGTTCAACCCTACGGAGCGAAAATGTCGCGAAAAATTCATTTCTTCGCGGAGAAAAATCGATTCGATCGGACTTTGATACTTTAAACGGAAAAATTAACGTTATTTAACGCAATCGATAGATGGCGCCTGTACGCATCAATAATTGCAAATCGTATCGTAACTTGCCCGAAAGAACGTAAAAGCTATATTTAGCTGCGCATAGGTGGCTCGGATTAAAAAGTCATGCAGTTATATATGCACAATGATCACGCCATCGTAATCCTGGATAAATCGCACTCGTCTAAAATCATCGTTTGCAATCATCGCCCGGCATCCGACCGCGTCCAATTACTGCTCAAGTGTCTATATATAGTTGTACATACATGGAATGCGGGGAGTGCGTGCAAAAAAAGCCCGCCTAGGCGGAGGGGCGAGGGGGGGGGGTCGAAAATCGTCGGAGCAAACGAAAACGAGCGATGATCGCGCGTCATCGCCGGATCAGTGCGGCAGTATGCGATTATTACGCGCATATAGACGGGGGCGGGCGGCCCCGCGGGCAGCCATCATCGTCATCGCCGTCGGGCGCGCTCGCGCTACGAGGGCGGCGGCGGAGGGGGAGGAGGGCAGGCGAGTGGCGAGGGGCACGGAGACCGCCCGGCCATATACGCGGGCTTTATTAGCGCGCGCGACGCGATCCGGCGCAATCGGCCCAATGATTACAGCCGAAACATAATCGTTAGCGCCTACGACCCATTAACGACGCGGCGCGACGCGACGCGCTGGCTCGCGGGCGCCGCTCTCGATCGCGTCGTGTCGCCGAGGGAGAGAGAGGGAGAGACAGACATGGGGGAGGTGGGGGGCGGCGTCGGGCCGTTACAGCGACTGCCGCACGCCCGCTCGCGGATAGACCGCAGTCATCGTCGGTCTATAAATTCGTCGCTTAATGGGCGATGCTGTCCGAATGAATTTGCGCCGCCGATGACGCCCCCGGCGAATTTTCCCTGCGCATCTCTCTCTCTCTCTCTCTCTCTCTCTCTGTGTGTGTGTGTGTGTGTGTGTGCAGGCGACCGAGCTCTATCTATATAATAGGAGTCGCTGGATTTTACGCTCAGTACTCATTGGTATAAGTATATGTGCCTCGTCTTCTTCTTTGATTACGCGTGCAAATATGTCATTGGAAATCCTTGGGCTTTGATGATGCAATCTAAACGATAAATAACGCTGGTTTTGTTTACGTAAAGAAAATTACATCTTTATAATATACACGTAATAATTGAATAAATCTTAATCTAGGCTGAATTTGCCGTGATTACATTTTTCATTACATAGACAAACTATATTTTTCTTCTTCTATCTCTTTTAATATGGAAATTTACGTCGCGTACTAATTTCAACTTAATGTCCTATATACATATTGATTTAACGCTACAAATTGATTTAAGTCTGCGTATAATGCAGAGCCCTGAAAAAAGTAGAGAAACTCGTTTAAAAAATAACTATATTGATATCTACCTTGTAACATTTATTTTGTGAGAATGGTACGATTATAATTTTTAAAATGTACAATATAAAATATGTTATATATCGACTCAAAATAAAAATTTATTCAAACTGATAACAAAATAGGTTAAATTTTTCGCAAGGAACATTGTCACGAACTCAAAACTTTCCTCTCCATTTATTTAGGAGCTCTGGCATTTTTTACGTAAAAATACGTTGAAAAAAAAATTTTATATTATTCAAATTATAAAAAGAATTTGATCAATTTTATTATTTTTACCAAATTTTTAGGCTTAAAGAACGTGTCAAAAGCATATTTGAAATTACCTAGCATAAGACTGAAATTACTTTTTGATATTCGAAAAAATTAACAAAAAATAACAAATTTAATTTCATTGTGCATTATATTCATCAACGTGTAAATATAAGAACAAGAGTAAAGGTCATTTAGTTTCGATTATTAATTAAACACTGTAATGGCAATGATTTTACAATTTATTAATATTTTTAATGAATTCATATTATATAGTTATTGTTGCGTATGAATTTTGAAAATTAAGAAAAAAAATTAGTGTGGATAAACTTTATTCCCTAATAATTCATTTTTAATTTTAATAATATAGTAGTTATGTACTGATAGTATATTATGAAATGCGCCATTTTCTAATTTAATACTTAAAAATAAATTTTAAAATAAAGCAGTAAATATAAGAACAAGTATATATATATATATATATATATATATATATATATATATATATATATATAATACAAGCAACAAAAAGTTTAAAAAGAACAGAGAATAAGTGGAGCAGTAAAACCGTATCGGGTAGAGGTACAGAAATGAGGAAAGGGCGAGCGAAAGTTTCATACGGCGACAATTACACGCACGCAGAATTGCGTACACTATGTATAAGTACGGCGAGGCAGAAAAAAAAACCCTCGGGCTCGCCGACTCGTCGCACGAAGCGGGTGACAGTTTCGCCGGGGTGGTGGCGGGCCTCGACGCTGCGCGCTTAATAACTGGTTACCGTGTCTAACTATCGCGCACAACCTTATTTATTCAGCTCGCGGCTTTTTCAGCCCGGGCGCTCGCAGCGCAATTTTCCGCCTCGCCTTTCCGCGGATTGAAAGTCGAATTAATATTTTTTTTCTTCAACTTTTTCTTTTGCTTCATTGGTTTTTTAACGTTATTTTTTCTGTCTACGCCCCCCCCCCGACCCGCCCTCAATCCCCAGAACTTTCTCGTAAAACCGCCCGCCTGACGTCATTCGCACTCGCGACGATACCAAAATGGGACTCTCCGTGACCCAAAAAGGCAACGCGTAATAGTCAACGATCGGCGATGCAGTAGCGTTCTCGGCGCCCGGACGGCGTCAATTCCGTGCCCATTCTTGGTATTCGCAGGCACGATTTTGCGAAAGTTTATAGTACAAAGAAACAGGCATTAGTGTCAGGATTTTTGAACTAATTGCGCGTAGGTGCGATTTTGTTTTTAAGAATGTATCTAAGAGCATTGGAACTTTAGAACTCTTTTATCGTAATGCCGTGAGCGCAGCTCGAATGCAGAGCTATTTTTATGGCTGTTAATGAGTTAAGTTATGGTGGGGATTGCATACATTCTTCCATGGAATAGACGAACAATCCGATCGCGCTTATTACGTTTATTTCGACGGAGCTTTCGGCTAACCAACTTATCTGCTTCTTTCTCCTCCTCTTTTTTTTCTCTCACTTCTTTTGATCGACCTTTAAAATACTTGTAACTCTGCCTAAAGAATATGATAAAAATCATTAGACGAATTCGACGGCCTTATTGCGCGTATGTCGCTATGTTCTATTCGGAAAGTCTCTATAACAAATGTTTTGTTGGTGCTTGCGATTCAGCAGTTTTTACAATATTGTTCGATTAATTCTTTAGATGCATAGTAGGGACTATTCGCAGCTTTTATTTAAACTTGCGGTCAGTTTTTAATTGCTCACATATTTATTTATTGAAATATTCCTTTAATAAAAATTAAAATTAAGATTAATTATTTAGCAATTAAAATTTTTTTTAATAATTGCAACATTATAATTAATATAAATAAAAAAGTAGATTTTCAGAATTTATCTTGTAATATTTTTTATTTTCATTAATGTGTGCATTTTTAATTTACTGACGCTGTGGCATCGACGTTCGATCTGAGCGTCATTCATTTTAGAAAATATTAACGTACTGTTTTCACTGTTTCAATAAACGAAAGGATAAAGGATCCACTTATCTTTCATATTTTTATATCGAAAAACTAATAATTACAATATCTGCGTTTTAAGCCGATACTCTAACACCTGAATGGACGTTGACTCGAAAAGTAAGGACTTACATCTGTATATATATATATATATATATATATATATATATATATATATATATATATATAAAGTACTGATACACGTACTGCGAAGACAGTTGACCGATTATATATAAATGTATGAGAAGAGTTCGTGTGATGGTTTAGACGCTATCAAGATATACGTTCATATATACATATGTACATAAATGTGTGTATCTATATACATATACATTTATATATATATATATATATATATATATATATATATATATATATATATGTGTGTGTGTGTGTGTGTATGTATGTAAGTATGTATAGAATCACAACCGTGTCGAGGGTCTATTGTTGAAAGCGCCCGCGGCGGGCGTCGATGCGGCATCGCCCAGTAGCGTGCGATGAATTTGTACATATATACATACGTGTGTATATATACAGCCAGGAGCTTCGCCCGTGTATACATCGCGACGGGGCGGACGCAGGCAAGTAATTCCCGCAATTTCATCTAAATTCCGGACCGCGGGCGTACACATACACACGGCCCCACACAGAAACACAGTTGCGCTTACATAGAGACGCGTTAATCCGCGCGCGGCTCCGTCTCCCAGCCCCGCACGACGATGCTCCGTAGCGTATGCATTGCATTCTTTCTCGGCTCGGCATTGCCGCCGCGCCGCCGCCCCGTAGCCGGCGTCAAAGTCGCTTTTGGGGCGAATATCTCCGTACCTGCGCTCGCTCGCTCGCGCGCGAGGTATCCGGCGCGCATTTCTTACGTGATTCGAACTATACCTTCCTATACTGCTCTCGCTTCACTTTGTTTTATCGCCATATTAGAAGAGCCGGGAGGACGCGAGTTTTAGGGCGCATTATTGGCGCGATATATATATATATAAACATGATTAGGCGCGCACTCGCGAGGAACGCCAAACACGTCGGCTACTCGGGAAGAGAGAAAGGGACGGAGGGCGCTCTCCGTGTACTAGGCATCCCCGGTGGGCATGCCGATGTATCGAGCGTTTGAAGTTTAAAATATCATGCATTATAGGATGCGATGACCTCTCTATGGCAATTATTCATTGGAGACCGAGGCATTAACAGGGTATAAAGACCATGGACCTGCAGGATATACTGCTCGTTTCGTACGGCGCTCTGCAGCCACGACAACGAAGACGGAGAACACAAGAGCAAAGTCTCCGTGCCTGAAAACCTTTTGTAGGATTTTGCTTCTCCTTCTCCAAGCTTCGCAATTTCTTCTCATTGGCGAGAGGGCGAAAGCAGATCGCGCACGTTACCGCGACGTGTCCACGTAAAGGTAGTGGATGATCGTACTATTTAGTTACCGTTAATCCATCCATAAAGTCCTACGCTCCTGCTCCGCGAACTTTGAATTCGGTGTGTTACTTTTTACAGCTTTTATTAATCCTGCTTCAACTTATATATAGTGCAGTTCGTAAATATGTGGAAAATATAGATTGCTCGAGGATAATGGGCGATGAGTATAAATGTTTAAGAGCGAAAAGTAACGTTGCAAAGCTTTATCGTTTTCGCTACGTCAAAAAATTGGAAAAGTCTCGATAGCGAAAGCGACTTTCCCCGTTTAGAGACATGCACGATCGTATGGTCGCTTCCCGATCCTCCCTGACTAATGGAATAAAAGTTGAAAATAAAATTCATTCTCGGTCTTTTTATTTCTACGATTGCTTAGAGACTTACGATTGAACAAGCGTATTTTCTATGGCTATTGTTCAGACATTCAACACGTTGATTATCTAAGCGAGAGTCGGTTCTCACTTGTTTTTCACCCACTAACTCGCGCTTATTTTCTAGCGAGGAGAGTTTATGTAAGAAGGGCTACAAGGCGACCCAATGTAACGACTCGAAAGCGTTTTAGAGCAAGTCGATTCGCTGATTTCGTCGCAATAGTTGAGATGTGCTGGCATTCTGTGCACCCTGGAATCCTTATTCTAGATCTTTATGTTCTTATTATAGATACTTTCTTTTAAACGCTGAAATATATTTATATTCTTTTTAAGATTTTTCATATCTATGGATATGCTTTTCCTATCCTAGCTGAAACCAATTGACTTATTATAATTACTTGATTCGAAACTATCACTTTTTTAATTTACCGACACCCAATATTTCGTATCCCACGATTTATTTATTCGGGAGACGTTTTTCGTGAAACTTCGCTTGCACAAGTTCATTTCTACAACGTCGATTTCACGACTCCAGAGTAGTGCCGTTGATTGCTCGACATCTGATTGATAAGTAGGCACTTTTGACGTTCTTCTCGCTCCCTCTCTCTCTCTCTCTCTCTCTCTCTCGACCGATCTCATCCCTCCGCGACCTAAATTTTTACCATATTTCAATAATTAAATTTACCATATTTGAATAATCGAAAATCGCATCGCTTGAGAAAGATCACGCTTGTCCTTCCCATATTGCAGCGTCGAATATTTTTAGGATGAGACACGAAATAAAGGATCCGATGGATTAACTCGTCGGCGCTACTACTCCCGCGGCTCCTCTTCTCCTCCTGCGCGATTGCCGCGGTACGAGCGTCAGACTTTGACGAGATTATACGTCGGTACTTGCGTGTCCTTCGTCGTCCTCCGCTCGCCCGAGAACGCGCGCAGACGCAAGAACGTCCCTTACTTACGTTAAATCGCCCACTCGCGAAAATCCCCCGCACTCAGCGAGGAACTACCTTCTTCGTCTGCTTCTTCCCTATTTCGCAGAGTTGTGCGCGACCTGCTGCAGATTTTTTGCGTCTGTCTCCCGCTCCCCGCTCTACCCCCCCCCCCTCTCTCTCTCTCTCTCTCTCTCTTGCCGCCCGAGGGAGGCTTCGCGTCGTACGTGAGCCGACGGCATATTCTACCTGGTGTAGTTGGCGCACTGGCGGAATTTCAGAAAAAAGGGGGAAGAAGAGAGAGAGAGAGAGGGGGGGGGGAGGAAAAAAGAAAAGGCTCCACTCGCGGAGCCATTTCGCAGGGGTAGAGTCGCAAAAGCCAATTTCCTCTCCAAAAGTGGTTTGCCAGTCGACGGATAATTTATTTAAAAGCTTCGCTGCATAAATACAAGGGTGCGCCGGGGTAAAAAAGAACTCCCGAGCCTACGGGGCCTCACAATTGCCGTTGGAACTTCGCGGTCATTGGCGGCAGCTATCTTCACGTAAATGATGGCTTCGAGAAACATGGTAGCGCGCTCGAGCGGACGCGCGGCCAAGGCAGTTAGAAACAAAAATACAACGGTATTTATGTGTATATGTAAACCTATATGCACACACGCACACGCACACACACACACACACACACACACACAGACACGCACAGATATGCGCGCGCAAACTGCCGCGGATTTTACTTTCCCGAGCGTTTCAGAAAATATTAGACATTCAAAAGTATTATTATTTCCCCGACGACCGAGAGCATGTATATATATCCAACATTATGCTAAATGCATTTTAATTTCCGTTCCGCCGCGGCTCTTAAATAAATTAAGCATCCCCGTGTGCTTGTGTAATTTATTATCTTATAAATAAAGGATCCCTTGCGATGTCGTTAAAATTAATTGACTGTCAAGCCAATGAATAAATCATTTTATTGAGTTTAGGATGAATTTAAAGTTTATTTAATATTCGCCTCTTCCTCACGCCTAGGTGTCCCCACCCCTTAGATAGATATATATACACACACACGTGTATATGCGGTAGGTAAAGGTAATTAATTATTAAAATAAACTTTTAATTAAATAAAGATCGTTCACAATGTAGCTGTTATTAAACTGAAATAAACAATGCTTTGTGA
This sequence comes from Sycobia sp. Sy_11, assembly GCA_018907035.1. Classification (NCBI taxonomy): domain Eukaryota; kingdom Metazoa; phylum Arthropoda; class Insecta; order Hymenoptera; family Epichrysomallidae; genus Sycobia; species Sycobia sp. Sy_11. Next base: position 812,933 of record JACCIC010000073.1, on the reverse strand, counting down.
ATATAAAAATGAGTATGCGCATCCGGTTTGGTTTCTTTTACGATACTTCTGCACGCAACTCGTAGCCCCCAGTGCGTGATGGTGATTTTCTTGTTTATCCCGTAATTTATGCGAAGTGACTCAAAATTTATTGTTTATTCATTAAGGAACGGCGGCGTTTAGCGGCTATTTATTTAATGTCGGTTAAGAATCCTATTTATATATGATTAAAAGTACATTATTTTAATACTCGTCAATCTATTATCAACGAGTGCAAAATAATAGATTTTTTCCAGAAATTGCACGAAGAAAGGAATTGAGGCAAAAGAAAAACTTTATGAAGCTGCGGAACATCGGCAGAAAAGAAAATAAAACGAGGAGAAGTAATATCTATTAGTTCATGTAATGGTTCCAGCATTTTCTGTAGAAACGATCGATCGCGGCAGATTGTATAGAAGTTAGAGAGCGGCTACACGTTCCCTGAGAAGCGCGTATAGAAGATCAAAAACCCGCGCCAAAAAACCAACTTCCGGCCTAGCGTGCGCGCGCACGCCCAGCATATGCTTCTTTGTTCCGGTGTTCATTTTTGCTCCCACCACGGCTAAGCAATAATCGCAAGCTAGACCTCTGGATTTAACCGTAAGGAATTGTACCAACAATAAACAGTTAGAAACTTCAAAAGAACTATGTATTCACAATGAGTATATAAAATAACTTCTATGTTGTCAAATTTAATTAAAGATCAGTTATATTTTTGAATCGAATCTAAAATGTAGTCAATTTAGGAGTATTTTATTTTTTCTTAAAATTTTAATGTACTGATTACGAAAAACAGGAAAATAACGAAATTTCCCGCACTCAAAAGGTATAATGAAAAGATGAATTACAAAGGTGAAAAATGTTGGAAACAGATCGAAAGAATAAAAGAGAGAGAAAGGCAGAATGGGAGAGAAGGAAAGATAGAAGGGAGAAAGAAGGGGAGAGAGGAATGAATCTCGGAAGCAAGTCACAGCCGAGAAGCAGAATAATGTTACACGGGATGTAAAATATAAAGGAAAAGGCAAACGTGTATATATATATATCTATATATATACATAAGGAAGAACAATGCATAAACAACGCCGGGGGCGCATTAGCGCATTAACAATTATATTACGGAAGCTCCTCGGCCTGTTATATGCGCGAGCGAATCCGCTTCATGCACGCACGCCCGCAGGGACGCGCGGCGCCTGGAAAAATAAACTTAACCGCACGACGACGCGCGCCGAGAGAGTGAGCGATATAGTATGTATTTATATATCTGTTTGTAAAGCCAAAGGGAGCGATGGAACGGGGGGAGAAGGAGAGAGAGAGAGAGAGAAAGAGAGAGAGAGCGATAAGGGGGCGGCAGTTCTTCCCGATAGCACGGTGCGGCGATGCTCTCCTGATGCGCAGTCACTCGAATAGGTTGTGTATGTTCTGTATTCTATATAATAATATACACGATATATAGAACGTTGAGGAATACCGATGTATTTTCTTCTCGAGATGTACATAGGAAAACAGCTCTGCGCCCGTGGATTCGTTGTGCTACACCATAACAGTTAATTATATCGAATGAACGGATGACCTTTTTTCTTTTTATTTATTGAATGTTTTCTTAGCTTTGTTGTATAATATCTAATTGTTTTTTATAACATTCTAATTTGTTATATAGTATCTAAAATTATTATCTGCATTTGTAGTCAGAAAAATTGATATTTAAACCATACGTTTTTTACGAACATTCTTTTTTTAAGTTGAATTTTGTAATTAAGATTATGGTAATAAATGGGCGTAATTTGTTCGAATTAAGTAATAAATACATTTAAATAGTCGAAAAAATATCTTTAGTTTCGGTCTGGTAGAAAACTTTCTAAACTCTTATATAATATAATAATGCAATTATACAGGTATTTAGTTTTCTCAGTAGGTTGTAAAATGTCATTATTATTTTTGTAACAAGAATATGTATCTTTAAATTTTTGTTTCTCTAATTTACTTAGTTAATTCTATTTATTATCATTCTTAACGAAATTCAAAATTCATTTCAAAATTATCAGAAGTCTGACCAAATTGCGATATATTCACTTGCTTGTAAAAATATTTTTTAACTCACTCAAACTCATGAATTGTTACATATTTTCAAATAAGGAATCTAATTTCGAGAGTTTTAGTTACTCCAAAATGCTAAAATATTCTTTATGGAAAAGGTCAAATTTTTTTATGATTAATAAAATGCAACGCCTTTAGGCTGCAACTATTGTACTGTTGACATTATCGTCGATCTCCGTTCCATTAATCAGACATTTAATTGATTAAAAAGTACTAAAACTAAAACATACAGCAATAGTATACCGTAACTATCTGGAATTACAGGTAACAATATAACAAAATTGATGTCTTGTAACTCTGTTCCACGTGTTCATTATGTGTTCATTATTATATTTATAATAACTATAAATATATCTCTTAGTTTGTTTTATATCAGCCGAAGAAACTAAAAATAATAAGCCGTACTAAAATTAAAAAAAAAATCTTCCATAAAGAAATAAATTTCCATGTTCTGTATCAGATTCACAAGATTCCCGTAACAAAAATTTATCTTAATCGAACGAAGCGCGCCAAGATAAAATCGCAGAACGCAAAAATGACCAAATGACAATGACAAGTTCTTGCGTGAGAAACAATGAGAGTTCGAGGGCTGAGAACGGGCGGCTTGAGATATATATATATATATATATATATATATATATATATATATATATATATATATATATATATAAACGTTTCTCCTCGTGGCGTTGCGGTGTGCGCGCGAGGGGTGCGTATAACGCAGGATGAAAGGCCGTTCGGCGGGCGGTGGCAAAGAGCGCGAGTAGCTCAGGTGAGACTTAATTAAACACCACGGGGTGGGCGGAGGGGTGTGGCGAGGGAAGGGGGTTCGAGAGCGAGAGCGACACTCACTCCGGTCCAGTTCACAAAGTGACCGCGACAACTGGCTTTTCATCCCCCCCGCTCCGACCCCCACCCCTTCCCAACGATTTTCTCCTGGGCGCCGCCGTGACGGACAATACAGCCGCAGCGTCCGCGGCGCGATAATACGGTAAATCTACACCAACAGGCTTCCGCGAAACCGAGCCAGGAATGCGGACTAGCGACACTTTTTTTTAACCGTCCCTTCTTCCCTTCGTCCTCGTGTCGGTGCCGTGAAATAATTAATTGTAGGAATTTACCAATAAATGAATGGAATTTCCTCAACCATACCCGATTGAAACAATTTATATTAAAATGTACAAAAATAATTAATATGTAATATTAACTCATTTACGTACGTTATTCGTTAATTTTTGAAACCCAAAATTTCATAATGATGAAAAAGATTTTTGGTTTGGAATTCAACATATACTACAGAAAACTCATTGAGGAAAATAACATAAATTTTATGGAATGCTAACAATAACTTTACTTATTTAGATTACAGTTAAAATCTAAGATGGATGATTTTGATGCATCAGTTGTTTCTAATGTATTCCTTCAAGCGTAATGAATTTTAATTCTATTTGAATTTTGCGTCTTATAAATGACTAAAAATGGCATGAAGTTAATTTATTATTGAGTTAATTTATTATTTAAATCTGTCTCCACGATCGTTTTATTTAGATATATTAGAAGGGACAAGAGGTCGTAAAACATAAATTTTACGAAACTGAAAAGCATCGGTAGCTTAGACGTGGGCAAAGAATTTGGTTTAACCTTTCGTCCCCGGTTTCATTAAATTCTCTCCCTCCGCTGGCGCGGACGTCTCTTCCTCCTCGTCTTCTCCATCGCTCCTCCTCCCGCCCTCGCTCGGTAGATTCATTTACATCCCATGCTTCCGAAGCATGAAACTATATATATGTATACCTTCGAGGGAGTTCTTTCGTAGACGTATGTACAGTTCCAATGTTACGAGCTCGCCTTAACGCGCTCTCGGATTCATTGAATCTATACGTACAATCTCCCATGCGCATCTGTCCGTATTACACGCTCTTGAGGATACGCGTGTGTACGAACTCGCACAAATCCATATTATGCTCCCTTCGCTTCAGCCGCGGACAAACTAGAGTTAAAGCACATGGGCCGAGAAAATGAAGAGAATGGAAGCAGAGTGCGCGGGCGCGCGCGAGAGAGAGGGGGGGGGGAGGAAGGAACGAGAAGGAAAAAAGCGGCGTCGCTGCGAGAGCGGCCGCGGGCGGGGGGCTGAAGTCGACGTCGGACGGGCAGCAAAAGCCTTTGGCTCTTTGGGGGAAAAGAAGAAGCGCAGGGAGGGCTAAAGAGGGAGCCGGGGCGCAGATTCGCGCGCGGGAGCCTCGCGCCCTCAAAGCGGGGCCGTCGCTTTGTGGCGCGCTTTGAGATTTCGCGCGCGCGCTGCACATTCCGACTCATTGAAAATTGAGGAGAATACGCTCGGTGCGCCGAAGCGGGCGGCCCCGCGCGGGGCGGAGCGGACAAGAAGCGGCCGAGTTCGGAACGAGTGCTTCGCGACGGGTGTTACGCATGCCCGAGTAAGACCGCGCGGAGGACGGGGGCGGAAGATGCCGATGACGCTGCGAAGCGCGCCAGGGCTGGTTCGTTCTACCGTGGCCTTGAAACTCGGACGTCCCTTTCTTGCGTACGCGAAACTCATTCGCCCGTCCCAGCCCTTCGAGTCGCGCGCCTCGGAGGCGCGTACGAAGTATCGGAAATCCGCGCAGCGCGCTGGGGCCCGGCAACGCCGCGTACTAAAAATGGAATCTGACCATTGCGCGAAGTGGAGCAAATAGTAGAGCCCCTCCCCCGACGCTGAAAATATCCGAGAAACTGGAGCGTCGCGCCGTGCGAGCTATTTTTCTTTATTTTTTAATTATCGGAGTCCTGGAAAGCGTCTCGGCCGTCGCGCACGGGCACACGCAGAGGCGCGGAAAAAAGCTGCCCGAAAGAAGATTTCGAAACCGATCGCTGAGCTGCCGAGACGGGGCGCAAAGAGGAGGGCTATATTTATGGAGCCAAAGGTGTGCGCGCGTCCGCGATGGATTAGAGGCTACCTCTTCGATGCTTACGTGACCCGCTCGGCTAAAGTCGGCCCGTTTTCTTTGAAGAACCACCCTTTGCTCGCGCACACGTGCGATCCTTAGATTTCTTTCCACTCGTTTGTATGTGTCTAATATATATATATATAGCCTCATGCCCGAGTGCTGATTTTCCGATGCCTTTGCCCCGCCGATTTTGCGGTGCGGAGATGACGGCGTAGAGGCATATAAGAGAGAGAGAGGATCGGCGCCGTTTACTTTTTTCTCGCGCGCGAGTATTTGCGTGTTCCGCGCCGTCCACTCGTTTCCCTTATCTCTCGTTTTTCTTTACTCTTTCGCGAAAAAATAAACGGGCTCTTAGCCCCTTCACCCCCCAGCCTGTCGGACACAACGACGCAAAGTCACCTACTATTTTTGCCGCTTTGTCACCATCGCTCTGTCCTTCTCACTCGCTCTCTTTCTTTATCCAGTCTTTGCGCATAGTTCGCTACGGTATGCCCTCGATAATTTAGCTTGCGCCACGGGACTTTGTCACCTCGGTCTCGAGATTATAAAAATTAACCAGTGTTTGCTTATATAATTTGCATACCAAGATTTCTCTGACGCTTAGTCAGAGTTACAACAATTTATTCGGTCACATTAAATAAAAATATATTGATTATTATAATAAGCGCTGTATCGAAAAAGTAAAAATCTTTAAATAATTGAATACGATTCTTCTACATAAGAAATATTTATATTCCATTGTACTTAAAATCATTCGAATTAAACTCACGAGTCGAACAGATGTTATAAATATAAATATTATATATATATATATATATATATATATATATATATATTATAATTCATATGTAAGAATCACCTAATTAGCTTCTCAATTCGTTTGAATGACATATTCCTTATTTCTCATACCATCTCAATATTCAATCTAACACTTATGGAAAATTAAAATAATATTAATAAGGCTTCAAATAGATCCACCGAATTGCAAACGAAGATTAAAAAAAACTCATGTAATTCAAAATATTTTTATTCAAAATATTTTTGTAATTTAAAATATTCAAAATATTTTTCCACAAAAATTTAATTTATTACTTCTTTGGATTTGTGTTTTATTATTAACAATTTTTATTCTAAAGTATTGGTCTCATCTAATTTTTCAGTTTGTAGAGTTATATTCAAACTACCTTAACATATTTAACTGCAATTAAGCATGCTTTGGATCAACATGAAAAATTATTATCTTGCTATATTTAAAACTTGTGGTATTCTATTGATTTTTGTTAATTAAAGTTATATATATATATATATATATATATATATATATATATATATATTAAAATACACACAATAAATTTATCAAATACAACAATTTCTTGTAATATGGAATTCAAAGTCACATAGGCTAATTTCAGATTGCCAGTGTTGAATAAATGACTGTTCTTCGATTAAAAACCCTCTGACATTCTCAAATCATCGAACGTTAAAAGTCGCGTCCAATTACTACGCCGAACTTTTTTAGATCGTGCACCGCGGCGCGCTCTCCGGCCGACATCCGCCGGGCGTTACCGCGCCGAGCGCGCGCCGGCAAATATCACAATTGCTCCCCTCTCCCTTCTCATTTACAGCAATCAGTGTCGAATCGGCTCGTTTTACGGGCGTCCGGGCGCCACAGCGCAGTGGGAGCCGCGCACCCATCGCCCGATGCAGGCGCGCCCGCCGCGCGTCGACGGGGCGGCCGGGCCCTCTCTTGCGGTCGCGCCGAGAGGCCAAGATTTATACGCGCGGCTCCGCGCACCCCTCGAATTAACCGGGCTGCGCGTTAATGCCGGGGATCGGGTGTCCCGCGTAATTGGGACCCGGGGGACTCGGCGGCGACCCCCCCCCCTCCTTCCAACCCCTCCCGCCGCGCCGTCGCCCCTCAAAGGTCGCTTTCGACACGTACGCGCCCGCGTTCGCGCTGCCCTCCTCGCGCGTCCGTGCGCGCGTCCTCGGTCTCGCCGTTTCCCCGCTGGCGCGCGGGGCGCGAGAACGCCCGCGCTCGACCGCGCGACCCGTGCGACGCGCGGCGCACGCCGGTGGCGGCGATTAATCTTCGCGCGAGCGCGGGTCCTGGAGCGGCTCGAGTGTCGATTATTTTCCACATTCATAGTACCGCGGGACTACGGATTTATTCAAAGTGGAGGGTGGATGGCGAGCCTGTCGATTGCGCGGGACGAGTCGACCGTCGTCCTCTGGATATTAAATGTTTTGTTAAAACGGCCGTTGATGCGTCAAGTTCATCGCACGGAATACCTCTGCGTCAATTAATCGTTATTTTTTTCATAAATCATTATCAATATATACATAGAACGAAATTATCTTGAGCATTGTTTCTCCTTTGGTACGCGCACTTTCAAACCGAATTTTAGAAAAATAGCATTAAATCCACAAGCGAATCTTTAAAGTTGAATGATCAGTCTCTTATGTTATTTTAAAATGTTTTAAAATAGATAAATATTAGAATAAAAAAATTATCTTGAACAAATACATGTTCTGAAAATAATCTTCTCCACAATTTGTATCGATTCCGTACATCAAAATAGTATTGCTAAGTTAATAACAATATTATATCATAATAGTTAATAACATAATCAATAATCGTGCGACTATCAAAGCTTATGTGATATTCGTTAAATTTTATGAAAAGAAGAGAGATAAAGGCAGTGCGACACCCGATGTAGACGCGCGCGCTTGCCAACGGTATGTCGTTGCTCCCGACGCAGCCGCAATAACCTCCCTTACCCCTTTGTTGGAAACGCGACGAGACTCCTTCTTTTTTTACCCGTGATAATTACCAATTTCACGTGCCGCCTTTGTTAGTCAATAGTTGAACTCGGTGACGGAATGTGGCGCGGCTTTTTCCAGTTACTTGAATATATTATATATATATATATATATATATATATATATATATATATATATATATATATATATATAGAGTATATATATAGAGTTCAATACTGAGGGGTTGAATTTTAACCGATTCGACTTTCTAGACTACGTAATATGGTTAAAATTGTTTTTATAATCACTGTTGTAAACTAAATTGATACAGTGAAAGATATTCTGATACAATATTATAAAAAACAAAAAAAACACAATGAAAGGTATTGTTATTTCTAATGGTTAAGATAAGATAAATTCATTAGATGTAGTGTGTTCGTTTACGAATATACCATTAGTTTTATTTTAAAAAAAATAATCTAAAATTAAATTAAATTGGTAAAGTAAACCTACATCGTCTGACAGTTTATTAAATTTTAATTTACACCATCCATTCGGAAAGAAGATAGGTACTATAAAGGGCGTCATTGTCAGAGCAATGAATTCATCGCATAAAAATTTTAGAAAATAGAATTTCAAATTAGTCAAATAGATATCCAATTACTTTTGCAAATAAAACGACTATGAATATAATGGACGGAAATTATTATAAACTTGAAAAATATTTGAACGTTGATGGTAGTGATATATAAAATTAATTGCAAATATTACATTGGACAAACAAAATCCATTAACATTTTTATAGTTTGCGAACTAAAACTAATGTATGCGGTTGAAAAGAGCATTACTTAGATCGTTTCTATTCCTTCGACTTTTAAAATGTAAGTATATTGGAACAGGGTATTAAAAAAAATATAAAACAAAGATTCTTGAAAGTATTCACAGTTTGAAGAAGCACAATACTCTAATTTAACGTTAGAGTAAATTAGCAATACTTATCATGCTTTATTACTATAAGTTTATGTTTGACATTTCACGTTGAGCGAGGTGGGGATTGAGTATGTCTCATTACTGTATTCGATATTCATAGGAAGCTTAGATGAGCCGAAACGGTTCGAAACGTTAAAGCGCATACATAGATTCGATGAGTTTGATGGCGCGGCAGTAAGATTATCTTTTGTTAACAATACTGCATATTGACTCTTATCTCTTTTTCAATTTTTTAGTAGTAGTTTTTATCTTTCAGACTCAACGTCGGTGATTATAAATAACGATACTTAGATTGCCGTTATACAGTTATATTTATATGATTTTATACAGACTGTAAAAGGCCGATAAAAATGTCTGTTAGTTTAATTGTATTATTCGAATTTATATTGCTGTAAAATCGTCGAAATTTAATAGAAAAGCAAGATTTAAGAATTTCTAGAATGTCTACTACTGTATTCATGGAAGCTTACAACTACCATGTTCCTGTCGCATTTAATTGAAAAAATCTCTCGGCGTGTGCGAGTCAACGAGAATTTTCCCGGCAGCTCCAATAATACGAAATTAGCTCGATGCTCTTCTCACCCGCGCGAAATCGCTGCTGGCCGTAAAAGTTGCGCGGGTACGGAGAGAATAACCGAGAGACGAGCCTTATCGAGCGCAATAATCTCGAACGAATGTACGATTTCGCGATTACAAAGGCCGTAAAAGGTCATCTCTCGTTTTTGGCGCACAGAGACACGAGCGCGCCTTCCCCCTCACGCTCTCTCCCTCTATTATTTCGCTTCGGCACCCTTCCGAGAAGAGAGGTAGAGAGAGAGAGAGAGAGAGAGAGAGACAAAAATACAATGCGACAGCCCCGAACGAGCAGTCAGCTAAATAGGTTCCCCCTCAGCTTAGCGTTTCTTTCTTTCCAGCCGCGCGCACCCCCGTCGCCTCCCTCCCCCGGTGCTACTCGCGATACGCGCGGATTTTATAAGCGGGCTGCTAACCGCAATCCTTGCGACGCTCCCGGCCGCAACTTGCCGACTCGTAAAAAAAGCAAAAGCTAATTTTGTTTCGAGAAGTATCTCGCTCTCGCTCTCTCTCTCTCTCTCTCTCTCTCTCTCTCTCTCTCTCTCTCCCATCGAGGCCCGCTTCTTATGTGTATAAAAATTTATGGATCTCGCCAAATTTATTATAGGCTTCGTGAATGCGAAGTCACGTCCTCGTCTTTCTCTTTATGACGGTTTTATTAATAATTATTCGGAGAACGGTGGATGCTTTCGGTTATTAGCTTCGCGACGACTAATTTGTTTTTCTGTACGCAAGGAGAGTGTTAAAAAAAGAGGTGATCATCTTACATCGAGGGAAAAATATTACACATTTTCTTTTTTATAGATATTTTAATGGAAACATCAAGAAAATAGACGAATATCGGTGTCGATCCAAAAATAATTAAAAATTACTACAGTTTTCAGACGATGAAAAAATTACAAAAGTGAATGCCAAATTGTGAAGAAGTTTAAGCCGCTTATACAGAATGCTCGATCAAAATTTTTTAATTTCTCATATGTCAAACGTAAGGGTTGTTAGTTTTTCAGAATTTCAATTCAGTTCTACGCTATATTGCTATATAGTACTTATTTTTCGCGGTTAAATTTCAATCTATAATTAACATAAGCTGCTATTGTTTATTTTCATTAATAACCTTTCCTCGCTTTAATTTCAACAGATAAAGATTTATTTGGAAAAGTATACATACTTTATGTTCATAACAGATCTTTTTTCGTCGCTTGCTCCCCAATACAGAAGTAGAATCATTTTATTTTCCACAGCTCATTTTGTTCAACGAAATTGATAATAGCGTTTACAATATTCGTGAATAAATATTTTTGTTAATTAGAAATTTATGTTACTATATTCCCATTACTTCTCGTAGTAATAAATATCACATTGGTATCGAGTAATGAAAAATTTATATTACAAATCTAGTTTCATACTTTTTCGTTGATGAACAAATATTATATTTTCTTTTTAACATTATTTCCCATAAGTACCGTTCAATAAAAGAATTGACGTTCTGAATTCTTCAACAATCATGCCTTACACGTACTCAAAATTCACTTTTAATTTGATTCCGTGGCAGAGTCAGACAAAGCCTAAAACTCTCGTTCTCGATTTAATTCTGCAAACGATCTCTCCGTAATCGGCCGATTGGAAAAATCCGGATAGAGTCACCCCGTTCCACTATGCCCTGGCTTCCGTCCCGTACCGTTCCGACCTGCTGCGGCTATTGTCACGCATAGCTGCAATAGTTAACGAGTTCGAAATGCGTGGGGTCGCGCTCGGCCAAGTAATTTTAACGCGGAAGCCGCGTCGGAAGAAGAGCAAAGACGGAGGAGTCGGATGTACCAGGCGTCTCTCGCCATTGACAGCCTAAGGAGGTTATACATATATACATATCGAACGAGGAGACGCCCTTGTTAACGTGATTAGGCTTTTCTTAGGAGCACGAAGGACGGAGAGCTGAGGGGGTGGGCGCACTATTCGACGCGGTCATTAGTCCGATTGGGACCGAAATATATACATATATATATATGTGTATATATATATATATATGTATATATATGTATGTGCATAGAATTGAAAACGCGCATATCCGCCGGGATGAGGTCGACTCATCAATCACCCCGGGCTGTCGGTTCGCGTCGCGAGGGCACAAATTACTTATTACAGAGTGGCGAAGATGGAGGGCAAGGGGGAGGTCTGATTTGACGCTCGCGCGTTCGTCGAATCGAGAGCTGTTTATGAGCACGTCGACGAATATAGCCGTGGAACCCGCGAGGGAGCGAGGGAGGAGGAGTTAAACGAAGGAGGATCGGTCGTGCGCCGGAATTTGTTTTAATGAACGCGGTCGTGTTTTCGCTCTTTCTCTCTTTCTCTCTCTCTCTCTCTCTCTCTCTCTCTCTCTCTCTCTCTCTCTCTCTCTCTCTCTCTCTCTCTCTCAACTTTTTCACTCATCAATAAAAGAGACACCTCTTACAACTCGACTGAGGCTTAGTTGAATGAATGCTAATTTATTATGTTTTGTTCCATTTACACCTAATCTTAAAATTTATGTATGTATATAATTATTGCAATGAATGGTTCAAGTATTTGGATTTGACAAATAAGTGTATTTATTTATTTATTTATTTATTTATAACGTTATTCACTCATTGATGTTCGAATATGTTCTGCTATTTGTATGCTTCGATTTTATTAAGGTTTCTTAGAGTTTGGTTAATGATACCATTTCATTTTGTGATATCATAGTAACTATCTTTGGTATTGATAAAATTACTTGCTATATTGTAAAATCGTATGTATTTTTTACGTTCTTTTAATATTTTATGGAATTTTATGCATTAAGAAACATCTTATGCAAAAATTTACTTTTTTTTAAATATAATTTCTTCCATAAATTTGTATCTGGAATTATAAATCAAATTACCTAATATTCCTATTGTTCTCTATCTCTCTCTCTCTCTCTCTCTCTCTCTCTCTCTCTCTCTCTCTTTCTCTCTTTCTCTCTCTCTCTCTCTCTAGATTAGTCAATGCGAGTACCTTTGTGCTTCAGTGCTTCGAGAGATGCATACCGCATATTTAATTATCGAATTATTAAAATACTGTTTCTTTACGCTTAGAAATTTCCGAAAAGAAAGAAAATTTGTATCCAAGCAGTTAAATGATTATCCAAGCTAAATGATATTTACGTTTAAACCACATATAATAAGTTAAAAACTACCCACTAATTTATCTCTTATTAAAATAAATTATATGAAATAATTTTTGAAATTCGATAAATTTTTTAGAACGTACCATGTATCTGTATTAGAATTATTCTTTTTCTTGCTACTTAATCCCAAAAACTTTAATTTGTTTAAATAACGTCACAATTTCTCATGTATATTTTTAATTGTTTGATATTACTGCGACTCGTACTTAAACGTACAATTAACCAAATACGAAATGTATCTAGTTATTATTATATGTATATACAATATATACATATTGATTTTACTAGACGAAATTACATCATAATCCATCATAAGATATTTGATGTTTTCTTTCTATTATTTTAATTGCCTTCTGGATTAATACAGGGTTCCGCCCCTGAGCCTGGACGATCGATTCCAATCGATCGATCAATATCTCGAATCGGCAGCATCGCGATCGGCGGTGTTTCATCGAGGACTGGTAAAAGGAACTGGGCGCCAACCCTCGAGTGCCGCCCGAATCTCGGGCGGGGAGGGCGAAACCCAGGGAACGCCGCCTATATCTAGATCGAGAGCCGGCCGGCGACATCGCGAGAAAGGCGAGAATCGCGGGACGAGCGCGAGTGCGCGCGTCCCGCCGACCGACTGTCCCGCGCGTACGTTTACATTGACGCACGCACGGCTGACGGCGGTGGGGCGGGTCGGGAGGGAGGGGAGGGAGAGAGGGGGTTGAAAGCGCTCGACTAATGGACCGTCTGTTGTCCCAGGCTCGGATTACACCCACGGGCTGCGGGGCGCGGAGGGTGGCGAGGTCGCGATATCGTCCGATATCGCCTCCTCGAGATATATGGCTTTCTTTTTTTTTTTTTTTTTGTTTTGCACCGCGCCCATCGTGCGCCAAACGCGTATAACCCGCCACTGCTGTTTTTTTCGGACTTCGTTGCACGAATATGGCTCGCCGCGGTTTCTTTGACGTTGCGCGAGAGTCACTGTATTTTTCTCGCGGCGCAAATATTGGCTCGGCCAAACTCAGAGCCATGGTATTAAGAAAATTACAGTCTGCCACGATTTTCGTTTATTGACCTTCACTTATCTCTGGGAAACGGCAAGTGTGGTATAATACATTTCGCGTTTCATTCGCGCATTTTCTTATACAAACTCGTTTTTTAAGCGATAAATTCGCTCCGATTTTCGTTCGTAAGTTTTATATGAATTTACTCTGCAATTTTACCGATATGCCACTGCAATATCCAATTCACTTAAGATTTATTGTGATTTATTACACAAATGTGGATTTCGTTCAGTAATTTAATATTTCTAAAGTGTTTGTTATTATTCATATATATCTCTATAAATTTAAGAATAGATAGAATAAAAACAATCTTTTGAACTATCTATCTAAAATTATTTCGATTATAAATACAGTACATTGAACAGCCATTTTACAATTGGTCATAAAATTATATTTCTTATAGAAGATAAATTACAAACTATAATTTATACAACCAGGTTAAAGTAACAAATTGATTTTCAAAGTATCTCGCGTGTTAAGTATCAGAATTGTGTTTTTATTTATTGACTAATATTAGACGACCCTATTAAGATAATTATTCTCGTTCTGAATATACTCAATTAATTTACAAGGTATGTAATACCTTGATATCGATTTTGTTATTATATTATTCGAAATTATCGAAACTTTGGACTTGGGAAGCATTTTTATGAAAATAAATCTTAACGGTGTCAGGATATGGCAATTCTACAAACTTCCAATATACTTATAGTTTAGATTAATTTATCTCCACAATTATTTTTCTTCATGTAATTGACGAAGCAAAGCCGTCAAATATGGGTGATGGATTTGCTTCCGATTGCACAGGGTAATTCGTTTTTAGGATCTCTCCCATCTCTATAACCCATCAAATTTTCAAAGTTCCTACTTTTGATTCTGGGTTAGAGAACAAAATATAACTTTAAACAACGAAGTTCTAATGATTCTATGTTTACAATTTTTCTTATAGCTGCTCGCTTCTTATCGAAATGCAGCCAAGTTTACATATAAACGTGTGTATGTTGAATGAAACTTCGTTCCAGGATGACTAAAAAACAATACGGTTACGGACCTAAATGCATTAAAAATTTTTTTTTGGTTGAAACGATTTGTGTCTAAAATTATATAATATGAATATTTAATACGTAAGTCTATAGCTGTTTGTAACTCACTATTGTAAGAAACTTTTTATATGAGTAATACCATTGAAAATCCTGTTTTTTTATTAGTTCACGAAATAAGCAGTGAATTGCATACTTAAATATGGTTAAAACATTACACTTCTCAACAATTTTTAAAATTAATGGGAAGTCAATTTAATTTTTCAAATGCATGAAACCTTTCAAAAATAATATATTCATTATATTCGCATAACGTCTCATAGCGTCAAATGGTAATATTAACCGTAAGTAAGAAAAATGCTTCTGGAAGAAAACAAAGTTATCTAGAAGAAATCAGGACCAAATCTATCGCACATATTGTATGAGACGTTTTTGTCGAAGAAATATATTCTTTTCGCAATAGCCCCGTATTTTGTAGATGTCTTTGCTGCATTTCCTTATAATAGCGAATGTTATTTAGTTTTTTCATTAAAACTCATCCCATCTCTCTAAATAAACTTCAATATCGCTGAATCTGCAAAAGAGCTTTATTATGAATCAACAAAGTTCCAAATACCCGTTCGGAGGCGGACGCGTGCGCAGCGTAGTATATATAGAGTTTCGGGATCGGCAGAGTGACGCGAGCTTATCCTCCTTTCTTCGTCCTTCGTTGCTTCGTCATTTTTTTCTCCTATCGTGTTCTCCCTCTAGCCCGTCTTTTTCTTAATAAGCCCGCGCTGCCGCAGCACGCGGGCCGCGTCGCGTCGTCGGCGCTCGCGCGACTTTACATATTTATCTCCTCTCCGGGCCTCCCTTTGTCCGCCCGTCACTCCGGCGACGTGCGCGCCCGGGTGGCGGAGCGGTGCAGCCGAGCGCGCGCTCGCGCACACCCTTCCTCCCCCCCTCTCACTCTCTCTCTCTCTCTCTCTCTCGCGAAATCTTTATTGAATTCGAAAGTTCGACGTGGATTTTCGGAAGTCCCCTTGAAAAATGAATCTGTCGCGTAAAAAAGACCGAGTAAGGAGGGCCCGCCGCCGCCGCGACGAAGATGAGCATCGGCCCGGGGAGAGTGAGAGAGAGACAGAGGAACGGCGAGATAGAAGGGGAGAGGGAGAAATTGCACGTCATCGATCCCAAAAGCCCCGCGGTATATAACGCGAAATTCGAGGCTGCCTCGCTCCACCCCTTCCCCCTCCGCCTCCGTCCTCGTATATGCGTGAATATATAGCGCGCGTTTGACGCGCGCATTGTCGTACGTATATACGGGCCATATTTTATTTACAACGTATATTGCGCGCGCGACGAGCAAATCCGCGAGCGCGCTGACTCACGCTTTAATCTGCGGCTCCGTGCGAGCGCGCGCGCGCGCGGGCGTCCGTCTCGTCGTTGCGTCGGCCGGCCGACTTTATAGTTGTCCCGGGTGTTTTTTAGGCATAACTCCACGCCTCCCCCCTCTCGCCCGCCCCGCATCCATCCCGGATCGCAAAGTTTCATTTTTTTTATTTTCCAAGTTGCCGCGCATCTTCCCTTCGACCGGCTGGATTGTGAAATATCGCAGGCTATTGTGCGAGTAAATTTTTTTCTCCTCGGCGTTGCGCAGTTTTGAGAATCGTCGGCTTGAAAATCTGAAGCATCTTTTCAGTGTTTGATAGAAGAATGCTATGCTTAATGAAAGTCATTGATAAAATACATTTTCTAGCTGGACTATATGAAGAAAAAAATGGATTTATTGTAATTTATTGTAAAAGATACAAAGACAAACAGAATGAATGGATGTATTTTTGGGAGAGAGAAGCTTTATATTGTAAATTTACCGAAGCCCTCGTTTATGTACGTTATACCGCAGAAGGATATTCATAAATTAACTCGCGGATTACCAAAGTATGATCGCGCATACGTCGCGTCGGTATACGAAAAACAACGAGTAATTCACATTTTACTTGGAAATTTTAACAATTCTCGAACTTAACTTATATAAAATTGAAATAAAATTGGCGTGATTATTCACCGAGAGTCCATAAAATTTAAAGACAAAATTTCAGCCGGTAATTTATTTTACACTGTACGAGTAACTCTCGAATATGAGAGCCTCTCCCCCTTCCCATAAAATTTAATGTCGCCCGATCGTCCTTCAAAATCCAATTTGTTGACGAAGAAGTTGAAAGGAAACCCGATCGAGCCCGATCGGGCTTCGTGTAGAGGAATCTCTATATGTATATATATATATATATATATATATATATATATATATATATCCGTATATCTTATAAACGTACGAAGTTAACTCGTTCGTCGAGGAGCAACTTTCTTCTTTAATGCACCCTTTATGCAGCGAATCTGAAGCGGGCGAGCGCGCGCAGGCAAGCCTTTATCTCGGAAATGCGAAGTGTACACGTACGCCAGCGGCAGATGTGCACGGATGCGCGCTCCTAGTATAGGCACATAAATAAGGAATAAGAATGTAAATCGCGCGGAGAGAAGAAGGAATCGATATTCTAGTGGGATAATATAATGAAACCGGGCGAGCGCAGTCGACTAATCGAGCGCGCAGAGCGATTGGCGCGTGAGGTTCGATTACCACGGCGGCGGCTATAACGGATAAGGATAGTTATCCAAAAATTTACTATAAATGCCGCATTTATTCTGCATGTTAAGGGTGCAGTGTCTTTTTTACGGGTAATCTATTTGATTTTACGTCAAGGCCCTATCGGAATACAATTTCAGCAACGTTACTGATATTGTTAAAAAAATACGTAACGAGGCGCGCTTTTTTAAAAACGGTTAGACAAAGGTCAAGATGTTAAAATTAAGAACGTGTTCTACGAATAGAATGTGATTAATAAAAACAAATAATTGATGTTCAATTTTAAAAAAATAAAAGCTAATTTTTCTGGTTTTCGAGGGTAATAAGAATAATAACAAAAAAATTTACAAATTATACAACTTCACATTTTTAATTCAACGTCCTCGATAAAGAAACGCAGTTTTTTCTTTAAAGACGGTGATAAGAAAGAATTTTGCTCGATCTCAAGGTATTAACTTTGACAAGTCCAAGAAAATAATGTCAGGTAAAAACTATAAGAGTATAGTAGAAGGCTTGGGTTGCAAACACCTTAGTACAAGAAGTACGAAACAACGCCAGCAGCACCGACAAGTAGCAGCGAATTTTTAAGAGAGAGAGAGAGAGAGAGAGAGAGAGAGAGAGAGAGAGAAAGATATTCTATTACAGTCTGACATCCGATACAAACTTGCCTGAGTGATCACGGCCTTTGGCTCGGTCGCTCTTCTTCCACGACATTACCGGTGAAGGAGCCACCATTCCCGAGGTCGTCGCAGTCCGTTCGTACTCGCAAGTTTATCTCTTCCCCTCTCTCCCTCTCTCTCTCTCTCTCTCTCTCTCTCTCCTTCTATCGCTCCCTCGGCAAAAGACGCGGAGGTATGATATGCGTGCGCATGTATAGGTGAGGATGTGCCCCGTCACGGAGCGACCCGGGAACCGTACGTATATGCATCCATACACGAAGCGCGCACACTCGCAGAGGCGCTACTCGCGACGTGCACCGAGGATATAGAGTGGGAAGTTGCGAGCTTCGAGCTCTGGAATAATAGGATACGCAGGTGGGTGGAGCGACGAGGGGGGTAGGGGGAGGGACGGCGCGAGTAACCTCCGGAACTTTATAGCGCGCGATGTCTCTACGGCTTCTTGATTTATTACCAAGTTAACCCTCGCTCTCCGTCGAAACCCGTTCGATACGAGCTGTGAATAAGGCCCGGGGATGACGGGATGGGCGGAGGGGGAGGGGGAGTGGGGGCCCGGGCATATGCGCCGAGCGCCGATCATTTCCCCGGGCTCTCGATGGCGGCTCGGCCGTCGATCGTCCCGGCGCTGGGAGGCACGACCGAGCGCTGCTTCACCCGCCGGCCAGGATTCCCAAGCTAGAAGTCATTTTCATTGCGCGTCTTGCACACAGGCGCTACTACTACTACTACTACTACTACTACTACTACTACTCTCTACAAGGTTAAAAAATAAAGTGTTTCTATAATTTACGACCAAGTGACAAGCTCACCTCGGATTTTTTGCTCGTCTTGCAGTTGGCGTTCCAGATTGTCTTTGACTTGTCTCTCCCTCAGAACGTCCATTTGAAGTTCCGCTGTAAAAGAATGGAATAATTTACATTTTTAATATTAGCCGAAATTATATAGTAGCAATAGCAATAGTTTATCAGTGAACAGATTCGAACAATCCTAGTTTACGTTGAAATTTCAGGGAGATAAAATGTCTAAGTTAAAGTGCAGATTAATTCTTTTAAAACAGACAGATGGACGATGAATTTGAATCGCAATAAATTCATGACTCGTCAAACGTATGTTCTGCAGTGTATTATTTTATGTAATTTAAAAACTTGCTACGTATTATGCCGTAATGGCATTCTTCTACTGATCTAGACTAACAATTCAGGTACGGAGTTGTTCTTTGTTCGTTTAGATAATATAATTACCATATCAATTTATTGAAATGATCCAAATCAGTGAAAATTTCTTTAAAGCGTTGAAAATAATTATACCCTCCCGCGAATGAAAGTATTCCCGTAATCAATGGCCCTGCATTTCCTCTACCACGGCAAGACTCAACAAGCGCAACGAGCACGATGCTCAGGAAATTCGGTATGTAATTGTGTATGTGCAGTTCAACTCCCTCCACGCTGAGGTCAGGTTAATTTGCGAATATAAGAGTCGATCCGTCCGTGGTCGTTGGCGGTGGAGCGCGGGAGGCGGGATGAAGGGGGAGTAAGAAGAGGAATATCGCACGGTCCGCTGACTTCGTGATTAAATCCAATGGCGGGGGCGCTGCTGGCCGACCTGGGCCAGCAGGCACGCACGCACACGCAGACACACACATGTAACTAATAGAATTATATTAAGACGTGCGCCGAGGCGCGCGTAAGTGCCCCCTCGCCTCGCGGCGCAGCCCGAACGTAGCGGAGCTGGCGGCGCAGTTTCTTCGGTTCGGCTGCTGCGGACTCCGCGATCGGGGAGGCTCGCCCTTTCTCTCTCTCTCTCTCTCTCTCTCTCTCTCTCTCTCTGCCTGCCCGAGGGAGCGCGCCCGCCAAATTAGCCATTTCGAATCTCAGCGGCTACCCGGGGGGGCTTCCGTTGCCACTGCTCCCGCCGCTGCGGCTCCTCGGCTGCGGGGACGGTCCGAGGGGACCTCGGGACATTCTTGTCGCGGGCGAAGGAGCGGCTGGGGGGAGGGAGAGGGGACGAGCCGCCGATACTTCTCGGCGCCTATTCTCGCAGGCTGCGTATCCGCTCGTTCTTGCGAATTTAATGAGCGCGTAAGACGGCGAGAGAAGGTCCGCTGATTGGTCGGAGGCGACGGGGATCTAATTCGGCAGAGTCTCGCGTCTTCGCTTGATTACTCTGCGCTCGAAGTGCTCCCTGCGCTCCACCTACCCCTCCCCCTCCCATTATAATTAATTTTTAATAATCGCGTCGCCGAGGGAGAACTCGCGCTACTTTTGTAAGACTCCGTGTGCGCGTAATTAGTGAAAATTTGAGAAATTCGCGACTTCTGTCCGAGCTTAAGCACGTATATAAACATTCTATGGGGGGGGGGGAGTACGGAAGGCGCGACTCTCGAGTTCCCGAGCCGCGGGGTAAATTCGGGCGAGCCTCGGAGCCGACGGTAATGCGATAACTCCGAATCGTCGATCTTCCCACTCCCACCTCTCCGTCGCTGACTCGCCCTCTCGCGTTCGCGGTAGCCGGAATCGGGCCTCGGCTAATTCGTTCCGAGCGTGGGCAGGAAAAAGGCGGGAAACGACACCGACCACCCCTCTCCCCCCCCCATCCTCTTTCTCGCCCTTTCCCTTCCGCGTGCCCGGGAGGCGGGGGTGACGGGAGCTCCCCCGATCTCTCGTCGGCTTCGGCGCTCCCTTTTTTTCTTCTGCCGCTGCTCGCTCGAGTTGCGCGGGGCTCGAGGGCGGAGGGGGCCGAGGGAGCCCGCGTCGCGCGCGAGGCTAAACGAGCCGTGTCGCTCGTCGGCCACGAAATCGCTCCTTGTTCCCGGGCGCGTTATATAAGCGTATCTGGCCCGCAGCCTCTCGCCGAGCAAACAGAGCTCTGAGCTCTCTCTCCGTCTTTTTCTGGACTTGGCCGCCCCAGCGCGTGCTTCGCATCTCGCCGCGACGAGCTTCACGTTTAATTGAGCCTGGCAGAGCTTCGTTATAGTTTCCGACGATTCGCCATGAAATAACGAGTGTTAAAATTATTTGAACGTGAGCCTATACTGCTTGGTACGCGCATTACTTATTTTTCCTGTGAAAATTTAGCAGTCAACAATGATCTCATAATTTAAGTTTGCGTCATCTTCGTTCATTGATCTTTAAAGCGTATACATATATGCATGTCAATTAACGTAAGCAATTTGGGAGTTCCTTTTAATAGATTTTAGGTTTTTAAACATTACGTGTAATATCCATCTTGTAACATTGTTTTTCCACACCATATATCAAATAATTAAGTTAAAAATTCAATTTCTTTTTTAAAACAGTTTACATACGAGTAACTAGCTCGTTCTTCATAAATATGTTGTATATATTTAAATGAATATTTTATTATTCTCTTAGTTA
This sequence comes from Sycobia sp. Sy_11, assembly GCA_018907035.1. Classification (NCBI taxonomy): domain Eukaryota; kingdom Metazoa; phylum Arthropoda; class Insecta; order Hymenoptera; family Epichrysomallidae; genus Sycobia; species Sycobia sp. Sy_11. The sequence continues at coordinate 791,603 of JACCIC010000073.1, read as the reverse complement.
TTTCAGATATTTCTTTTCTTGGCAACTTTCTTACTTTAAAACAGTGCCGTCTGTATAAAATCTATTATTTTTACAGTGTATTCATTACAATAAAGGGATACAAATATATTGCTTTTCCTCTTGTTAATCGAGTTCGAAAATTCACTTAACCATTTTTATAAAACGAATGAATCTACTAGCAGTTGAAAGAATTTCTATTAGCAACATTTCTATTGGAGATGGAAACTATTTTTCGATCAACAACTGCCAACCAATTAAAGTACTAAAATATTAAAATAATTGCAAAACATTGGCTACTAGACGTTATACTAATTATTTCCATTATGAATAATTTTAAATGTATTTCTATAATATGTAAAAATATTTTAGAATATTCTACTGTAAGCTATTTACAGGTATAAAACCAAGCTATATAATAAAACTATATATAAAAGTTAACGGGCTTTAAGCCTCGCTAAAATTATTTCTAATCTTGATAAAAACGTTTTAGTGAACAATAGAATGAACGATAATCACAAATGATTGAATTCATTGATACTTGAAATGGATAAACAGATAAGGTCGCCATGACTCTACATCTCGAAAAACATCTGCTTTTAAAGGACTTGAATGAAAATGCAATTGCGCCTAATATTATATCTTCCGGCACGGAGCGCTTCATCGACGAAATATGCCAGTCGCGGAACTTCTGCCCTCAAACCCTGCTCGCTGGCCTATCGCAAGTCTGATCTCTCTCTCTCTCTCTCTCTCTCTCTCTCTCTCTCTCTCACAATGTTAAAGCCACCAGGAACCTCGAATCCCCTTTCTCATCCCCTATTAACCTGCAGTATTATATATATATATATAGATGACTCGCCACCGACGGGCGACGACGGCGCTCGTTCGCTCTCTTTCGGCCCGCGTGCCGCGCGCTCTCCCGATCGTATCTTCGAGTTCGGGGCGCGTCGTCACCCTCCCTCCCCCCGCCCTACTCGCCCCCTCGTCCCGGCAATTTCTCCGCGAGAGCCTCGCGAGGTCCATTAACGACGGGGTTAAACTCCTCGCCGGGCGCGAGAGGCCCCCAGACACGAAGATTCAATTTGAATGCTAACCAGAATGGGAAGTTGGCTCGCGCTTATACGAGAGGGGGAGGGCGAGGAACGGCGAATATCCTGTTATTGCCAATTTCTGGGACGCGCGAGGCCTCGCGCTCCTCTCTCTCTCTCTCTCTCTCTCTCTATATATATATATATATATATATATATATATATATATATATACGTAGCCGCTCGAGCATGGCTCGCAGAGGCCACTTTGCCGATCGTTTAGATTATCATCATCTCTTTTCACTCTCTCCCTCACCTCTGTCTCTGTTTCTGTCTCACTCCCTCCTCGATCGCTGCGGGCCAGGACCGCGGGGCCGAGCCGCCTGCTGTCTTTTATCCCCGCGGCTATCTGCCGCCGCGTTTCCGCGAATAATTGAACTTTATTGCCGGGGATGAGCGGCGCGCCGAACCCCGAAAATATATATCGTCCCCTTTCTCCTCGTTTTCTCCTTCTGGCTACTCCCCTCCGCCCCTTCTAGCTTTTTATACCGAAGCGGGCGAGTCACCGCCGCGTTGCACGCTCGCGGCCACGAATCGCGTGATATCTCGCGATTTTTGAGGATTCGCGCGAGTTTGGCCATTAATTCATTATACATTTTGCTCGGGATGACTGACGTCTGTGTTGAACAGGGAGCAGAATAGCGATTCAATTATTTCGCATCATATATACCAAATTCTTTTAATGTTATGTTTATTAACAGACACAGACGTTCGTTCATAGTACCAAGTAATTCAGTGGTTCTCTACTTTGGAAGCTCCAACTCTTCTCATATTTTCAGTATACCAATTGATTTTTATTTACTTTTAAGATTTTACTGTACTGAATTTTTTTATAATATTTGTAGATCCTATAAAAGTTACCGCAAATTCGCGAGTTTAAATACTAACAATAATGTGCAGTATACGATATCCATATCTAATATACAAAATAAATTATGAATTTATGAATGTATTATTTCTATATGAATTACAGTTTCATAAAATAACTGCAAAAAACTGAATTTTCATTGGGGTTTACAATAACTTTTGTACGCTAAAAGTAAATAACAAATTATTATAGATATTTGAATAGTCAAAGTTTCGTCCAAAATAATACGTGTAGAAAAGATGAGCGAGGAATGCAATGTTATAGCTCAGCTAAGAAGTTCTTGAGATAGGCTGTCAATAACGTTTAAATTATATATGCAATATTAATGCTATCTATTGTACAATAAGCAAATATTAGAATTTCGATGGAAACAAATTTTTATATATGTTTAAAAAGATCATAAATATTATAAAATATATCCATATAGTGGATTTTTAATACACAGAAAAAATTTATATCATAAAGAAAAATAGAGATTTTAATATAATAAACTACTGAATTTGCTATACTTTCTAAATATGAAGCACTGAGTATACGATTACTAAATAATAAGTACAGAATGAAAAAGAAGATTGAATAAAATGTCTGTGATTGAAAATTTTTCTATGAATTTTTATATTAAGAGAATCTTGGAAATTTTTCAATTCTATAACAAAAAGACCTTTCATAATTGTCCATCGTTATAACACCTCCGCTGAATCTTTTTATTTGGATTAAAGCATTCGATAATGAAAAATATGTATAAAATTTTATATACACTTTTACGTCACTCGAACTTGTAAGTCACAAATATAGGATGTTATTTCAGATGGTCTAGTGTAAAATAGCGTTCAACGCTAGTGTACGTGCTTCGCTTCTCTCGGACGTCAAATGACTCCAGAGGTAAATAATCAGCTTCCACACCAGTGATGAAATTTACGCGTATTATCTCAATATAAATTTTGACAGAGAAATATTTCGTATAATATAAAAAATTAATACTGCTTCAAATATGTAAAGAATTCTTTTCAAATTTATATTTTCTACGATCTAACGATACTACAATCTATAAAATCAAAGCCGTAAGTACGTGCTTGAAGCTTCTAAATGAATTCGCCAATGATTACTGCAGAATTATTTAAGTTCTATATACTTTCGAGTAAAGGAACATTGCGGATTATTAAAATCCAGCGTACGCTAAATGTATAAAAGCATTTGAACTACGATGAAAATTCAAAAATTTTAATTAATTCATTTATTATGCATGGCAGAACTCTAAATATTATACACGCCTCTCTATATTATAGCGAAAGGCTGTAATAATCAATGAAATTTAATATCTGAAATAATTAAAATATCATCGTCGCGGTTACTTTGCCGTCTACGTTTGATCAATGAATTATTTTTTCAACTACTATGTATACAAATGTACTCGAATCGAACTTCCTGGGTTTTCGACAGAAACGAATTTTTTACGCATCGATTTATAAAATCACGTCGAGCATATTATTGGGCGCACGCATACTCGTGCGCGACTTTATCGATACCGACCAAAAACTCGAATTCCGTAATCAGCGCCCTCGGGGCGAGCGCATCCCCGTGAAAATGCCGCCTCCGACCCTGGCGCAGGGAGGGGCAACAGAAAGCTATATATGTGCGTATGCGCTCTTCCGGAGCAAGAACACGAGGAGCGGGAAAAGAAGCAGCGGTGCCGGGGAGGCGCGAACGAAGCTCGCGCCCAAAAATGATTTACACGGCCGCGCGCGCGAGCGCGCGCGCACTGGCGAAAAGCCCGTTTATTTTGCATAATTTAATTAGAGAATTCTCCGCGAGAAGCCGAAAGATTTATCTCGGCGGGCGGTGGCGCGCCTGCGAGGAAAATTCCGCGTAGCTCCTGCTCCGTCTCGTTTCGTTCCCCCGGCATCGCGCGTCGCTCTCCTCGCGCCGCCGAACGAGGAGCGGAACGACGTTGTCGCGAGACAGCGCCCCGGTACGCGTATAAATTCATGCATACGTACATAAACAGCGAATCAATTATACGACTGAGCAGCTCTGTTAGGCGAGCCTCGCGCCGCTCGCGCCGCCTTCTCTAATATCGCAGCGGCCGAAGCTAGAGAGGGAGTAAGCTCGCGTTATAATTCGTTATTCTTCGGAGTTCCGAGTCATGCGCGACGCGGCATTAATTTTGCACGGGCGACAATTTCACGAGGAGCGCTCGGTAATTCTTGCGGACTCGACTGCGTTACGGGCGGCAGTTCTCGAGTCGGTGTGGCTGCTCGGGGCCGGATCTTGGGGAGATAGGAATAGGTCTGGGCTTACCAGTGGTCTCGAGTTTCGTGCTTTCGACAGAGCCCTGTCAACGAAGGGAAAAAGTACAAAAGTATCCAAAAAATAACTATGCGTAACGAATAGACAGCGTGACCAAAATTAGCCTATTCGCTCGCAGTGGCTAATTCCCATTTTTTCCATGAATTATCTCGAAAGAGATGAAAGAGCCAAGATTGAAAACTGTCTTTCTGGACTCTAGAATGAAAATTTATTTCCATTAATAAAATTTATCTTGAAAAGAATTAATTGATTTATGACCCGTGATGCTGTCTCTTTTTCTACAAAATTAGTTTTTTTCATCACAAATTCATAATTCAGCCTAAAGAAAATTTTTTATTTTTTCCACTTTTCTTCGATCTCAGGATCACATTAGTCGAGTTATTTCAGTCTTTTAACTACAAAATAAGTTTTGTCAACAAGAAAATCGGAGCACTTTAAGAAAAAATAACACTGAGAAAAATATACAGTATAAGGTAAGACAAGATGGATTTCAGGTTCAAATCAAGAAAAAAAATGGTAATGAAAAAAAGCGAATAATATGTCAAGTAGTATTTTTAATATGTACATCAGTGTGTATAATTTGTTTACGTTTCGGTATTCCTTAACCAAAGGCATCTGTGTTCAAACTTTGAGTGACTCCCTTCTTAATTTTTTCCCCAAGCCCCATGCAGTCTTAATCCGCTTGTGTTAACGATACAAAATCTAGATTAATTTTTAACGGCGTCAAATGCCGATATTTACGATCTTCCAACCATATATGCTCTATATTATACGAATATCACGAGATTCATCGTAGCTCGTAAACTTTTACGCGTAGAGGCGTCTCAGTAGTCGTCGTTACCCATATGCTGGACGTTATTTAAGCCGCGTTGCCGATAAATGAAAGAAAAAAAAAGAGGGAATGGAAATTGAATCCGCGAGTACATCTGCTACGGGCTGGAATTATGAAAAGTAGCCCGAGCTGCTTTTTCTTTTGTTTCAATTAGCCGGGGACCCTAATCCGCGTCTCGCCTCATAAAGCGCGCCTGATTTAAAGTCCAGAATTGCCCGTAATACCGTCTCGCGTCATGAATTAGATGGGAATTATATTCCTTTAAGGGGCCCTCCACCCCGACGGGCTCTTCCTCTCGCCTCGAGAGCCCGAGGACTTAATCGAAAACGAAATGAAAGCGTAACGCGCTAGCAACGCCACAGCACATATACATATTGTATATATTACATTTTTCGGAGGCGTGACCGCGGCGCGCGGTGTCGTCTCTTTTTACAATAACTTACGGATGTAACTATGCTATCCGAATGAAGCAATAAATACAGCGTCCTATACGGATACACACACCTGCATTCGCACAGTCAAATGTAATATAATTCGCTTCAGTTTTACATTGGCGTATTTTTATCGGCTCGCGTAATTCGCGGTCTCACGAATGCTCGTACAACGTTCTATTGAGTGACTCTATGTATAAAGATATTTGAAAAGAACCCTTGGAAACGACAGTATATTGACTTATGCCGAGCGTCCCCACCTCCCCTCCATCCCCCACCCTCACTCTCGCCAACCCCCGAGCAGTTGAATACTATATTAATGTAGTTTTCGTGTTCTCGATAATAGATGACGAGTCACCGGGCATGAAAAAAGTGCCTGATGCAAGTATATATAGCTACTTGGATTTATGCCGCGCGTCGGCCTTTATTCCCTCATTTTTCTTCCTTCTCGCGCGCGGACATGTTTTTTTTTCTTTCGTTTTCTTTTTCTTTCATTGAACTGATGCGAAATCGATTTTTATGCGAGACTTTGCTTTTAATCTTTTAATCTTCCGATCAGGATCCACAACCTGATGTACATATAAAGAATCATTCTTGGGAGATGTGCGAAATTCTTTATATGAAACACTATATATATATATATATATATATATATATATATATATATATATATATGCATAAAGTTCGATAAACGAACGGGAAATGACGTAACAACGGCCATGATAATTTATATAATATTTACGACTGCAAATAATCCGAGCGAATAGGGCAGAAGGCTGTCCGAGTAAATCGAATAAAAAGCTATCAGTGTCGTAAAATCGATTTAAAGAGCAAAATAAAATGAGAGAAAGGAAAGAGATTTAATATTGAAAATTGTACGCGCGTTAAATTTATCAATCGTAATAAATCGATATTTATTACTTCAATTAAACATCTGGATTGAAGTGAGAGAGAGAGAGAGAGAGAGAGAGAGAGAGAGAGCGAAAGACAGAGAGAGAGAGAGAGAGAGAGAGGGGGGGGGGAGAGAGCATCGAGGCAACGGATAGGAATTAACCGAAGGATTATTTTATAATTTACAGCCGCGCAGAAATTGCCTCGCCTCCGACTTTCTCTCGCTTGCCCTGCGCGCTGTTTTGTCCTTCTCTTATTTGCATCCTGCCACAATACCGACAAGCCCAATCCCCCTCAATCCCCCTGCCTTTCTCCCAGCGCCATAATTATTTCATATAGACGATGGGGTGGGGGAGTGGGAGGAGAGTAGAAGAAGATTTCTTCCTTAGTAAGTCTAATTCTCATAACGGTTACCCTAACTGTTATTTTAAGAAATGAATTTCGCGTGCGCAATATTTAGTGCGGCCGCAAGAGAAAAGAATGGAAGAAGATATTAAAAAAAAAGTAATCGGAGCCCTGGGCAAGTAATAAACGCACAAGAGTAGTATTAGAGAACATGGGGACTGTAAAAAGGTATCTGAAAAAATTTGAAAAATCAGTTTCTCCGCTTCTGAAGTATATAGGTAATTTAATATCTCAAAGTTACTTATTTACGTTCCGAAAAAATATTGCAAATGACGGGCCAAAATTTGAATTAATTTTATTACGTCGTATTGCAGCATATAAAAAGGTTAGCCATAAAGTATCTAGAATGATGAATATTATGAAATCTATCAATTATTAATTTTATAGAACGTAAAAAAGGAATGTTGTGCATTGCCTGAAATTCGAATCAATAAAAAATTTATCCATTGTAATAACGAAGGCTTTCTTCGACATCTCGAACTCACTCGATCAAAACCAGATTTAGTTTCGGAACCTATAAAAGCCGATTTCTTAACTGCAAAACTCACATGATAATAAATACACTATCAGGATTGCGGAAGGGACAAATGCAGAAGCAATCGATTTATTATATAGGTATATACATATAAATGGATACACACGTGCGCATGTGTATGTCTCTTAAATCTTTCCGCATAATCTTAACTAATCCAGCGGTTGTTGTCCTATTTGTCTAGGCGAAAGGCCTTGCTGCCGCCTACGCCGCCGGCAAGGAGAGAGCGCCCTGGCTTATTATTATTACTATTATTATTATTATTGTTATTATTGTTTCCACCCTTGCATATTACAGTTCTCGGCGCCGGCGTAACGATTAAGTCCACTAGGAAGTTATAGTCACGGCCCCCGGGGCTATATGATTCCCTTCAGCTGGGATCGTGGATCGTCGAACTTTGCGCGCGCCGCCCCTACCCGAGAATCCTTTCCGATGTACGCGCGCGAGTATTTGCGTCCCTAGCTCCTCTCGCAACGGAGAATCGCGCGTTCGAAAATTGTGTATAACGGACGCTGTTTGCCGTTTTTCCCGTATTGATCAGTTAAATATTATATATATGCTAGTGGAGAAAGGGAGAACTATTACGTGTACGCATATATTAATGATGAAATAAGTTTGTATTGCCGAATTTTGCAGACTTCTGACTTCTGACTTTGAAATATTTCATTTTATGTATTAGATCAATATGCGTACGATCTATTTTATTTAGTTGTATATTAATTAGTTTCATCGTTGCTAATAACACAGACGTTCAATAATATCAAATAAAATCAATTACACAGCGTAGTATCGTTATTGTATTTAATAAAATCCCAAATCATATTAAAAGAGTCTTGTAAATATTTGGAGCGATTAATATACCGAGTCATGCCGTATTTATAGTATATGTAAAATGACATATAATTAAAAACGGATAATACGTTATACTCGACAACAGTGAAATTATTTATAAATATTTGAAAGAACTTTATTTTAATTTTATACCACTGGGAATAAGTGTAATCATTAAAAAAAAACACACACACACAAACGTGTTCGAGGACTAGTAAAGTATTTGACTAGTTTTGCGATAAATTTATTATATTAGCATTTTTAATTATTTAACAATTTTCAATGTTTGCATGCAATGAAATACGTAGGGCATAGATTAGTCACAATTTAGGTGAAGTCTTTTCAGATTCTCTTATTTGAAGTTTAATTAATAGAAAATAGAAGAGGGATATGAAGATAATTGAAATTTTTCAATAAAACCTCATTGGAAAGTACCGGTAGGATTCGAAGAATTTTAATTTAACAACGCGCGGAAAAGCACGCGATAATCTAATACTTCTCATCGTGAATTGCACGAAATTGATTAATTTTCGTCGCTAATCACGTATCAGGCGACCATTAATCACGAAACGAATTACGCCAATCTTCGCCGAAGGCGCTGAACTATTTTTCGGGCGATGCGAGAGTGTCAACGCGCGCGAAACGATGCCGATATAATGATGCGCATTTAAATCGCAGGCCGCTCGAAGGCGCGCGCAACTATAAAAATACATAAATTTCGTCGACGCCGTTCGTTCGATGCGGCGGCTTCCCACGGAGCGGGCGACAAGCGAGCCGAGGGCATTCCTCCTCATGCGCGCCGGCATTCGTAAAGATAACATTCATACACGAAGAGAAGCACGGCGCTGCGTCCGGAGACATATATCTACGTAGACGACGCGAGGGGGCGAAGGCTTAGCAGTGCCTTCGATTCCGACTCGCGCGCCTCCCCGCCTCCGCGGATCGGGAGGGAGGAGGGAGCCTCTGCTCGGCGCGGTTATCCTTTGCGGATTACAAACTGTAGTTCTTGCGGAGCGGTATATAAGGACCCCGTGAGCGCGGCGGGGGTCTCCGGCTCCATCGGGATTTAAGACGGACTTAGCCCTTGTTCCGGTCGCTGACCACTTTGCTTCCCATTAACCATTAACGGATCTAACGAAAATAGGATTAGGCGCTGAGAGAAGGCAGTCGACTGCGACCACCCTAACGTCCACCCCTTCTTCTGCCCGTCTCCCTCCGCCGCCACCGCCCGCGCCGAGATCCTTCGGCGCTCGTCTTTTTAGTCGGCCTCCTTTGCTGGATCGATGCCTTCCTGAGTTATCGCGAATACAGCCGTTCCTCCGATTATAAGCTCGCTTTATTGTTTTCCAGAATAACGAAAACAGCTGAACTTTTTCGGAATTCTGTAGCTGCGGCGAATTAAGAAAATAACCCAACGTGCGTCGTAACAATTGCCCCGGTAAAAAGATCCATTGCAATTTTCATATTTCATTATTTCATTCGCTGCGCCTAAGATTTCAATCTGAAGCGAATTACGAACTATTGGTCGAACATAAATACTAAGGCAAAAATAAAATCGAAAATTTCAGAACCGTAACGGTAAGCACTATCGCATGGATATTGAATGCTAAATTTTTTACATGGATAAAAAACCATTTTGACGAAATTAATCACAAACCATTCCATTGGACAAACTCTGAATGAAAAGCTTTCTAAAGAAAGCTGTAGATTTAATCCTCTCGTGGATGAACCGCAAAAAAATGAAAACTTTGTAGTTGTAGCAACGTCGATGAAAAAAATTTCTTAGCCTCCAATAAAATTTGCGATAAGTAATCTATTTAGAGACTTGACGCGTGTTAATGTTTTAATAAAAAAAATCGTAAAAAGTTTATTAACAAATACAGAGATCAAAGAGGAAAATATGAAAAAGATTTTGATAATGGCATCTAAACTTGCAAAACTGGGCTCGTTGTCTATGACATTTTTTGTAACTGCGTATTCAATTCATCCAAAATAGAAGATTTTGAATTCCAATATCTCTGGACAAATATATTTCGACAGTAAATAATACATTAGGTAAATCTTAAATCTATAAATGATATAAATTTTAATAATCTATGTTACAAATTCTTAAACATGTGAAATATCATGCGACTAGATGCGTAATAAAATTGCAACTTTTATTTGTACACATCGTAATATTTGTTAATTACCGTGTAGCATGTCCGCACCTAAATGACATTATTTTAAAAATAGGTAGTTTAAAATTTTTAACAGTTGCAAGATTGGGAAACGGAATAACCGAAAAGTATTGGTCAATAAAAGATACTGCTTAAGCTAGTATATTTAATTTTTCAAACGTCGAGTACGCAGACATATATTATTACATAGTGCGTATAAAATTATATAATAAAAATTTTGTTTATATATGTAGCCATATTTTTCGTGATACACGCCCACGTATTAAAGAGAATAATGAATAAAATCAATATTATGTATCATATGATACTTGGACAAAGCAACTACTATGGACACGTATAGTATGTACGAAAGTCCCTAAAATGCGCCAATAAAATTTCTTCTCCTCCACGCGCGAGCGTCCCACCTCAAGCCATACAGAGAATCGCGTGGTACGGACGAGCGCCCGGAGAAATAAAAAATAAGTCTATATATATGTATATATATATGTAGGTATAGGAGCGCCTCGACAAGAGCCATCGCGAGTCCAGACGAGTCGAATCATCGACGTTCCCTTCGATAGCGTATACACGGATGGACGGGGACGTAAAACTCGCGGCGCTCCCCTTTCATCTCGGTCGGAAAAATGCCGTGTCTTATGTGGCCCCGCGGGAAAAATAAGAGAGCGCGCGCCTTGGGCTATCGCGGACGCGGCGCCCCCACGAGGGGTCGCGCGGCGGCGGACTCTATATCTCGCCCTCCCGGCGCGATTGGGCTTCGCCCCCCCCCTCTCGTTCTCCCTCTCTCTCTCCCTGCCCGTCTATCGTAAGCCAGCTCTCCCATCGGCAGAGATATCGGCGAAGAGCGTTTTCGCGTTTCGCGATAGCGACGCGCGGCCCTGATGCTGTATCTATGAGGTCGGCGAACGAGGGGAACCGGGGGATTTTTCGCGCTCGCTGCCAGTGCGGTTCCGGGGCATTTTCTGACCGATCCGACATGCCGCGTGTCCTTGACTAGATCGATACGACGGGGCTCGGTTATTTCGAAGAATTCGGCGTCTTGCTCGGCTGCATTGAATTTTACACGTGGAACGGCCTCTTCGTTATTTCGCGCTAACTAAGGCTGCCCCCTGCGATCGAGCTCGGAATGCGTAGGAAAGGTTCTTATCGCGCGTGCGAGGGTATAAGCTTCGGTCGCGTATCCGAGCCCTATACGAGCGTTACGTCTAGTCGGTCGTGAATATAAAAATAGACCTCCCGCGCCTCCCGCAAAAGTCGAACAAAATGCGTCGGATCGTTGATTACCAACTCGCACGGGTAAAATGGAAATATCGATGCGATTTATTTTTAAATAAAATGATAAGAGCGGGGACGGGAGGTGCTAACACGGTTCATAAAACTAATGCCACGTACGGAAGCAACAGCTCGCGGTCCGGTTCGCGCGGCGAGTATCCACTGACTTGACTAAGCCAGCAGGCAGATCTAGAGCCGAGATATAGAGCAGGAGCTATGGATACTCTCGTGCATACTCGTAACCATAGACATAAACTGCACGGGGACGATTTTTATGCATAAAGCTAGATTCTCTACTGTGACGCTCGAAATTTAGATAATCTTTCTCTCGTGTCTGGAACTCCATCTGCATAGAATCTAATAGTATACATTGACTTCATAACACGTGAAAAAAGTAGACTTAATTGAATTTCCAACGTTCGTCTATGTTTTATCAGTTTTTCTCTCTTTTCCTATCCATTTTATATTGTCATCTATCAGCCGAGGAACTTTTTTAAAAGCACATATTACCTGTCTCGCCGTTAGTTAATAGAAACAAATTTTAATAAAAATTATTTATTAAGGATCGTGTAGAAGTATCAAGCGAGTCGCTTTACAAGTAAAAATCTTGAATAATACCGAAGCAAGAAATGATTCAGACGTTAGACCTAATGGTTATTTAGTAATACTCGCGATAATTTAGTTTTCTTAGTTAGAGCTCGAGATATAGATGTTCACCACATTATATACATGATACGCTAGATGTCAGCACGTTTGGATGATTAATTTGGTCGAGACTCGGCGAGGTATATCTCTTACAATCTTTAAATTATGGTTTGTAAAGATTTACGACCTGACACCGTCCGAACTCCACATACAGTAAAGTCTTATCAATAAGTTCTTCTAATAAAATTATATATATATATATATATATATATATATATATATATATACCTCTGTGCGTGCGTGCGTGCGTGCGTGCGTGCGTGTGTGTGTGTGTGTGTGTGTGTGTGTGTGTGTGTGTGTGTGTGTGTGTGTGTGTTAATTATATTTGATTAGTACTTGTGTAAATTAAACATTAAAAAGGTTTTTCATTAAAGGAAACTCCTCTACTGTTCAATCTAATTGCAGTGGAATTCATACTTTACAAAGAAAAAAGTAAATGAAATACTTTTAAAAATAAATAAATAAATAAATAATTTTGATTACATTTATTATGATGCATTATATAAAATCGTGATTTTTATAATAATGCAAATTTTCAAAGAAACAATTGACAAAAAGCTCTTAAAGAATATATTAGTGTCCATTTTGATAACAAATTCAATTCTCGCCAATTATAAGTATATACAACTGGGACTTTGTAAAGAATAATTTCATTTCATGGAATTTCATGGAAAGTACATAAAAAGATTTAATTAGTAAGAAGAATTTCACTTTTAAAATAATACTCGGATAATTAATATAAAAATGAAAGTCCATCTGCACAATATTAATGCAATTATAACAAAAAAAGCAATAATTAAAAACAATCGATTTAATGATTTCAGGCTGCCACTTAACTTCTTGGCGTGCCAGTTGGCCTTATCACTGGTATTATAAACTTAAAATGTTTGCAACTGTTTTATTCATCTAAAGATAAAATCCGCCTATATAATAAAAGTCTACTTAACGAAGGAAATAAAACGCCTGTATATATATATATATATATATATATATATATATATATATATATATATATATATATATATATATAAAGAGAGACAGAGAGAGAGAGCGAAAGGGGGAGGGCAGATTTTATAAAAACTAATTAAATTTATATATCCTACTTAATTTAATCGCTACAGTTATATCGTCCAGGTGTGTGAATGCATCCTGAAAATTACGACGATAAGTAAGAGTTTCGCGCGAGCAACAATGTTCGTTCTTTGTGTATATATATATATATATATATATATATATATATATATATATATATATATGTATACAAACATAGCGTATAGCAAGTCGAAGAGGTATAATTTTATCGCCGTCTAAACTCTCGTTAAAGCCAAATCAAATTGGACGGACAATATATAAAATCGTGTGTCGAATCGAATTTCGCGCGTTAAAAAATTGCCCGTTGCCAGTATGTGCTGTTCACCCCCTCCTACCTCCGAGTCCCACTCACCGTTCAAAGATAAACCTCGTAAACATCCTTCCTAAAATTTCTCGAAGGCCCCGGCCCCGGGCTCGCGTCGGCATAAATCTCAAGAGGTCGAAGACAGCTCTCTCTCTCTCTCTCTCTCTATCTCTCTCTCTCTCTTTCCGTCTCTCTCTCTTTCCGTCTCTCTTCCTCACTCTCGAACTATACGAGCTCGGATCCGATCGCATCGGCGTGGCCCACGAGAATCGCGCAGATCCCAAAGATAGCGCGCACGAGAGTATCTATATGTGTATATATATATATATATATATATATATATATATATAGTTCACTGGGGAGTTTATAAAGGGCCGCTGGCGGCTGCATCCTATTATATATATATATATATATATATATATATATATATATATATATATATATATATATACATATACTTTCTCGGTAACGCTCGTCAAGTGTATATATCTCGGCATATACACATTGTACCGATATGAGCGCAAGCGTAGCGTATTGAAGGAGTATTATATCCGAGTATAATTGGAGACTAAGGGTGAGTTTCCACCTTCCCAACCCCTCTCTATCTCACACTCATTCTTTCTTCGCCTCTCCTCGGCAGCTTTCTCTACTATATATATATATATATATATATATATATATATATATATATATAGCGCGAACGGAGTTCGGGTCGTCCGCGAAATAAAGTCGCTCTCCGCACGTCTCCTCCTTCGGGCCCGATACACACTCCGCCGTAGCCCGGCGATCGTAAATAACCGCCCCGGTATATAATAAGACATCAACGAATGACTACATATATGTATGTGCATATATATATATATATATATATATATATATATATATATATATATATATACGTACGCGCGCACCTACGCCACGATACGATCTTTATGGACGCACGACAGTCGGAAGTTGTATATTTTTTTCCGGTGCGCGGTCCGGCTCGTTAAAAATTAGCGTTGCACGTTATAATAATACGAACAGTTCCAATATGTTTCTCTCCACTGTCCCTCTATTTTTTCACCGCTCCCGGTCCCTCCTCCCACCAATCTTCCACCCCCCGTGCAACTCCTATGTCCTGAATAATTAATAAACTAGAGACGCGTATATGCGCGTACATCTGGCTGCGATCGAGAGCACGCGAACAGCAAAAATATCGCTGCTCGATGCGTGTAAGTCATAATAGCCATCGTCGGCGGTCCGGTAGCCGCGACCGACTTGTATTTCATCCCAGCCCCGATTGTCCGCTCGTTATCGAATTTGACCGCGAATGTATCGATGCTCGACGCGCGTAGGATACGCCGCGTTGTATGTATATTTTATTGCCCGGTAATCCGGTATATAAAGATATAAACGTACACTATCATACAGGAGTAAAGGAGTGCTTCGCGAATTATTCGAAAGGACAATAGAAAAAGACTCTGTCACGCGCGCGCTGCTCGTGGGTGGACGTGTGCGCAACGAGTACGAAGCCTGTCCCTATATATATATATATATATAAATGTATATACTTTTGGATTTAATACTAACCGCGAACATATATCACGGGACGAGGGTTAAAGAGAACTTGATTAATACAAATTCATAAATTACATATTTGGTCGATGGGAAATCAGTTTCGAAGACAGGCGAGCCGAGTCGACTGAGCGGGATCGTTAATTTTAATTGCAATGCGAGGAAGGTTCCGCTGTGTACTTTTCAAAATACGCTTGTATTTCTTTCAATTTTTTTTCGATTTTTATGCCTTTGTTTTTTTTATTAATTTTTTTTTTCAAGAAAAGTTAAAAAATGACCTTGTAACGTACAGCGAACACGGATGCACGAGATTCGTCAGATTTTCCATCGATTTTTAAGAAAAATAATTCCTCCATTGCCGACGGCACAAAGTAAACTGTTTTATAGCTATGCGCGTTTAATAAAGATAATTGAAGGGTTTTAATAGACCGATCTGTGTAGAGAGGGCGTTGGGTCGAAATTTTCAATTATCAAATCGCCCGTTGCATCCCCGAGTTAATTTTCCTCGTTGCGAGCGCCCGCGCTCACGTTTCGCGATCTATCGGTAGCGATTACAAACGGCTTGAAAAGAGCCCCTGACTTATGGTTTATAGCGGGGCCTCGTTAAAGCCGATGTGGTTTATTGCGTCGATTTACGCACCTGCAGCCGCTGGATCGGGCGGGCTCGAAATATGCTTCGATATCTCGGCCTATTCATCGTTCGAATCGAATGTGCTCGTATAAGGAAGAGGAGAAAAAAGACAAAAAGAGTTTTTACTGTTACGTCGAATTTCATGCGGTTACTTCTGCATAGGAACTTTCTTGAGATTGGCATTTTCGACAAAAATGTCGAGGTTAATCAAACATTTTCAACAAGAATATCTGACAAATAGATTCTTATTATTCCATCTTATTCTTATTATCCATGATTAGAAATAGGTATATTGATTTTGCTAGAAATGTCTCATTTTACTCATTTATAATGGTTGGATGGATATTTATTTATTACAGCCTTAGAACAGGATTGCCTTATAATACTTAGTTAATCTTTGTTAAATTAAAAAAATCAAGGAAATTACAAATTTCTAGGTTAAATACGAACAATTATCTGATAATTAAACCAACGACACAACCATATCAATACCAAATACGTATTTATCCAAATGATTATAATTAACGCGTGAACGCCAGCCCTTTAACGATATGTGAATTGCACAATGTACGTCATGTTCCAGCGTCTCTTATACGAAAAGATAGTTGCGGAGCATCGAAGAAAACAAATCGACTCCCTTGGTATGCGTTTAAGTGTATTTTTCGAAATTTTAAAGCCGCGAGCGTGCGGATTTCCAAATTCAAAATCTGCCCCTTTACTCGCAGGCGGTGCGCGAGCAACAATGCAAATGTCCCTTATTAACTCCGTTCGTCGTGCCCTGGCATCATTTTCGTATAATTTCATTGCCGTTCCCCGAATCCGTCGCGATGTACTTTCGGGCGGCTGTTTCGCCCGGCTCTCCCCCCACCCCCCACCCGCCCTGCGCGCTCGCTCGCGAGGCCTCGAATTATCGTCGAATATATTCCGTGCGTCCGCCGTTCCTGCAACCCGCAGCGGCGCGATACCGCGGCTAATTTGGAACGGGAGACCGGACGTTGCCGATCTTCGACGTGCCCGACTCTTGCGCGCATGGCGCAATTTGCTCTCCTTGCTTTGGCTTTGATTTTGTTTCTTTTCTGATTTTGCCCCTCTCCGTCTCCCACCCCCTCTCTCGTCGCCGAAAACTGGCAGGATGAGAATCGCTTGCGCGCGCGCGCGCGCGGTGCAAGAGACAGAGAGAGAGAGAGAGAGAGGGGGGGGCTTCGATAATAGATCGGCGCGCGTGTCCTAAACGTATCGAGCTCGAACGTAAAAAATAGCAGCTGCCTTCATCGGGCCCAAGCCGCTTCTTCTTAGACGATCGCTCAACAGTCGCGGCGAGGATCGCGCCGCGCCAACTGCGCCGGTCAGGAGAAGCGGCACCCGCTCGACCCAGCCTTCGCACGCGATTCGCGGGAAAACGACCGACACTTTAATAAACTGCCGAAGCGCGTGTTGCGTTCTCGGGTCTTTTGTACCGATGCTTCGCGCGCGCCTTTTTGAAGCTTGCGCCGTCGTCAGGCGTAACTACTAACGACAAATTGCGAAGTGCAGATAATGTGCCGGGCGATGTGCATTCGTATCAATTGCCAAGGAAATGGATTTGACTTATGTTCCAACTTGGACAACCGGTGCATGAACGATATGTTAAGTTATTCTTTATGAATGTAGAAAGTGTGAAATTATGATTGATATTCCTTAGATATGTATTAAAAATCGATACTATAGTAAATTATTTTTACAGAAAAACCCAGTGAAAGTATGCATTGATTAAATTTATTATTGACACTGAAATTGTTTAAATCCAAATCTAATAAATTAAATAAAAATACAGAAAAACGAGTAATATAACGTGGAATGGAATACAATAGATTTGTCAATTAATCATAAAATTTATATGTTCATTATTTAACGTTTCAAAGGATGAACAGAAGGCTGGTTATCTTTTAATGGTTATTAATTTTTAATCTATTGAAAGCAGATAGATAATAATAATCTCCGCGATAAGTTGCAATAGTTCTTAATGATTGTAGCAAGTCCTCGTAACTGCACGCAGGTACGGGTGTATCTTGATAATTAATTGAATAAATTGAAAATAAGCAGTTAATATTGAGCAATATAGTAAACATAAACGTGAGATATTATGGCCGACACGATCAGTAAAATGAACGTCTGAAAAATTCCGTGCGCCTCGCTCAGAGCACGCGCGTCGGCCGAAACGCCCGAGCGAGCCGGGCGAGGAAATAAAATTTCGCAATCTTTAATGCGAGTCAGTAAAACCCTACAAAGTAAAAGCATTGAGTTATAAAACTGGAAAGTATAATCAAAATACTTTATCATGTGATATTCTTATCATTTCCCGTATTTATGGGGACATTAAGCAAGGGTTTAAGGGTTCGAGCGGGAAAAAATGAGTAATTTTATTGAATGTTTATGTATACATACATATATATGTTGCTAGAAGAACATAATCCCGCGCTCGCCCGTGGTGATAGAGCGCGGACTCGGAATCCTTGACGTTCGCGCGGCGAGACGAAGATTCCGTGGGGCGGAAATCCCTGGGCTTTACATATTGGCAAGTTCAATGTCTCGTCCCTTGCCTCGTTCGACAACCGCGCGGAATGACTCTGGGAAAACAATATCCCTCTCCGTGCCCCTTCCAATGCGGGAGCAGAATAGGATGGCGGTTATTGTTACAACCGTGGCGGCGAGTGCGCGAAGAGTTAATTTTTTTTTTTGGTGCGCGTGTCCGATTGTGCGCACTCACATATATGCTGAGTGGTAATGATTATGGGAAAACGGACAAAATATTCATGATTACGCGAGTTTTTACGGCCTCGTTAACCATTTCGCTGTCTCTCTCCTGCTCTGTTCTGAAAAGGAACAGGACGTGCCCTTGAGTCTTTATACGATTCGGCGAAATGCTCTCCGCGAGACGTGTCCGTTTGTTCTCTCTCTCTCTCTCTCTCTCTCTCTCTCTCTCTCTCTCTCTCTCTCTCTATCTGTCTTTCTTTCTTTGACTTCGCTGCTGCTGTTGCTCACCCTTTTATAACCTCCGTAAATTACGCACTTTATTCTCGCGTGATCGCATGCCCGCAAATGCAAAATGTTTATCTACATTCATATAAATACATACATACATACATACATACATGTGTGTGTGTATGTGCACGTGTGTGTGCGCGCGTGTGTGTATGTGTGTGTGTGTGTACATGTGCGATGTAGATCGAATTCCCAAAATCGCACACGTATCGTGATCTAAAACTGAAGTGTGTTAAGAAGCTTCCGATCTTTGTTCCGAGCTTTGCATCTAGCGCGAGCGGTGAGCGACTCTTCTTTATCTATTTCACTGCATTTCTCGTGTACTACATTTTTCCTCTTTTTAGCAATTTAAATTTTGGGCCGGACTTTGCTTTTGTTGAACTATGAATTCCCGACGTATCCCGAGATAATTTTTGAAGGATTTATTCATTTTTTAATTTAAGCGAGTACTTTAATTGTGGTCAATTTGTTTGTGGGTCGGACGTAATATGCACTTTCAATATATTTCATTCGCAGAAGACTCGTTTCGTTCTCGATAAACCAATTACAATAATTATGCTATTTGCTAATAAATAATATTTATTAGATAATATTTTTCATTCGATATCGTGAAAATCAGTTTTCAATATAAAAAAACCAAGTTCTAAAGAACTTTTAGCCGTTAAAAAAGGTAATTTGCGCTAATAAAGTTATTTTTTCACATTCACGCTAATTTATTCTCCCTTAATACAGATTCTATCGGATTCATATGAGAATAAATTCGATATTTATTTTATGGCTCTACTCGACTCTTCTACAAAACCATACAGTTTATAAAATTTTACGATTTTAAGATGGCCGAAAACTTTAATGAAGTCTTTTACCGAAATTGATCGGAAGATTATCGTTAGCATTGGGAGCTGACGATAAATGCGACCAATAAAATCTACATTTTTGACGATTTCAGACTTTTTAGTTCTCCGGCTAAATTAGGACTCGAGGAGATTCCGAAAGCAATATTCGTCTGTGTCGGCGATATTATCGCTTCGTGGGGCAATAATAACAATAAAAAAATGAAACCTTTCGAGCAATAAACGAAAAGATATTTAACGCCTCCTATACAATGATCTCGTGAAGACTCCTTGTGTATACGAGGTACGAATTAAAAGTCCATAAAAGGGTCGGGGCACGCGTGTGTGCGTACAAGGCGAGCGCGTAAAATCCATTTGCCGATCAAATCGGCGATAATCGTTCGCGGATGAGGAAAACGCTCGCGGTTCCGCCGAGCGGCGCAATAATATCGGCCTTAAAAGCCCCGTCGATAAAGAGCGAGCGCGCCAGTATGTATATGCATGTATTATATGTACATATACACGAACCAAGTCGAATCGTCGCGATCGCGCGCGCACGCGATACGGGGGCCGTGCCAGTCGTCTCGCGCGCGCGATCGCCCAATGATCGTAAATTGTTCCTTTACAATCGGCTCGATGTATCTCCCTCTCCTCCCAAGAGCGAGAGAGACACTGAGAAAGAGAGAGAAAGAGGGAGGCGCGCGCCGACGCTCGCACACGAGTCTCCTATAAATGCGAATTCGTCCGCGCTTTTATTTCTCCCGGGCTATTAATTCTTATCTCGTCCGAAAACGCGGTGACGGCGGCGGCGAGAACGAAACCGGGAAGCTCCCTTCTCTCTCTCTCTCTCTCTCTCTCTCTCTCTCCCTCTCCCTCTCCGTCTCGCCTTCGTTCTCTCGCGCTCTTCCACTGGCGTGGCGGATCCTTTAAAAAGCCCGAGTGGCGCGGTGGCGAGGCGCGTAAATTAGGCCCCGCTGGCGCGCAATCCGAATGTAACGAATTATTTTTCGGGCAAAGCAGGCTGTAAAATGCAAAAATCATCACCGATAAATTCCCATTGATTGAAAAATATTCCAGGCGCTAGGTTTTTATGCGTTCTCCTCGTCTTCTGACTTCTCTTCCTCTCTCTCTCTCTCCAATCACCCTCCTAGCACCGTACCTCTTTCAGAAACAATGTCTCGCGCGCGTTTCTATATTATATACTTCTTCGTCTCCTCTCTTAAGCCGAGGATATACGATATATATATGTATATATATATATATATATATATATATATATATATATATATATATATATACATACACGCACACACACATATATTTGGTCTTTCTCTCTGTCTCTCGGCGTTCTTCTCTCTCCGTTCAGTCTCGCACTCCGAATGTCCGTCCGCCCGTTTCTTTTATTGTTAAATAAATAATCATGCGCTTCTCTCCACCCGCTCCTTCTCTCTTTCCTCCGCATGTTGGCCATAATTTATTAGCTCTTCGCTCGCGCACGCGCGGGCTTTTGCTTCTCTCCGTGTGCACGTGTGCGTATGAGTATGTGTGCATATATATATATATATATATATATATATATATATATATATACAGTATAGATATACGCTATATGTATATACGCTGAGCCTGCCGCCTCGATCACGCTCTCAAAAATCGTATCTCTTTCTCGGCATCTTGTTTATTTTCGGCCTTTATCCTTTCTCTATATACGGGGGCCACCCCTTCCCACCTTTACCTGCACGCGCCCACCGCGCGCTCGTACTCCCCCCTCCCACGACCTCGGAAGCGCGCTCGCGAACTGCGTCAGCCGCGGCGTTTTTGCGTCCCCTTAGCTCGCGAACTCTTAGCGCAAGACTCGCAGTTATCTTATGGTCCTCGAGCTTACGGTCCGAAAAAGAAGAGGCAAGATAGTAAATGTATACATATATATATGTGTGTGTGTGTGTGTGTGTGTGTGTGTGTGTGTGTGTGTGTGTGTGTGTGTGTACATATATATACTTGTGGTTGGGCTTTCTTTCTTTAATTGACACTGTGTTTATAAGCTAAGAGAGATCGAGGGAGAGAGGGGGGAGAGACGGGGGGAGAGAGAGAGAGGGAGAGATAGGAACAGCGGGATTGGGACGGACGGGAGAAAGAGAAAGATAGGTAGAGCCTCCCGGAGGTGGGAACCGACATCGGCTCCGGCGCGCCAACATCGTATTGTTTCGGATTTTTCTCTCCTTAAGCTTTCCTGGAGGGCGGCTACGAGAATAAGAGGGGGCGAACGAGGGGGTCAGGATAGGTGGTCGCGCATTTTTCGGGCCCCGCGAAAGACGGTAGGGCGATACGGGGAGGTGGAGGGGAGGAGAATCTCCATACAGCCTTTGGGTCGAATTAACGAGTAAAGCGCGCGCGCAATCGGGAGGAGCGGAGGGGGGCGCCGGCGTGTCCCATTAGACCCGGGGACCGCGTCGTCGCTGCGACGTCGCGGTCCGTGAGCGCGGCAGGGAATGGGACGAAGGTATTTTTTCCTCTCTCTCTCTCTCTTTCTCCTATCGGCTTCCACGATTGCTCGCTTTTGTTACTTCTCTCGTTTTCGCTCTTTCACTCTCACTCGTGCGCGATTCTTTTCGCGCGCCTTTTACCAGGGGCAAGAGGAGGAAATCGTAATTTTTGGGACACACGGACCTGCACTGGCGTACCTATATTATGTGCCTGGCTAGCCAGCTCGTGTTCTTACTGGGGGACGAGTGTCTTTTGTGTAGAAAGACTGCTTGTTGCCCGCTGAGAAACAGTTTTCTTAGCACGATCGTTTCTTTAATTAAAACAAAAAAAAAAACCTCTTTCTTATAGAAATGAGGAAGGATATATCGGAGTCGGCATTCTAGTTTTTTAATTAATAGTCATATGAAACAGTGAAAAGAGGGAGATTTTTAAACAAGAGATAATTATTATTCTTGTTTTGATGTAATTCGTTATTTTCGCATATAAATGTATATAAAACGAGAAGAAAGCATTAATTATTATTTGTGTCTAGCCACGTTAAATCAATTTCTCTGAAATTACTTTTAAAATCATCCCTATAAATTTTTCAGTTGGATACAAATCAATAATTCCGTTCAATTATATTCTGCAGACTATAAAGTGAAATTCTTTTTTTCATAATAATAGTTGCGTGTATAGTTATGTAATGCTTTGGTTTTTTAACAGTAATGTACTTTTGTGAATAACGTCCTTTGAAAATAACAGTATTGAGAATCATGTAATAATAATTTTTTCGTATAACCGCGCTGCTATGTATTTTTATAATTATGCTCAGTTAAATTTAATCGTAATTAAACCTACTTTAGTATATTATTCTTGAATTAATAGACGCCGTATGTGTGGCGTGATTATGTGAATAAAAAACGTTTTTATTTTTTACGCAACGATGCAGTGGTTGGTTTCAGCCCTTTTCAAACAGTAAATAAATTATATATTCGTTTGTCTAAATATTATAATAAAAATATGTTAAATGCTGGTTCTTACTGGTAAAATTGTTCAATTTTCCCTGCTACGTAGCTAAAAAACTTTGTATATACGAACCTGCTGTAGTTAATTCCCGCTTTTATACTTGAAAAATTCTTCTTTCTTCAGTCCGTATAGAATTAATTTCATTCTTAATTTTTATAACCTATACAATATATAGAATTTAACCGTAGAGGAAAATGGTAATATTTTTTTGTACGAAAACAACATATCTTGGGGACGGTATGAATTCTTAAAACTTTGCAGGGCTTATTTTCAAATTAATTAAAGACATCTAACTCAATATAGATCAAATACCTCGATCGTACTTGGCAGCTTCTTCTTGTCAATACTGAACTCTTTATTTCTTGTTAAAACAGTTGCTCTGACTATTTAAAATCATAAAGTTCGCGCTCGTAAAAAAGCCAAATAGAAATTTTTTTTCTATTTGGCTTTTTTTTTTTTTTAATATGCGTGTTATAGTCGATTTTCTAATTCAAGAAATAGTCTACTCCACAGTTAATAGAGGCAAATAAGTATACGTACATCGTGAGGTACGAATTAACTTGCAGAAAGGTGTCGAATTTTATTTTACACCAGGAAAAAAGGACGACGATTGTTAAATTAGGTCATTTTAAATTAATCTTTATCAGGCGTTTAGCTCGAATTTTCGTGAAGTATATGACTATATAAATAGCAATGCCAAGTAACTATCGACAATTTCCTAACTACATTTTATAAACAATTGAGTCTGGTACATGTACAATAAATTTTCTCATGAGCAAATATCAATGTAAAATGAACAGCTCCTGCATTTGTTGTACATGAATGAGAAGTCAATCGTCGCTCCAGTTGAGTCCAACAGCAGCACAAAAATTATTCTAGATATAAAAGCGCAACGACCGTCAGAAGCTGCTTGCCCGCGTTAACATAGACTACTGCACAGGAGAATATTGCACTCGCACGCCGGGACAGAAATAAATTAGGTTAAGGGTAAAAGAGCTAGATCGCGATTTGCATCTGGGCTGCTGAAATTTCCTGACTTTTGTTTTATCGTTATTCTTATCGTCATTATTATTATTATTTGTATTATTATTATTATTATTATTATTATTATTATTATTATTATTATTATTATTATTATTATTATTATTATTATTATTATTATTATTATTATTATTATTATTATTATTATTATTATTATTATTATTATTATTATTATTATTATTATTATTTCGAGTAATTCGTAATTTATGAGCGTGGAATAAGCTTCTTCTCTTCCTTCTGCCTTGCTTTTATTTTGCGCGCCGGTGGGAAGGTTCGTGTTCGTGAGAGACCGCGCGGCTTATTAGCATGCATTATGGCCGCGATTTTCATATTAAAAAAGAGAGGGGAAAAAGGAAGAAAATATATATATATATATATATATACATATATATATACGCTGCTCCGAACGAAATAATCACCTCACCGGCTGTGAGATGCATTCTTTTGAAAATAGAATGGAACGAACTAATTCTGCGCAGAATTAGAATAAACGATTAACCGAATTGCCGCGCGCGCGCACTCGTAGCCGAGCACTCGCGCCCCATCAAATTAGGCGAATAAAATTCATCTTCCGCATCTAATTATTATATCCACCTCGCGAGCTTCTCTCTTTTTCTTCAATCTAATTTTTCTCGGTTATTTTTTTTCTCCATAACTTCTCGGCTGCGTGCATAATTACGGAATAATGATAAAAATCTAATAACAACAATAATGGCAATCGTTCGGACTTATAGTTAACCCGATTGATTCGCTTATATTTAACACGAATAGAGTAGACCGTGAATAATTCTTTGCTACTTACGCATAATAATATTATTAAAGAAAGAACTGAATATGTAACACGCTCTTGGAATCCATGCCGCATTGCCCACCGAGTCCACGAGTACAGATACGATAAATTTCGCGTCGCGGTATCGCGATTCGCTCCTGTCCAGCTCTATGTATACGACTGTGTTTATACGTAGCCAGGATTATTAATCGCGTGGGAGCCGCGGCTCTTGGGCGCGTCGGGTGGCGCCGTCCTCTCGAGCAATTTGCTAACGCGAACGTGCAGCGAAGGAGGCAGCGAAGCTTCCGTGACTTATAAACGCGCTGATGGTGGGGGGGGGGGGTGAGGGTGGATGCGCTGGAGCCGAGCGGCCATGTCCGCGATCGCGGGGGCTCTCGCTTCGCATGTTCCTTTCTTCCAAAAAGCATACAAGCCCCGTACTCTTGTACGATCCCGGGGTCTCATCGCGCGTATACGGCGTGCGACCATGTGTGTATATATATATATATATATATATATATATATATATATATATATATATCGAATTTAATCCCATAACTTTTGTACGCTCGCCGGTGAGCAGTGAGCTCTCTCGCGGGTTTTGTTTCTTGCTCCCGGTTTCTGTTTCGAGTCGCTCCCAGGGATATATATATATATATATATATATATATATATATATATATATGCATATGTAGCTCTGCTACCGATCTTTTGATTGTATATGATTGTATTAAAAGGTTCGATCAATATTTTAGAAGGTGACGTTTGCACAAATCAGAATCTCTGTCTATTTGTGTATAATTCCAGCTAACTTTTACATCTTTCGGCTGGACTGTTCGGTTCCGCGATATTTATTTATCTGCCCAATTATTTTAGCCAAATCCGCGTACGCTTTGCTAGGTAATGAACAAAACAAAGGAGAACGAACTCTTTTTCTTACCGCGCCAGCAGCGCACACAACTCGCCGTTTTTTTCTTCATTCATTCTCATTCTCTTTGTTAACAAGCTTACATTCCTACTGCGTTCTGCCAAAGCCGAGAAGAGAAAAAATAAAGCGAGCAAGAAGAAGATGCGAAACCAATGCGAAAGGAAGCTCGAGAAAAAGCCATAAGAAACGTCGAAACAAGCGAATGCGCTCTCCCTCCCCTCTCCCCCACCTCCTCTGCAGCTGTTATACGGGGAGACTTTCGCTTCTGCCCGAACGCGGTCCAAGGTAATTAAATACCTCTGACCTTTCCCTCTCCTTCGCACTCCTCTTCTTCTGCTTCTTCTTCTCCTTCTTCTTCCCTCCTTTCCATTCTCCGAGCAGGCGGAGTCGTGGCGCCCACTCAGCGCCACGTTTAACGATTGTCTTCGAGTCAAAGGCCAGACTCAACCAACGCATATAGAAACTACAAAGATACAAGTATCCTTTCGCACCTATATAACTTGAAATACTTTTAGTCATTCTATATTTTTACATACGCCTATTTAAATACACTAGTAGTCGTTGGAATTAATTCGTAGCGTTATTTAAAAAAAAACACACATGTACATTACTTATCTGTCCTTATACTTACGATGTATGTATTTTTAAGAACTATGTATAAAAAATTGTTATTTGCCCCAAACAATTTTTATTTAAATCTAAATTAACAGAATTTATAATGTACTGAGTCTGTCAACGTTTGTTTTAAAATAAAATGTTTCGCAGAAAGTTTTGCTTTATTATTTTAATATGAACAAGACTGTAGTCGATTCTCATCGTAATTCAGTGGAAATGTATATTATTTGTATAATGAACATATTCGTCCAAAATAAACCAAATATAAAAGAACTAATTTGTGCATTATCAAACTAATGATGTCGACTTGGATGTTAAAGAGTGGCCTGGTCGACCAAAACTGTTTGAAGATAATGAGTTGAATGCATTCCGAATGAAAATGTTAAATACTGAAAGAGTTGTCTATATATGGTAATTTGACATATCAAAGACAGGAAAACGTTTGACAAGCTTAGATAAAAATCAAGAGACGTGGAGAGACGCACTTTCTAGCGTAAACTACTGCTTAAACAAAAAGTTTTTCTCAAGAAATTGTTCGAAGTCCATTTTTCATGCCGATCCACGTCAAGGAAGCATAAGCATCAGCTGCACAGTCCAATATTCGCGGTTCAAATCTGCTGTTCCCTATCCGTATATACTGGGATGGGATGAGTTTCATTTAGTACGAAATGATTCCCGAGCCCTCACACTTGAGCCCTGTGTTAAAACAATAATTGAGAATATTTATTGATAAACATGAAAAAATTCATTGCAACCAAAGATTCTCTTTAAGAATGTTCTAAAGATTAAGAATTCTTCGACCGCCGTATTCATCTAAGATCTATAGGCAATATTTTAATTCACGTTTTTTTACGTTTATGTGTAATAAATAATATTTTTTATTACAAATTCTATGAATTAAATCTAATAGCTAATATTAAAAAATACTATAGTTGTGAAACAATATTTTCATTTGTATATAATCCTCGTTCCAGCAGTAAAGAAAGACTAATAACGTATAGGGGCTCTGTTACCTTGCACTCTTCTACGGGATGTACGCTCTCTCTCTCTCTCTCTCTCTCTCTCTCTCTCTCTCTATATATATATATATATATATATATATATATATATATATATATATATATATATATATAAAATACAAGGGCAAACTAAATTCTCGCTGGCTCCATGGGAACTATTATGTTCATTAAGGTGGAAAGTCATATATTATAGGTGGTTAATAATGGGAACCTCGCGCTTGGGCCCGAGCCGCCGCACCTAATTGATGCATATGCAAAGGAAGTTGTTCTAGCGGCGCGGCGCTTCGAATGGCGAATGAGAGATAGAGATCGTTCGGATATACGCGAGGATGAGTGCAGGATATATTATGTGGTCTGCAGAGATGCACCTTCATATATATATATATAAAGTAAGTGTGCGTGTGTATTCGTGGAATCTTGCACGATACTAGTACCGAGGATAGAAGAAATCGACTTATAGAGATGGATGCAGAAATGAGGGTACAGAAAGAAGGAGTTGAGGGAAGCTGCAACGAACGAGAGCAAGCGGTTTTCTTCGTGTCGATTTTTTGTTTGTTTACTCTTGTTAGAGAATAAACGAGAGCCTGTTACCACTCGATTATGAATATAATAATCGGATGAAGCTGCAGGTTTAACAAGAACGATCGCGAAACTCTGGAGCATCGCCATGGCTTCTCTGGCCGATTTCTCTGGTTGTTCGCGTGTATCTCGATTAGCAGGAAACTTTGGAGCGAGACCATTGTTTTCCAAGTCGATCCACGCTGATTAATATCGTTTCGTACAAACGAGGACTCCGCCGCCAAACGCAAATAAAGACGAAACCTCGGAGAAGATCACGACGGAGACGTGGACTTTATTCGCGTGTACAATATATTCGTTCTTCTTTGTGAGGGGAGCAAATATCATTCGAAGAAAATAAAAAAATGAGCCTATCCACCGATGAACAGCCTATAATATATTATAAGCGTATGTAGAAAGGGTAAATGCGGCCTTCGTCATTGTTGCATTAATGATCGCTGTGCACCTTTTCGGTAAAAATCCAGCAGCTTTCGATGAAATTTTTCTCCGGCACGAGCCGGTTAATGACGCGTCACCTCCAGTACTTGCGTTTAATCTCCCAACGTTAACGATCTCCGTATACATAAAGCGATGGGGGAAAAAATCGACTCGTGCCTGGCATTACAATGTCACAAACTACGGCGCGCGCGCGTCGTGCGTGATTTTAAATATCTGAAATGCCTCTCGAGGCGCCTCTCTCCCCCTCCCCCCTCGGTCGACGCGAGCCCAGCGCCGCCGCACACTGCTTCCGGAAACGGCGCGTCCGCTCCCGCGACCCTCGTAAGCTTGCAAATGAGATTCTTCGGCAAGTGCATCCTTCTTTCCCTCCCTCGCCCCCCCTCTCTCTCTCTCTCTCTCTCTCTCTCTCGTTTTATCTTTCCACGGGATGCGCAGTGGAAGAGACGCAAATAGAGAGGGAAAACCATTCGACGCACGCTCGCTTCGCCGGCGATCGATCGATCGATTCGATCGATTTTGTCGCGCGCGCGTGCTGCGACCGGACTCTTCTCTTACTCTTTCTCTCTCGCTCTATCTCTCTGCATCCGCTCCGCGAGGACGATCGAGGCCGTCGAAGAGGCGGTGGACGGGGCGGCTTCGTGCCGCGCGCTCGCGCCCGGCATAATCCCTTCGTTACCGCGGTAATAAAGGTGCGAAGTATTTATTGGCCGAGCCGCGCGTTGGCCGCGGTGGGTGCAGGCGGACGCCGGGCTTTTAGCGTAGAAGTGGTATTATAACGATGCCTTCTTTCGGCTTATCTTACCTCCGCGGTGCACGACTGTGTGTGTGTGTGTGTGTGTGTGTGTGTGTGTGTGTTTGTGCGCACGGTCAACGTAAGCGCGCGGATAAAGTATAAGCCTTGCATGCAAACAAATGACTATTGTGATGCTCGGAACGGGCAATAATTACTGGGCGCGCGCACGCGACCGCGCGGCGATGCGCGGCGACGAAGCACCGGCGCAGCCGCGGCTCGCGGCGTCCCTCTGGCAATTTCTCGCGAAATTATTCTGCGCTATGACGAATAGGGGAGATAAATTTTCCACCGACTTTATACATTTTACCCGAAGCACTACACCGCATTACATTCCCTATATGTAATTAGCAAACTTTACGGCTTATTTAAATCATCGCTCGAGAAGCATTTATGCTGTATACCTATATATGTACGAACGCGCTCATATTTAGTCCGGTTGAAAAGAATTTTCGACTTACGCCGATTAAATATCATTTAGGGGATAAATGATCTCTTGCGACCAGAACTTTATATCGTTGCCAGGGGCTGAAATTTTCCGCGGCTTCCATTGTCGGTGCGCGTCCTGTTAACTGGTTAACGTTAATTATTTTTCAAGTATCCAGGACCACCCCTACGAAAGCTCCGAGGGGAAAATACGCCAGCAATTAAATTATCAGAGCTTATCGTCGTCCAGGATCGAGCTTAACCGAAAATATGGTGAATGTATATGTGGAGGGCATTTTTTCACGCCCCCTTCCCCCCAACGCATATGTATATATATATATATATATATATATATATATATATATATATATAGAGAGAGAGAGAGAGAGAGAGAGAGAGAGAGAGAGAGAGAGAGAGGGCATTATATGCGTTTGCCCGCTTGTAAAATTCAGGATTCGCGGCGAGACAAGAGAACCAGCGCAAATAAGAAAGCGAAAAAGTTCGCGTAAGGAATGGTTGCGCGCGGATCGAGCGGTGGGATGGGTGAAGGGGAGGGGGCGAGGGGTTGGATCGCATCGTACAAGAAATCTTTACAAGGCGTGGCGCGCGGGCGAGCGCGAGCGTTAAGCCGCGGCCAATAAACCGATGCCCCGGTCTTAATTAAATCTAAGACAATACGGGGCCGGGCTAATTAAAGCAAACATCCGTAGCAATAAAACGCTCGGGCGGCTCGCTCGCTCTCGTTGGCTATATACACACTCTATATATATAGATAGGCTACGTTCTCTGTTTCTGTAAACGATGCCCCTCGCACTTTTCCGCGGTAGCGGGAGATGTATATAATACACTTCGGAGGCCGTTTCTTCTTGTACGAGCCTGTCGCGCGAGCTGCTTCGAAAGTTTTCTTTTTTCGACCCTGTATAATCAATATAGCGAATTGTGACGCTTGTAAAAACGGAAAAATTCTTGACTTGGTCGCAATGCACGGTTGTGCGAATGAGTTGATAATTGCCTTATTAGACCCTTCAATTCGTACGATCGATCGATTTCGTAAGACCATGAAAACTAGCGTGGGAGTATCTCATCGTTTAATTGCAAAAGAATTCTGGTTTTCTTCTTTAGACTCCGTAAGTCATGAATATCTATTGCCATCATTTCGTTACGACAAATAGGATACATCGCAATATCAGTCAGAATCGAACGTTGATCTATATCAAACGTATGATAATAATTTTACGATTTTATGATTTTCAAACTAACGAAAATTGTCGATCGCTGAAGAGCAACTAAACATTCTATAACAAAGCTGCAACAAACGAATGAATTTTCTCTAAAATCAGTATTTATTATATTAGTCAATTTAGTGTTGGTGAATATATTCGTATGTATGGGAAAGTCTGCATCTTTACAATGGCGTACTTTTAGTTATTGCCTACTTGAGAAAACTATTGACTTATAACAAATGACACTTTCTTTTAAAAAATGAAATTACGTATAATTAATATAGGCACGATAACATAAAATACAGAAATGATGCGCACGTATAAAATATTAACCTTATTTCTAAAAGTATATATTTATTTTCATTGTTAAGATAGACCCGATCACCTCTTTAGACGAGCCACATTCTCAATTCTTAAAATTGCAGAACAATAGTAATGAATTCAATGGAGTTTAGTTCTGATACAAAAGCATAACAATATATATTACTTACTTCTCCATAATTACACAGAACGTTAATTGCTGCACTGCTTCGAGCATTTGTCACGCATTCTCATGGATCCAGGTTAAAGTCATTTACGTACAAAAACTGCATTAACATATATTCAAATTATACAATAGCAATGATTTACAATTGCGCGAAACGGTAAATTACCTCTCGATGTTTATTCTGCGTCTTTCATTGCCATCGTCTTTACCAGTCAAATGGTTGTACCGAAGATAAAGACAGAAGACAGGAAGAAAAGTTGGTCTAGCGTAGGAGGAAAAGAGCGGAGGGGAAAAAAGGAACGGGATGGCTGTTCGCAGTGTTAGCGTCCCGGCTCTTGGTTCAACGATAAATCAATCAGGTTTAAAGCTCTGATGCAGCGCTTCGGATGCACGGTGTTTTTTACATATCCTTATCCGCGAGGAAATTTTCTCTTAATTGAGATGTCAATTGTGATAAATTTATTTACGAGCTTAACTTTGTCTTTTATAATATTTCATTGCTTTTGAATTATCGTACAATTTTAATGAACATTGAAATAGCCGATCAAAAAAATACATCCCTGAATAGTAACCGCAAATATTATGCGACTGCACATTTATTATTGAAACTATTCTGAAAAAAGGAAACTACCGTGTTAGAAGATACAGAGCATCTGATATTTTTATTCTTCGCTAAAAAATGTGCCTCCATTACCTGTACTTTTAATTACATACTGCATTCAATTGTATCACTTATACGCTATTATTACATTTGTGAACAATTTCAATCTTTTCTACGCTTTCAATACATTATTTTTTATATTTATTCATATGATGCCATACATTTCTATTAATATAATTACATGTGTAGACATAGAATTGTCAATTCAGGGGGAAATGGGCAATTAGGCGTGGAAAAACCCCAGGAAAAACCCAAGGACAAGAGGTGCATCGAAAATACCGATAGCCGTCCCGAATAGCTGAAACGGTAAGCTAGCGAACATATATAATAGGGCGATCTAAGAATTTCGGCATTCCTTCAGAAACTTCGATTATTGTAGGTGTCGAAAGTCTTCCGATTTAGTTTGCATTGTATTGATTACTGTTTGGAGTACTTGTATTGAATTCATATAGTTTCATTGATAATAAATATCAGTAATATTTAGTTTTTTCCTTTTTTTTAAAAAAACAACTGCCTATCCTGACAAACTCTCCTTCACATTTAAAATTTTTCATATAATGTATAACTCGAAAACAGCTTAAGGATAAATAATTGATAAATTGTTGATATGTAATAAATGTATATATATATATATATATATATATATATATATATATACATATGTATATACATACATATATATATAAATATAAATATATATATATATATATATATATATATATATATTTTATTTTTTTTGAATTGTGAATAATGTATATGACATATACATAATTCCAAAAAACTATTTACTTCGTATGACTTTGTTTCAAATTGTGTGAGATAGTAGGATCGATATAGCATATTGATTATAAATAAAGTGCACGATGGATCATTTTATGAAAAAATGGAAATGCGTTTATTTTTTCTCATAGTGAAACATTTATTCTAGATATAATTGGTTGGTTAACCAGCGATGATAGGTATTCCTGGTTGGTCCAAGAAAATATAAACTAAGCATTGAAACTGCAGGATTAATTTTTGATGTGGGCTCAAAATTCCTTTACAACAAATTACCTCAACAATTGGACAGATAATCGATAATTAAAAGCGTAATGTAAATACGTTTGAAATATTTATAAGTCGTGATAGTTAGATACGGTAAATTCGACTAATATAACAACGTTTCTTTTACAATAAACGCATTAGCTCGATAAAATCGAACTTTGCTTCCAACATATGCAACGTATTTATTTACGTAATTGTAACGTAAATTCTAATTAGTCCGGTGTTCTTGTGCATAAAAGTCTAATTGGGATTGGACTTTAAAGACTCTGCCAGCGTAAAGATATTCCTGTCCTTCGACTTCTTTATACACTCGGATATAAATTGCTCATTTGGATACAGTAGAAGGAGTCGATGAGTGCGCGATTTAATGAAAACATTCGAACCGAATTAATCTTTGAGAACGTTCGTGGATAAATTTATTAGCAGAGCGCCTTTGAAAATATCTCAATTAGCCTGTTTTTCAAAATTAATTAACTTTGTAAAATTTTCACTACAATATTAGCAGCTGCTCTATGTTTCTTTCTCTAATATATAACAATTTACAAGAATAATTGAAATATTTTGTTTTTAACTATATTTATACATTGCAATTCTTACGTGTGTACTAAAAATAAAAATTTTACAGTAATTGTAAATTTAGGTTTAAATAGCTATATAGTCCTTGGGTACTAGTTCGAATACTGCCGACTGTCTCCTTCTTGTCCAAAATAAGTTGTTACGAAGCTATTTACTTTAATTTAAAAACATCTACGAAAAATAACAAAATTTACTTATAATGTTATTTTATTAGAATCTGAATACATATTTAATGAACGTAAAAAACTCAATATTTCCCACCGTCGTAAAGATCTTTCTAATTTTGTTTTGAAAGATACCGTAGAACCTAATAAATCGAAAAAAGAAATCAGTCAGCAGATTTTCAACGGATTCTATGATTGAGACGACATTATTTGTGTGTAACTCGGGGAACAAAATTTAGACTTCATTATGGTATCGAATGAGAACATGCATTTGAAATTTTCTTTATTGGAATACGAAATGGACACATTAAGTACCTGTATTATATTGATGACTTTATTAATTTTCATTATTATAACTATAATTTTTTAATTCATTTCCTTCTGAAATTAAATTTTTTTCTTCAAACGTTGTATACCCCGTAATCGTCGAAGTTAGTTGAAGTCGATTGTCCTTAAAAAGTCGAACAAAGGAAAAGAGGCGCCGCGATTCACACAATAGCAACCAAGGGATTCCTCTACTTTCATAGCCGCATCGTGAGAGAAAAAAAACGAAAAGTCGATCTACGGACTTGATCGTAGCCCCGAATTCAAACTAAAAATCTCGCAGCCTTTATCTTTCCCATTCTCTGGCGCGCGGTAGCAGCATCGACGGCAGCGGCAGCAGCAACAGCAGCAGCAACAGCAGCAGCGGTGAACCAAAAGAAAAGCAAAAGAAAAGTTGCGGAGTACCGAAAAAAAGGAAGAATAATAATTAAGAAAAAGAAAGAACGAGTAGAAGAATATATATACACAGACGCTTATAAACGAGAGAAGACGAGAGAGAAGGCGAATCGAGTGGACAGGAAGGGGAAGGAGGAGGAGGAGGAGGAGGAGGAGGAAGAGGAGGATGAGTGGAGCCCTTACGATTTTAATTAACCCGGGGTACTGGGTAGCCCCAGCGAGAGCGCCGATCGCGATCGAATCGGGTGCACGATCTACAAGGAATCTACATAAGATCCTCCACTCGCGCGGGGCCAACAACTCAATCCCCTCTATACACTTCTATATATATATATATATATATAGCCACGGGAGGGCTCACTCGCTCGCGCACACAGAGAAAGATATGCATTTATATACGTAAGTATGCGCGCACGCGCGCGTGTAAGGGGGCAGCGCGCGCATGCACAATGCGCCGCGGCCGCGGCCTCCGACTTATCGCGCCCAATGATCGCAAATATAGCGTCCTCCAACCCTCCTCCAATCTTCCCGCTCCTCCACCTCCACCTCCGCCTCCGCAGCGGGAGCAGCGGCGACGGCGTCGGCGGCTCAAGCAGCGCCTAGCTCATATTGTCCCGAGTTGTATAAGGAAGGGCAAGATGGAGATTACCTGGCTCCCGTGCGTTGTTAATACAAGTTAACTTACTTACCACGCAACCGAGGTAGAGAAGTGGGTGTGGGGGGGGGGGTGAAGAAAGAGAGATTGAGAGAGAGAGAGAGAGAGTGAGAGAGGGGGAGCGGGATGGGGGGGGGCAAAGCGGCCCTCCTTTTTTGCGCCCTTTAATTCTTTTCTTATTCAGTACCTTTTTACTTATAGCTCGTTATTTTTCTCCTTTAGGTGAGATTCCGTTTTCTCCGAGTCGTTTGTTTCGACCCAGTCATTGTGCGCCGGCGCGGCCAACCACTTCGTCACTCCTCCTTTTTTGCCCGCCCGCTCGCGTCCTCTTATTTTAATTAATGCTCCCGTTAATTGCATTCTTGCGCCCATGCAACGTTTACACATATCTATATGTACCTGTATCCACGTATATATATATATAATGGACGGGGAATAAATAATGAATGCGAGACACCATGAACACAAAGGCCCTTCCGTGATGATTCCCGAATCTCGCGTCATCCGTGCGAGAGCCTCGATGTTTATTCAGACGACTTTTCGCGTTGCTAAAGTATGCGCGCGCGCGCGCGCGCGTGTGTGTGTGTGTGTGTGTGTGTGTGTGTGAAAAATTATAGAAAAAAGCTGATTATTGAGTTCGAGAGTGGAGGTCGATCAGAGGATTCACTTACAAAATGCCTGTCGAACGATCCGAGTCCCTCCCTATACGTAAGCCGGTATAAGATCGCCGCATCCTCTCCGTGCGCTCTGTATCCGAGGCGCGTGCAGCCCGAACGCCTGCAGAACTCGCGGCGATCGCCTTAAATACACGGAGGGCGCTTATACGTTACTCTCCTTCGAAATTCCGAGCGCTCTGCCATACCTACGCGCGCCTCGCGCCTTCGGCCGACGAGGAGCCGTGATCCGGCCCGGCCAAAGGCCCGGCGATGCCTGCGCATATACGGTGCGCTCGGAGGCGCGTCGCGATCGTCCCGGCTCGTCTTTCTCGCGGGCTATTAGCGTATATTTACGAAACCCGAGATCGGGCCGCGAGGATTGGCGAGCTCTGTTCTCTTCTGTTTCATCCGCGATGTGCGCGGCTACTCGGGCGAGACACAGAGCGGCGCGACAGGTTATATTACATACCAGCCGTACTCGCGGAAAGGAGGAGATAATTGACAATGGGAGTATGAATATATATTGATTACTCGCGTGTACTGCGTGCGAATGCACCTACGGGTGGGCATACGTGTAGTTTTGAATACTGGATTTTATCAATAAGTCAACTGTGTTTTATTATCGAGTACAATTAATACTGTTACATTAATACGTATGAAAATAAAAAGGAATTACTTAACGTTGCGTTTGAGCTCTTTTAGGTAGAATGTATATTTCTACTATATATAAATAATTTGCACCGAATCTATTATGAGAGCGTCAAAAATAAATAAAAGCTTAATTAAAAAAAATGTTTTGCAAAATAAGAACAAATGATTTGAAATAAAAGGTAAATGGATTAATATAATTCCGACAAAATTTAATGTGAAGAAGCGGCAAATTTTTCAATTTCGCACACCTATATATATTTCGCTTTGAAAACCTAGTTACGCTTGCCTGTTTAATAGTCATCGGAAAATATCGCATGAACCGCGATGTAATTTAAGCTAAGCACTGATAGAAATTTTACCACCACAAATCGCAGTTAATTTACTTATCCAAAATTATTTACATCATAATTCTCGAAATGATCGTAAAATTGAACGAAAGAGTTGCAAAAGTACCAAAAGAAAAAAGGAGATGCGCGGAAAGACTAACGGAATCTCGTCCCTGAAAAAGGAAGAGTGGTAATAATATGGATAATATCGTCCGGATTGGAGGAGGGGACGATGTATACAGAGCACACCGACGCGCGTCAGAAGGCGGAGTAAGAATAAAAGGGAGGGCCACCTACACGCCACGTACACAGACATGCATATGCACTTGTATACATATATAGGACTTTGTACTGAGCTCGCTCGCGGAAAAAAAAGGGAATCGACTCGCGAACGGCGGCGGCGGCGGCGCGCGCGGTAACACGATATAGGGCGCGCGCGTCGGGGATATACAGCGCCCCGCGCCTATAGAACTGTATATGCATAAAGCCATCTGGTGTAAAACGAGCTGCCAGCTCGCTCGAGCATTAAATCGGGCCCTCCCCCTCCGATCCCTCTCGATCGGCCGCCAAGCCTCAACGTACCGGCGTTTTCCCTTCTTTAACCCTTTATTTTTCGGCAGGACTCGCAAATCCTCTCCTCCTTCCCCTTCTGCGGTCCGATCCCTTCGCTTCGGAGTGCGTTTATATTATACATTCTCGCTTATTTCGGTTTTTCCCCGCAATTCGCTATTTACTGCGTTACGAGAGAAAGAGATTGAATTGAGCTACCGCGGGCGTTCGCTCTGCTGGTGTTTCTTGGGAACTAATTTTCTTGTCGCGATATCTATACGAGCCGATTAAAAGTCGCTCTTTTTAAAAGTGATCGAGCTCGCATTCGCGATTTGGAGAAAAGATTCGAAAACCTGGCAGTAGAGTGGCAATTTTATAAAACGTCCCGAAAGCAATATCAAGATTAAGAGATGCGAGAAACAGAGAAGTTAACTGGCCAAGAATGACACTGCAGATCGTGCGGTGTCCTGTTCTATACGCGTCTGTCCCGATCGATCGTTACAATTTCAAAGGTTTTCAGAGACAGACTATTTGAGAAATACTAAAAATAATTGTAAAGATTTTTTATATAAATATTCGTTCTTAAAATTCCATAAAAACTATCTACTGCTTTATCTCGAAAGAATAAGTCTTTAACGATGCGTTTTGATGAAATTCGGTAATTAATTTAGAAAACCTGAGAAACAAAATGTCTTTTATGAACAATACTTAAGAATTAGCATAAATAAACAGAAGTATTTGCAGAATTTTTATTAATTTAAAATAACGCACAATCAAGGAAATCCAATCAGTAGTTCTTCAATCAGTGATTCTCTGCAAAATTTATTCAACGTAATTCTTGCTTAATTTTATGAATACTTTCTTAATATCTAATAATGATGAAAATTTATCATTCCTTTTGGATTTTCTAACTGTAGTACTTACACGATGATACTTGTCCTGCCGCATTCATCAATCACTGTCGTAAGCTTCTTTCGCAAACAACATTTTATTTCAATATCAGTCGAAACTGGATTCTGTTATCTTAATTGTGCCAATCTACGTTTCATACTGGCATATGTGTCATTTATTTATACAATTTTCTGTACCAAAATGACTAGTGTTAATAAATTTGGACGATTTCTAATTAATTATTTTCAACCTAAAATTATATGAGTAATCAAAGTAACCAATGCGACCTTTGTTTAAATAACAATCTAGTTCAAAGTATTTATATATTCAAATTAAATAACTCGTTGCATTTAATTAATGTGTTGGTACTTTTGAAGATTTGTAGGCTCCAAATAAGTGCAGAAAGGGGGATTGTACTCGTGAAAAATTAGATTTGCCATGATCTGATCTGAATATGTTGTAAGTACGAATCGATTTGATCGGAGAAATTTTTACGCCAACTTGTGTTATTTTAAAATTTGTCAGGAATTGTCAGACGTCTCTAAATTCTTCAGCGCGGATCAGGTATTTATAAATATTCAATCCACAAATCGTCTTACCTTGTTCGAATGTCGCAGTTAGAAAAATGCGACTTACGACAGAGTTTATCGTGAACGTGCGCATGCTTACACCCCAACGTTCGCAATTATTACGTCATCAATCCACCAATCAGAGTTTTGACAAAGGCTTTGAAAACCTGCACTAGCATCGTTTTTACAACTTGCTTACGAAACATTGTCATGCGTTACTGGACATGGACATACAGTGGGGAATACTTTTTTGGGCATTACCTTTCAGTTTTATCTGTTAGCGCCAAATTGTATTCTAATACATTGAATATATTTATCCCATTGAATTAATTGCACATTTCACCAGATCTCTATAAGACCAGCCCAAATATCCACTTTATCCTTATTAAAAATGCAAAAAAATCTTATATATATATTTAAATATAAAGTTCAGTATCTATTCTAATAAAAAAAGGATTTCTCTTTATGCAGTAAAATAATGTTGTAAAAAATTCTGTATCGTTTGGTGTGTCGTTGAAATTGTGGTGTTTTTAGCGAGAAATCAATCTGACTAAACCTCGATCGATGCAAGACGTGCCCCTTCTGTTAAAATAAGCTAAGCGAATTAATTGGAAATTTGTAGCAATATATTAGGATTGGTTAAAAGTGCTTTTAAAAACAATTGCAGTGATACTTACGCCAAATATTTGAGGCTCGTAAAATAATCATTCGAGTGTTTTTTGGTTTTATAGATTTTATCATAATCATTGAAATTTTGAAGTTTTCCAGGTAATAAAACAATAATATTGGAATATGAAAGAATATCAGAATTAATAAAAACAATTATCTCGAAAACAATATATACGAATAAGTGATATCTACTCTTGTCCAAGCGATATAAAGTTTTATTATAATAACAGTTCTATTATTATAAAGTAATTAATATTAAGTAATTCTTTAGTAGCCAATTGGAATATATATTAATTCAAAATTTGGAAAAAACAATTTAAATCAAAAACTGTCATAATCGAGCAATTGAAAAAAAACAACGCAATACAGTCTTAACAAAATGTTAAACGATGCATAGAAGCGTAATTTTTAATACTGTATATAGTACTACTGATTATGCGTTGTACTTGCAATTGCTCAAGCATGAAATCAGATCATTTTGTGCTTTACAAGTCAATTTTATTTAGAACTCACTTTTCTCATAATTTTTTTTATCGACAATGTGTTGTGACGCTCAGATATAATATATGTATATATATAATACTATATATAAGTTTTCATATATGTATATAAGAATCTAATACAAACTTTGAACATGTCATGCGTATAGACGCAAAATTTCGCTAATATCAGTACTATGAATAATGTTAATAATAATCATCATAAAAGTCACTAACGACTACAAATGGCGCTTTTTTGAATACTGTCGTTAACTTAGATTTTAAATAAATGACGTTATTCCCTGGTCGCTCCCGAGATCGTAACTACGTGTCTTCTTTTCTTAATCACTTTGTCTTTCCCTCTCTCTCTCTCTCTCTCTCTCTCTCTCTCTCACTCTCACTCTTAATATATATATATATATATATATATATATATATATATATATATATATATATATTTCATACATAAATAATACTCATCGTCTTGCATACATACAAATTACGAAAATAGTCGCGTTCATCGGACCAATCGAAGTTTATCAGCGTCGAGAGTATATCGACTCGGGAATTTCGACGGTCTCGAATGTCATTTTTTGAAAAACGAACCGGCGAACTTGAAAATTTACATCGAGATTCGAGTCTTATTAAATAATATGAGAAACTTACATGGAAGAATCGATCGTTCTTCCGATTTAATATATAGGTATACTATTATCCACTAAACGCCGTTCCTAATTTCATTATTTACTTAATGTAATTTAAAAAATGTGCACGAGTCTCACTGACCTCTATTTTTATCAACACAATCATGGGTTTTTATCAGCATAACGGTTATAAAAAACCAAATTAATAGTTTTATATGTAACTGAATTATAAATTTTCATGGTTATTTACAAACTGAGTATTAAATTGATATCGAACGTCCATTTTTGGCTGTAAGCAAAAGCTACTTATTCAAAAAGTATATGTTTTAATTTAGTTAAAAAAAAAAAAAATAAATGTCGTTGAACAAAAAAGCAAATACTAATCGTTTTAAATGCAATCTATAAAATTCCATATGCGATAAAATAAAGGTCACTCGTTTAAAGCTCATTTTGAAAGACCGCTGCAATTGTCTCTAGAAGCTTGTATCTATCGCTATACGGTTATGTATAAATATAGTTACATATATAATAACTATATTTATATAGTCGTGTATAAAAAGATCACATGATGTCGTACAGTAGAAAAGAATGTAGGTGCAACTGAAAATTCAGAGGTGAAGCAGGATGCCATAATTTGAAAGAGTTGCATTTGAAAAGAAACCGTTACAAAGATTAATATATGTGACATGTTGTTTTTTTTTCGTATAATACATTTTTAATAATGAAATAGTAGGTAAAAAATCTTATGAGCAACGATCCGATGTAAGAAGAACATAATGGTATAATAATACTAAATAAATATTTACAATTCAACTTAAAATTAATATGTATAAACGTTGTTGATATAGTATATAGGTGTATGAAGAATTTATATCCGAATTCTTATTTTTGGCCTTTACAGAAAAATATACACTGAAAAAAACGGCTTCGCATCGGATTCGACGAGGTGCTCATACATATATCTACATTTAACGACCTCAGAAATTTGACATCGTTAATCTTAACGCGAAAGTGCCGCAATTATCTATACCAACGGGCGTATCTGTATAATCGCGCAGAACAGCTGGAA
Organism: Sycobia sp. Sy_11; assembly: GCA_018907035.1. Lineage (NCBI taxonomy): Eukaryota > Metazoa > Arthropoda > Insecta > Hymenoptera > Epichrysomallidae > Sycobia > Sycobia sp. Sy_11. Next base: position 749,702 of record JACCIC010000073.1, on the reverse strand, counting down.
CGAACGATATATTTGTGAAAAGTCGATCGTCGGACTCAGCGAATGAAGCCGTAACCGCGACATTACCGAAAACGTCTCGGACAATAGCGAAAGCATGCGGGGAGCGATTATTCTACAAAATACGATGCAAAAGTCGAGCTCGATACGGCCGACCGTGTCTTGACGAGGTGCGCGGTGCACACGTTGGGGAAATAATCTCGATATATAACTAGCTCAACTAACTCTCAGCAAAGCGCTCGCGGACGAAAACTGGCAATTTAGCTCGGATCGCGCCGCTCGCGGTTAACGGTCTCGCCTCCCCACCCAACCCGCGGGGTAAAACCGCGGCGACCGGCCGGGTACGTTTACAATCGGTCGCTGCATCGCGATCCGTTCTTTCGTAGATATATGTATGTATGGCGTGGCCGTCGATGATCGGCGTGCTTCGGGTCGTTTCCACGATAGACGCGCACCAGTGTAAAGGTAAAAAGCTCGTACGCGATTGGATTTTTTTTCAGTGTAGACATTATCCTTATTACCTTAGCGCCACTCCCACGCATTCTATCTCGCTTTCTAGCCAAGAGTCACAAGGAGACTCGATCGATTTCTTTGATTAACGATTTCTTTCCACTGTTCCGGGGAGGAACGAAAGGCAGATCTATATATATATATATTATATAAAGCAGTATACGAAGCGGTCAGAGTCTCACCCACTCGGTTTATCCTTTTTTTAATTCTCCTTTCTGTTTTGTTTTTAATCTTCTTGTCTCTTTTCAAGAGGAAAATAAGAAGGTGTTAAAGCGTATATATATATATATATATATATATATATATATATATATATATATATAACCAAACGCAGAAGCGGGCGTGTTATGCGTGTGTGTCTGCGAGAGCGGGGCAGCGGCAGATCCTGTCTATTCTCGATATGCATATTTATATTTATATTCATGTATATATACTCTCACTCTCACTCTCTCTCTTCTCTCTCTCTCTCTCTCTCTCGCTCGCTTGCTCGCTCCCTTAACTCTCTAATGCCTCCTAATGTGATTCTGCGAGAGCTGGTAGATAATGAAATTGTGGAGAGCGCCCTCAAGTGTCTTAAGAAAGCCCTGCCACTGACCTTTCTCGTAGTTGATTTGCTTTTCCTGCTGGCGCGCGTTGTCCGCCGCGACCTTGAGCAGGCCCTGAATGTTCCTCAGCAGGGTCTCCGTACTCGAGACCGAGGAGGGGTCCTGGCCGCCGGCCTGGGAGACCGCGACCGCCGCCGAGGCGATCTGCGAGTAGTTCAGGGCCTGCGGGCTCTCCGAGCCAGGCGCCGCGAGCGGCAGGTTCTCTGGCACGTCCGACAGATCTGTAAGCGAAGAAGTTACCTTGAATTACTTGAAAATTTTTTAAAAACCGATCAATCATTTAAGCAATAGATAATAAGTTTGGTTACAATGTTTAACGTTGCGAAGCTACGAAACGAACACGAACTTTTTAATTTGAAGTACCGAATCAGAACATATAACACTTTTTTTTATATGGCGTAAGTTCGTACTGATTTTTTTCGACCGCGCGTGAAGCAATAAAAAGCACTCATTCCATAATAGCTTTATTACTATTTGATAATCGCGAAGAAGGCAATTAATACGTCAATTCAGGAATGGATAGCACGAGTACTCGATCTCTCGATAGAAGAAACAAAAAAATCTGAGAAAAAAATCTTTATTTTGCAACACAATCTCTTTTTAGTTCTGTACATTTCATTCAGCTGTACCCAAAAAATTCAACATTTCCCCGATGAAAATATTTTTCGCATCTTTGAAATTATCCGCAATCTGACGACTTTGTCTCTTCGTTATTAAATATGAAAAAAAAGATTCATTACATTGAAACTTTTGGAAGTTGATTATTCAACATAACTTATGTCCTAAAAAAATGAGGGAAATAGATTTCATAAAGTGAGAAATTGGTTTTGTGCATAAGGTTTGAAGATTATTCGTACCACGGCGATCTTAAGGTAAAAGCGATACAAAATACATTTTCCAGGTAATGGTAAATTAAAAGTGGAACTGATAAATAAAGCTGAAGGTATATTTTATTCATTTATTTCATATTGTGGAAAAGACGCTGTAAATTGGTGAGGCTTACTCTTATATTCAAAAATATATATACGGTTTTACAGTTATACGGTAGACATACTTAGTACAGAAATCGGTATCTTTAACACTTGGATGTACAATTATGAAAATTTTCCGCTCCAAGTACCGACTTCCATTGCCTCTGCTATCGAACGAAAATTTCCAGATGTAAAATTCGACTTTATGCAGTTTTATCAAAAAATATTCCCATTCCTAACCCGATATAGTAATAATATTTACGACAAAACGAAGCCGATGAAACGATAAAATCCGAAACACCGGCGTCGTATTATCAACCAAATAAAAAGATCGATAAATATCGGCGTCATTGGGAGCGTGCAAACGAAAAAAAAAAAACAATTATCGAGAAACGTAATCGGCGAGCGTTTAAAAAGTCCGAGAGAGAGCCGTCATCGCGCCCGTCGCGGCGTTTCACTCGTGGACATTTAATTCGATCGAGGCGGAGGGCGGGAGGAGGCCAAATCAAGGGACTCGACGATGGGCAACGAAGCCGATTTGAGAGCGGGGTTACGGCCTCGAGACACGCACGGCACATAAGTCTCCGAGCGCCGCGTTCGATCGCCGTTGCGTTGTTTCTCCTGCACGAGCGTCCGTACATACGCGCTCGTATCCTTCCCCGCCGCACGATCTGCCAATTCTTTATTTTCTTCTGCTTTTCGTTTTCGTTCATTTCTTTCTTTTCCTTTCATTTTCCGTCACAAAAACTTCGGCATAAAGCGCCCGTTTCTCATGCCTTCGACCGATAAAACTGTGTACACGCGAATATCGAGCCGTGATTAAGGCGGGCTCGATTTTATACTTGTACCTGGTTCGGTAGGCCGTTCGACTCGCGTTCGACTTCGTATGGCTGATATATGATTACCTTCGTAATATCGGATATTTTCATTTCTTATTTATAGAATTTTACAAATTCCGTTTCACCTCCCATTCAAATGATTATATCTGCGTCTGAACTTACGATATGAAGATCTAGGCAGACTAATTTTGACGATGGGTACAGTATTCGAAAAAAATATTTGAATCAAAATTAAACGAAACATATGTATGAGTAGCGGGGACTTAGCTTGGTCCGATAAAAACAAACGAACGACATCCCTTTATCCACATAAAAGCAGAAAGGAAGCGATAAAATATAGCCTCATTGCTTATCGACCGACGAAACTTCACACGGGCGCGCATTCGCCGATCGATTAATAAATATCGCACCGTGCTCAAAAGCGCGCGCATTATGCGTGTATACCAAAAGCGGCTGCTTTCGAATATATATATATATATATATATAGAATTCGCAACCTTACAGCCGACGATAATTGTAATGGAAGCGGGCGCGATACGTGCGTCGATTCTCGACGCCACCCCCCCTCTCTTATCGAAAAGGCGCCAGCTGCGAATCGGTCTCGAGGGCGCGAACCTTAAATCGCGTCCCGTCTCGTCTCTCCTCCCAGTTTCTCGATAGCAAAAGAGAGAGAGAGAGAGAGACAGAGAGACAGCGAGCAGCTGGAGAAAAAGGAAAAAGGGGGAGGATCCATAAGTCAGTCGGACTGCCGCGCTTCGTTGTAGGTGAGCGCGAGCCGCTGATAATTAAGAGTCGATACAATAAACCACCTATCGCCGGCCATAAAGCAGCGAGAGAGCCGGCGAAAATCTTATAAGAAGGAGCAGAGGAGGTGGGAGAGAGGAGGGGTCAGTCGGTGTGGGAAGTCGTCGCGGAGTGAGTAAGAGAGAGAGAGAGAGAGAGAGAGAGAGAGAGAGGCCGTGAAAGAGAGATTATGCATATATACGTGTATAGATACATAAAGAGACCGCAAACGCAGCGCGACCACTTAGAAGTCGATAGGGGGGCGGGGGACCCACACGAGCACGCGCGAGGTATAATTCGCCCGGGGAGGTCCTCAAATCGCCCGGAAAGTGCGTGCGTGCATTATGCGGTCGGAGCGCGAGTGCCCGGCGTATATCGACATCTGAGATACGTCCTCGGCGGCAAATTGTAGGGGGAGGGGAGGAGAAAAAAAGAGGAAACTGGTTAGCCCGACCGTCGGCAGGAACTCGGGCCGAGCTCGAGGCCTCCGCGCGCAAAAGTTCCCGACCGGAGTCAAGCAATATTCCAGAAGGACGCGTCTGGGGAGGGGGGGGGGTTGCGCCCACTTAGTACACGCATTGCGAAGAATTGCGCGTTTACGCAGTTACAGAGGCCATTGTAAAAAGTCTTCGCTTAGTCGAAGCGGAGAATCCGACTGGATCGAGAATATCGCGCGTCGGCGGCTGATGCGCTATGAGAGAGAGAGAGAGAGAGAGAGAGAGCGCGCGCGGGAGACATATATCTGATATAGACGGGGGTCGGCAGCAGAGGTAGAAAAATCACGGCTCCGATTTATGCACCTCTTTCTGTTGTTTATCTATTCCTTCTCTCCCTCCTTCTCCACTCCTCGGTTTCCTTACACTGCATTATATATATATATATATATATATATATATACATATAAATAAAATACGCTTCTCTCGCTCGCGCTTCTTTGTCCCGAGCTCTTCTCAGGGTGGAGCGGCGGCGCTCGGACAACGCAACAGAAGTTGCTGCGATCGCGGACGATGCGGCCTCCCCTGCCCCGCCTGTCCGTGGGGCAATATATGTGGAATCGGGCAAATCGGGCGCGCGCAGTTCCGCCCTGTATGCATATGTATAAGTATAAGCACGCGCGCGCGCAAACACTCGGGCTCTCTCTCATTAAATCAGAATGGCATTCCGCGAGCGTGTAGACTCCCACGGACCAGCTCGCGTGGGGCTTTGCTTCCCCCCCTCCCACTCTCTCATTATATGTATATACGGCGGGTTGCTGCACTACGGCGTGGCGTGCATAGGTGCTCGCGCGACACGAATCGGACCTGCTAATAATCTTTCTCCCAATCCTTCTCTCTCCTCGCCTTCTTACTTCCTATATCTATATATATAAATATATACACCTACTCCGTTCATTTCTATAATCGATGTACCAAAATTTGACTTTATTTTACTGCTTATTTAAGTTTTACGTTTTCTTTTATAGTTCATCTCGGCGAACTTTCTATTTTATAATTGTAAAATTTTTTATTCTTCTTTCTCTTAAATAATATAACCAAATTTATAGTAAAGCTTTAAAGAATGTATAAGTTTTTGTCTTCGATCGTGTTACTGAGGTAAATTTTCCACATCTAATATTTGTCAAGTATCGTATACTTCAGAGTAATTACTCTTGTTAAAAAATAAATTTTGACGTTCTTTTTTAAAGATAATTTAAAGATAATGCAATAGTTTTCACTGACAAAATAATAGTAAAATATTTGAAATGTGACAATGCATATTACACGTTACATATTTTTTTCTAGTATCCTTAAGCATCGTAGCCCCTAATTTCAAGGGTTTAGATTTTTTTAAATCCATACCATTTAAAGCTGAAATTTTCCAATGTTATGTAATAATTCTAACGTTATTAATAGAGAAAATGAACACCAACTTAACGATGTTATTTTTGAAGATATTTGTTACAATATCAGCAAACGAAATTTTATTCGAATACATGACAACTTTAAGTATGTCTTTGCGGATTTTTTAGCGAATTATTTATTTATTGTTGACTATTTATATTTTCACTATTCGGTATATCTCTGTCAATTAAATTTCATCTATCCATACCATGATAGTTAAAGTTAACAACATCATCTTCAAATTTTAACTCGTAATGCGACTTGAAAGAGGTCGTTTACTCTTGAAATTCTAAGTAACATTCTGCTTAAACTAGAAAAACAAAGTTTTATATATAATATTTCTTTTCATGTTTTAAATTTGCCTTTTAATTTTACAGTTTAGGTGGTGCAGTATAAAAAAATATAAAAATTGTCATTAATAATTTTGGCGCAAGTATCTGATCAAGATTTATAAATTCCAACCGTTCGTTAAGAAAAGATTAGATATGTCGAAAACGAGTCTACCTACTCGTTTGAATTTTGTTTTCTATTTTTAATTTAGTTTGAAAAAAATATTATTATTAAGGTTAATTCTTTCATTATTAAAAAGAAAACTATTAAGAAATTTGGGATCTAATAATCGCTTTGGTTTGTTCACGGATCTTCTTCGCTCAATAGATTTCAACTTCTGCTTACAAATACACGAGCTTGAAATTTCATATTTGTCGATGCAAAACATTAAAAGTCCGATCTTATCAATGACGTTACGTTGGTATTGAATTAATTTACAGATAGTCATATTTTTATACAGAAAATATTTCCTATCGCGTCGCGGTCGCGCATAAACTCTCTAAAAGTCCTTTCTCTCTCTCTCTCTCTCTCTCTCTCTCTCGCTCGCTCGCCGACCGTCGAAAAAGCAAAACATCGGGACGAGATAGCAACCCGCAGATACGCGGAACGAACTCTCGCGACAAATCCGAAGGCTAGCTCACGCATGCAGGTGAATATTTATTCAGACGCATGTCCGGACGAGCGTGCCGGGCGCCCGATAACACTCCACGCCTCGGCGAAACGGAGAGGAGCGGAGCATCTGTAGAGTGTGCGGCCGCGGCACTAAAGAAGCCGAGACGACGAGGACGGCGGGGAAAGTGGAGAAGGAGCGAGTGTATGAAAAAGAAAGAGCGAAGGGACCAATTGGAGCACGTCGCGCCGTTACGGGGTGGAGATGATCGATGAGAGGGTCAGAGGGGCCCGCGACCGCGCGCGCCGGTTTATGTATGTGTATGTGTATTTGTATGAATATATATATATATATATATATATATATATATGTATATATATGTATATATATATATGTATATATTGTACATGGGAGGAAGGCAAGAGAGCCGACGAGCTGAAGCAGGAGTATTCCTGGCTCGACCGCCCGTGCTACGTTATATATAGAGAACGAACATTCGGCCGCGATATAATTATTTTCAATATGCACGTATAAGCGTTGTGGTGGGAAGTATATATATATATATATATATATATATCGATCGTCCCTTGACATGCTCTCCGTGCTCGTGAGGGCGATAAGGCCCATTCGGGCCTATTTTTTTCACTCCTGCATTCCTTCGTCAAGCTGCTTATTGGCACTGCGCGGACATGTATGTATGTATGTATGTATGTATATATATATGTGTGTGTGTGTGTGTGTGTGCGTGCGTGTATAAATATAGTTATATATTTGTCTAATTATTCGACTAATTATGCGAATATGCCTCGATCTATATATACGTGTACAGTTTATTTTTCGAGGAGCATCAGCGGCTCGCCTCGGTTTCATTGTTAATTGAAGATCCGCTTCTTGATTTCTTTCTGATGAGCTTGGGAGCGCTCGTCGCGCGGTTCCTCGGGACGCGCGCGATAATTAACAATTTTAAGTTGTGCATTCTTCGGGGAGCATTATCGACTTCGCATATTGCTATGCGTATATGATGAATGATGCTCTAAGGTGAAATAAAGGAACGCTGTAGCATATTGCACGGGGAAGACTTTAATTGCTTATTTATAGGTTAAAGATTGACGGATAATGTATTATGATATATATATGTACTAAAAGTCTCCAAGTGTCGAACGCCAAGTCGGCCAGGTCTCAATAATTAAAGTGCGCCGTACGTTAATGTTTAAAGCAAAGCCCACCAACCTTCGTCCTTTTCGTTCTCGTCCTCGAGCTCTTCGGATAGATTGTCCTCCTCTTCCTCGTCGTCCTGTGAGCGATGCGACGCGCCGGCTTCGCTACCGGACTGCTCGCCGACGCTGCCGCTCCCAGCAGTTTTCGACAAGTTTAACACTGGACTGTGACCGTTCGAGGAGCCTGAAATGGGAATAAAAACAATGCTCTGTACCGCAGGTATGAATGATCGTCTTCTAATATAAATAACTGTCGTTACTTTAGAGTCGATTCGAACGAGTCAATTTTTTCATGGTAATGCTAGATATAACTGTTTTTACATTCTACAACGAGAACAATGATTCTGATCGGCTACTTTAGCAATTGCGAATACTTAAAAAAACTTCAAAGTTGTATGGATATACAGCTGGACTTGCAATAATCAAACTCTGATGAAACAACGATGACTATATAATAGTTACCAATGAATACCAAATAGTTCATAATAAATTAGACACGGAATAAAATCATAGCTGCTACAGAACTGGTAACTTGTAATAAAATTTTATTCCCAATTAATAATGAATAATATTTTATCAGAGGTGCGCTTCATATACTGATAATATTTGATGCTTCTCTTTGAAGACATCGATATAAATAGAATATTTGGTAGAACATGATCAAAATAGGATATTTTTTCTTTGATATTACAAGCAAGTGCGAATTTCGGACTATAATTAATGTATTGTATAGACTGTAACCTCCAATATCATTCCATTATTATTTTACTTTGTAGTCTTAAAAATATTTGAAAGCTAATTAAATATTTTTTTTGTATTTAATACTGAATAAGGACATATTTAACAAGACCAGAACTGGTTTAGATTATCGGAAGTTTCTTTCAGAAGGAGACGACATGAAATATGCCTGACAGATTTGGTCCTGATTGAGCAAGGCAACTCTGATTATCCTTAATGCCCTGTAAAGTTTTACACCACTCTTCCCTTCGAAAGATGTCGAACTTTCTTACTTATACAATTGGTATACTTATATCGAGTGAAATTTTATATACTGTGTAAAAATTTTTTTTAAGTATAACTCGATTGCAAAACTGGATATTTCAATCATTGTCAATGGTATGAATATCTTACTTATGTATATAATAATATACATAAATATGGCTGATATTGAATGGATTACATATACAGGGACATTTTCATGTTTCATTAAAACAAATCCTCTGACAATAATTTAATTTAGCTAGAGAGGTACTCATTGTAAATAGAAAACTACTATATCTTGTAAATAGATGAGTAGATTCAAGAGTATGCTATCCTAAACAGTATTCCCAGTTTCCTCCCTCAAACTGGACCAAATCCATCATCCAAATACAATCCCCATCTTTGTGCATATATATATATATATATATATATATATATATATATATATATATATATATACGTGTATGTGTTCTTCAGAGAAAAACTGAACGACGGCACGGAGTGACGAAAGCACGCAGAAAATCTCGCTGAAAAATCGTTGAAATACAAGATCTAAGTTGACGCGTAGATGTAGTCCCCGAGCGCCGGTAGAGTTTGCCCGTTTCCAGTTGACAAGATGATGGATCTTATTTGACCACGGAAACGGGGATTCCCCCTCCCCATTCTGCGTCGCTATAACTTTCTCAGTTCCTGCTCCCTTTTAGTCTACGTCTACGTCTCATCTGTTTTACTCTTTGTGCGCGTTTCCGTATTATCTTTCGTTTGCGCATTACGGCCGAGCGCTTGCTCGACACTGCCCTTATTTTAACGCGATCCTTCAAGGTTTTAATGAAGAATTACTATGCTAATTACTGTCTTGGTGACCATTTAATATATATTTACCTGGATTAATATTATTAATAATAACAAAATTTATTAGATTTTCGATATTAAATCCATAAAATTTATTGATTGTATTATATACGTATATCCATATAATTTCATTGAAAATTAAGATTGCTACATCCAAATGTACAAGCCTATATAATTATACTGGATTAAATACACGACAGAGTGATTCTCTTTTTCAATGATTGTACACAAATATATCGTCATTGCAAAGAACTGTGTCGAACAAAATGAAAATCCCGCTCGATTCATCATCATTCGAATTTGTCTTTCTCTCATTCCTGGCGAAACGGATATATATATATATATATATATATGTACACCCTCGGAGAGCAACCAGTATTTGATATCCGAGCATTTTAATCCTGACGTGGATGGATTCTGTTTGGGCAGGCCGCGGCGGTGGCACGGTGACGCATTGCCAGTGGTCGAGAGCTTATCCCCCCTCCCCCCACCCACTCCCCGCGCCCTCTGTCCCACCCAATAACAGCCCATTCCCATTTTTGCCTTTCTCGGACCCTCTAGTTCACTCGGCGCTGGAAGCTATACTCGTGCTTTTTCGAATTATTTATTCCCCGAAAAACGGCTCGAGACGTAGAAAACTGTAGGACAACTGCGCACGTATCTATGTATATATATATATATATATATATATATATATATATATATATATATAGATATAGATATAGGCGGTAAAGGGTTTTAAACCAGCGGATTAAAACATTCGACTTCCTCCACCCATCCCTCCTCAAGTGGTTGTAAGGGTGGCTGCTCCCATTTATCGAGAAAGATCCGAGAGTACAAAGTAATTTATTGCCCGTGTCGGAATCTTTAGGCACGCTACTCGAATACTTTATTTAACCTGGTCATTAACAGTGGTAACAAACTTGGAAAGTATTTAAGACTCTGTCTTTGAATCTTACTTTAAATTAAATCTATTACTATTTATGTTCTAAACTTTATAAAAAAGAGTGCAATATTGAGCTATGGTTTAATATTAAATTATTTCAAAAAAGTTACGAAAATTACTATATTTTTATTGATATTGTTAGAGCAAATTAAAATCACAATTAATAGCATCACATCTAATAACAGTCTAGTTTTATTTCTGCTTGTTCTGCTTCTCTTTTAAGTTACATCTGAATTCAAGGCAATACTCCAGAATTTATAAATATTATCTAGTATCGTATGGGTTGAAGAAATACACTTCTATGTCTCTTTGAATCATCTTTAAAAGGAAATTTTATAGTTTACCATCTGCGTATTAAAATATCAGCAGACTTTGCCATCACTTACAAATCATATTTCTATCAATGTTTCGTTCGAATCGACTCTACTGAATGATATTTCTATATGGGAGATCTTCTCCTCAACTTTGTACAGACGACTTAATATAGAAATTATTCTTTCATACATCATACTTCTGGTCTCGTATAAACTTAGAATCTCGCGGCTCCTAAGTTAAAACAGGAGGATGAATCATCTGAATTTAGAGCACTCAGGCTCTAAATTAGAACCAACTACGTTTAGGAGCACTGCAAATGTTCATTCTGGTAACGATTTGACGCGCATCGTGACAAAGTTAGCGAAAAGTCCTCCTCTCGCTCACCTTTTGAATAAAAGGCAAACGAATTAATAAAAACAGGGACTTACCATTGTGCGAGCTGTGGTCCCGTTGTTTGTGATCCAGAGCGAGCGCCCGCTCGGTTTCGCCCCTTTCGTCCCTCAATCTGCAACAATAAAATATACATCCAACATCAGTTTCGGTGGCCAGTGCGTCTTGTATATTCTTCATACACGAATCTATTCGTGCAAAACGAGTCGTAACGTTATTATAGGCGCACGAGGAGAATACCCTGCGTGTATATATATTTATGCAAGGAGGAATATCTCGCCATATAATAACCTTGTTGCTATAACCTTGCCTTATATATTGGCTACCGCTTCTGCGCGCGGTTGGTGAAAAGGGAAAGAAAGCGAGCGAAGCGCCTGGGGAGAGACAAGGGGGCGAAAGAGACAGAGAGAGCTTCGCTGCACTATATATATATATATATATATATATATATATATATATATAAATTATTCAGTAAACTCAAGAGTGGGGGAGGGGGCAGGAGCACCGATTTAGCTAACTCATTCGGCTTTAATTATAAATTATTTAAGATGTTCCTATATAATGCACCTCGCGAAGAAGCAGCGAGAGCGGGAGGGACAGTCTTATTTATCGCGCGTGTATATACATACATACATATGTGTGTGTGTGTGTGTGTGTGTGTGTGTGTGTGTGTGTGTGTGTGTGTGTGTGTGTGTGTGTGTGTGTGTGTGTGTGTGTGTGTATTTGTGTATATGGGAACGTATTTGCGTATATTAAAGCGCGAGTATCTAATCGTTGATAAAGCAAGAGAGCGCGTGGGTTAATGACGATTTATGAACGCTCAACAGTCATGTTTACTATACAAGTTTGCGCGTAATTTATGAGCGCGAGCTGCTGTTCGAAAATTATGTCTTTGATTCCGGTAATTTTAATATAAGATCTTGCTAGCACCTATATCGGCAGACAGGCGCGTTCAAAGGATTTGCTAAAGGAATATTTACTATACATACGTAAGTTTCGTATTAAATAACAGATATAGACCTAAATACATACGTTTATACATATTTTTGCATATTTTCAACATTAAAAAATAGCGTCTTCTCACCGCTTAATGGAATTATTTTACCACCTGCGAACTTGGACTACTAAAATTTTTAAAGAAAACGTACCACGTATCAAAATGGCCCATTCGAATGAAGAGTCAATTCTCCCTCGGAAAAAATCCGTTGATTGGTGAGGAAAATTCCGCGGCAGCTTAAAAGCCCAACTTCGCCCTAACCGAAAGAGAGCCAAAAGAAAAGACCTTAGGGAAAGTCTTCGCACTGTACGTCCTCGGGTATATGCACGCCCCTTCTTTTTCTCACTCTCACTCTCTCTCTCTCTCTCTCTCTGACTCTCACCTCTTCTCCACGAAAATTACACTCGAGGGTATACTTTTCTCCGGTTTCGCGGCCGCCTGTCGGGCGACGCGACGCACGGCTGCGGCGTCGACCGCGCGGCTCTTCGCACCTCGAAATCGAACCGCGCGGCCCATTAAGTAAGAAGTTAATATCATTAAACATAATATTGGGCACATCTGGGAGCCGCAGAGCACTTACCGCCTCTCGGCCATTCCTCCCTCCCCCGCCCACTCCCCCCAAACTTCATCCACCGACGACGAGCCATTCTACGTCGCGACGCGTTTTCGTCCCCCCTCCCCCCTCATTCCCTCCGAACCCACCACTCCGGCTTCTCTCGCGCGCTTCTCGTTTTCTCTCCCTCTCCCCCACCCACCCTCTTTAGCCGTCGTCCTTTAATTTTTTAATGAGAAAATGCTTTCAAAGAGCCGAAGAGAAATACTGTGTCTACGAGCGATAAGTTATACGCCCGCGTTAAAGAGAAGGGAAGCTTTTCTCTCTTCGCTCTCCTCTTTCTTTCTTTTCTCCTCCACCCCCTCCCACCTCCCCCGATCCATCCCGCGTACTTTGCACTCGCTATTTTTGCTAATCATGACTACTTGATTTGTTTTCTGCAAAGAATGGGAACTGCGATATGGATAATGGATATATGTATTGTTTTAGTATTTTGCGATTGTCGGTGTCGAGCTTGAGAGAAAAAACAAGGAATATTGTAAGTTTAAAAAATCAATAATACGCTTAGTATTAATGCCGACATCTTGGATCTTAATAATGCTAGGTTAAAATGGCCAAGAAACTGACGCGTATTCAAAACATTAAAAAAAAATCTTATTCGGTTCTTCCGATTTTGGGGACACGTTTTTCATTTTTCAGCGCCGCTCAAAATTTTCCGCGTCAATGCGCGAGACTTGCGAGATCGTGGTCGGCCAAAAAATACGCTCTGCGCCGCGCGAATTTCGTTTATACAGAGACCGCGCCCTGCGACGGCGTTCCGCTCGGTCTCGCGAGCGTCAATTAAGGAAAACTCCCGTTTGATCTGGCCGAGAGAAGGCGCACGAAAGAACTCGCCCGACAACTTCATTCCGGCGATGATTAAGTTTTAATTAGTAATACCAGGGAATTAAGACGAAAAGTTCTTATCGTTTTCCCGCGCGCGTTATTTCTTTTTAATTACCTTGTTTACCCCCCGCCCCCATCCATCCTCCAATCTCATTCTTCCCTTTCATTATTTCAATTTCGCTCTCGGCTGTATTAATATCGTATCCGACAATGTCGCTCGAGGTATGAATGATAGATTTGTATTACATAAAGCGAGGGATTAATTCGTAATTAATTTAAATTGTACAGAATTCGAGTTTGAATTTTGCAAAGAGTCGCCTTCTTAAGCATAGTAATTCGCCTGATTACTCTTTCTAAATGTATTTTACCCATTCAAAGACTCGCAATACTGCCTCAAAGCGACTCCACGCGAGTCTTAACGCTCGCGCCAATGTACGTATAACCATAAGAGAAAGAGAGGGTGGGGGGCAAAAGGAATAGAGAAATAGAAGGGGAAGGAGTGAGCGAGAGAGAGAGAGAGAGAGAGAGAGAGAAAGAGTGAGGGAGAGGGAGAGGGAGAGGGGGGATGCCGAGAGTGCGGAGCACGAAGCGTCGATTCGGTTAGTCGTTGCGACCTTGCAATAACCAAGGACGCATGAAGCGAGGGTTATTAAATTTGTAATTAGTTGAATATTATATACGCCGGAGGAGCGCCAAGGCACTCGCGCTCTATTTTCACCTTTAGGCCGACGCGAATAAGAGCGCGCGAGCTGATGATGAAACTACGTCGCGTGTATACATATGTATATATATATATATATATATATATATATATATATATATATATGCATCATACATATGTGTACATATATACATACTATCCTGAGAATGTATAAGCGCGCACGCGAGAGAGAACTGCGGAGCAAAGTCGCTTTTCCACAGTAGGTGGTTTTATAGTCACCGAGAGAAATTTAGTTGACATATTTGTGCACGTATGTCCAGATTGCCTCAGAATACTCGCATTTCACGTTGTAAATGATAATTTTACAATAATAATAACAACAACAACAACAACAACAATAATAATAATATTAATAATAATAAAATAATCTTATATTATACATTTTTAAAATTGTCTGTATATTAGATTGTGCAGACGCAATGATAAATATGTTTAATATAAAATGTGTACTTTAAATTACGGATTCACAAAATATTTGTTTAAGTGGTTCTTTCTAATAATGAAAACATCAGTGAAATCATCATGATTTCAGCGAGTGAAATCAATGTCAAATGTACAAATCGTGTACAATTCATTATACTCGATTCGTTTGATATATCAAAACCCGCCCCCCTGCTTACAGCAACGCTCTTACAAGCGTATATCCAGTCGTATAGCCTTGAAGAAATCGTACATTATTAATAATAAAGCGCTCGACTTTGCGCAGGAAGAACGTCGAATTTTCCCCGCTCGCGCGGCAAATCGGGTTATTCGCTCGCCTGTGCACAATGCACAAGCAAAAGGCCTTATTTCCATTAAAGCGAACGCTCGCAAAACAACGCTACGCGCGTCAGCGCATTATCCGGGAAAATTGATCGGCGCGGGTGTGCGGTGCTTTTGGCCAAAGTCCGCGGTTATCGCGTCGCGTCGCCGAACGATCGGCCTGCGCCGCCTCGACGGCGGGCGTCCTAGGCCGTAATAATCGACGACAAAGCGCAAAGCCGCCTATACGTATATTTACATCCCCAAACGAATCTCGCTTCTTCGCTGCCGTCGCTGCTGCTGCTGCTGTGTACACGTCTCCCGGCTGAATTCTGCCCAGCCTGTTACATCCTCTCCCTGCCTTCCGCACCTGCGAGGACAGTCAAAAGCATCGTCGGCATAGCGAGTATCGATAATGACGACAACAATTGTAATTTCGAGGGAACAAAGGGGAGCGAGGCTCGGGGCTCTTTCGATGCCTCTCGCAGAGGTATTTCGTTCCTTTCTCTCTCACTCTCTACTTATACATATATATATATATATATATCTAAGCGCGTGTCATCGTGAACCCACGTCAGCGGTGCCACGATGCGAGGGCGCGAGCTGCGAACGGGCGACGACAACGATTGACGATGAGAGACATCGAGCGCTTCGGTAGCCACGCAACTTATGCGCTTCGATCGGAGTGCTTTGCCCGCAACAGTTCAGAGCGAGTTGAATTGGAATTGCATCGCAATTCCTGGATAAATCGACTTCATATAATACGTGTTTTTTTCATAACTCACCTCTATAGGATTTACACAGAATTCGTTATTATAATATATTTGTGTTAATAATAGAGAACAGGAAGTTACAACTTCATAACGATGTTCGGTGCTGAATTATATAATTAAGATAAAGGAGATAAAGTTTTAGGGCCAAGATCTCTTAAAAGGGATCGGGTACAAATTTCATAGGTAGCACTAGTTCATTAAAAATATGTATTAAGATTCACTATACCAAAGCTTTTCTTTACTGTTAAACCATTTATATAATAAACAATATAATCAGCAAATATTATTTTTTATATGATCTTATGACAAAAGTGCTTCCAACATATATATTAATGTAATAATTTCAAATAAATCATATATAATATCGAAATAGCTTAGCGGAATAGATGCTTTTATATTACTTTTTTAGCTATTCTTCATTTTTAATGATTTATCATTGATTAGATAAAGGCATAAAATTTCGCGAGTAATTTTCATTCACTTCCACATATCCGGTAATCATAATACACGCTTAAAATTTTGAAAATATCCATTTGTATAGATCTGTACGTATAAATTGAAAATACACGTGCAATCAAAAAGACCTATCGTATCATAATTCATCGGAGCTTTTAGAATTTTCTAAAAATATAAACATTTCGAGCTGAGAGCTTTTTCGCGCTGCTTGTTACTTGAACCGATGAATTACTTTAACTTAACGAGTAAGAAACTCGACTTAGCCTCGAGTTCGCTTTCTTTATTTACCATTTTCAACTCTGCCTCACGGTTTTCAAGGGGAACCGACCGCACCCTTTCGAGGGACCACCTCACCGTTATTTGAGACGAGAAGGGTTTTCTCGCGATCGAGTTGCATAAATGTAACGAGTCGTCGTAAAGAAGAACAGCGGACTCGACACCTTCGTATAATCTCATTATTTTTGGACGATCCTTCTTCCAAATACTAATTTGCGCCTTTAGAAAAGACAAAATTAGAGAGAACATTAAAAAAGCACCCAAGTAAGATTTCGGTAATATCCCCTCGAATTCTACAGCATTCCCATACTTTATTTACATTTTCATATTTGTAAACGTCCTTCCCTAGATCGTTTAAAAATTAATCGCGTTTGATAGAAGAAAAATAGTTCAATAGAAGAAAAAATCTGTGTTTGTCGTTTGGCCCAATAAAGTTCCTCAATAAATCAATTATTCGACGAAATAACGTCGCTGTGCATACGTAGCTGTGTATACGTGGGTAGAAAGGGTATACGGCGGCGGCCTCTCCCACGATCGCGATTAATGAACAAAATATTGAACAGTAGCGTATAATTTCACGTTGCTCCCCCTTCAGTCAACGCTTGTCCTTCTGTATGTACGATGTACATATATAAAGTATACGTGTGCGCGCGCGTATGTGTGTCTGTATTAATCCGTGTCTGTATACGTTTGATCTCATTTCGCTTCTGATAGACCGATGACGAAATCGAATTAGGCCCAATAGGAATGGATATTTCTTCCGCCCTCCACCGCGCTCCTCGGTACGGCGATTCCCTCCCCCGGGACGCTTACAAATATCACCGGGAGTCATATCGCGCGCGCCCGGAACATTTATCAAACTCCTTCTGCGCCGTGTATACGCCCCGGGACTTTCCGCGGCACCAGCCGACGTATCTTTTGGCTGATTCGACGGAGGAGGGGCAGAAGGGGGGAGGCAAGGAAGTCAAGGGTGGAAGAAGGGAATGGATGAACGAACAGAGCAAAGATAGCCGGCGATATATATATATATACATATAAGGGGTGGAGGAGAAATTGAAGGCGGAGTATTCAATCAGTGAATTCCAGAGATTCCGCGAACATCAATATATAAGGATAAAGCGTGGAATAAGATGTTCTCTATTGGGAATTTCTTCCGCAATCGTATATATAAGAGGCAAAAGTTTCGACCCTTATCGACAAGCAACTTAAATACTATTCGAATTGTGTTAATCTTCTTATTTTGAATCAACCTCTGCTCAAATTATTATACATCCTCTAATTTTTCTCAATTTTAGCACGAAATTTGTTGAAAACCCCTTTCTCTCCTATATCTATTATAAACTATTTAATATTCTGAAATTTTAATTTCATTCTGTAATTTTTAATCTAATGCATAGGTTTGTTACATATATATTCCCGAACAGCTTGAATGTGCGCAAATCACGATTTTCCCGGGAGAGCAGAGCAGTGCATAGAAAGAAAGAAGAAGCAATGGGATTAAGAGCAAGAGGAGAAAGAGAGAGAGAGAGAGAGAGAGAGAGAGAGAGAGACAGAGAGAGAGGGAGAGAGAGAGAGGGAGAGAGAAACGGACGCAAGCGGAAGTAAATTAATCTTGAACAGAGCGAAGCAGAACCGTGCCACGCGTCATTTATCACGAGTCGTTTATGAGCTGAAAGAAGCATGAGAGAGCGAGAGGGAGCGAGAGAGAGAGAGAGAGAGAGAAGGGGGTGAGGTGAACGAGATGTACTGGATGACCTTCTCCCTCGCTCTCCGATTGATACGAAGAGTTAGATGAGAAGGGAGAAAGGAGTCGCGTACCCGTTCTCTTATGTGTGTGTGTGTGTGTGTGTGTGTGTGTGTACAAACGATTGCAAGGAACAGACGTTCTTTCGGATGTCCATCCGTCACGTGAAATAAGTGGAACAAAAAGCACATTCGTTATTTGGCCATCGGCCGTCTTACGTATAAAGACATAGATTTCGTGATTTCGAACGACCACGGGGACGAAAAAAGGAGATCGTATGCTGCAGCCAACAAAATAAAAAGGGAAAGGGTGCGAGGAAACAAACCCGTGGAGGGAATAGCGGCGAGGATCCCGAGCGGAAGTGAATTTGATAATTATCGAAAGGCACCGAGGAGCGAGTATCGCGTACAGACATAGGTGGAAAGTACGAGGTGGGGGATATAAGAATTCACCTCGATGAATATGAAATGCGTATAATTACATCCTAATGAGGATATTAATTAAAAAAAAATGATAATAATAAAATAAAGATTGAACGCCTTTCCTGAAACCTGACGATATTATTACTTTGTTTAAATAAATTTTACGACTAGCAGCACCTGTTTTCATTAAAGCATTTTATGTATTATATATATTATACAGGCTATTTGCGGACAAGCAAGCTTGAGGTAAAAGAAAAATAATTAAATACTTTCGTTGAAAAAACTTACATATACGCTCGTTTCTCGAATGTCGCTTCTCCTTTTATTAACCGAAGTGAATATCAGATTCTTTTCTTTTCTCTCTCTCTCTCTCTCTCTCTCTCTCTCTCTCTCTCTAGGATATATACATATATATATATATATATATATATATATATATATATATATATATTAGATATTTAGATATTTAGACTTGAAATAATTTGCAATTTTCGCGAAACCAATGGCACGATATCGAGTACACATACAACTGTAGTACAGTAGGGTTAAAAATTGATTCCCCCTCTCTCCCTTGGTTTCTCAAGCGTAGGTTTGACTCTCTTCTTACTTCCATTTCTCTCGTTCTCTGGGGCACGAGCAAAACTAGCTAATTACGTATCCCCCACGGGACTCCCGCAAACAGGAAATGAGACTCCCCGAGTTTCTATTGCGTCTTCTCGTCCACGTTGCTCTCCCGTGATCAGTCCTCACCTCTCTCTTCTTTCCTCCTAGTCTTGTTTTACATTTCTACATTTTATATCGGTTCCTATTAGATGTCCGTTGAATTTCCGTCAAATATTGGCTGAGATCTTTATATAAAACTTATACATAAAACTTATTGAAAAATAAACTTTAAAAGATCATCGTTCGATTTAAAATCTTTCGTAAGTAAATTCGTCCAGAATCCAAGTCTTGGATCAGTAAAGAGTATTAGCAGCACTATGTTCTGTAACTTTACAATGTATACGTATTCCTGTTTCTTTAATATATCTATTCGGTAGGCTAACTAACTCACGACAGGTCTCTTCTTTTAGCCTCTACTTTATTTCATCGCCTCCTCCCTCCACCTGCGTGCATTGTTTCGTCGCGCGCGCGACTTTAGACATAAGCGACCCAACCTAGAGTTCTATATAACACACTTAAGCTCTCCGGGAGTCACTACAGTTGGATTAAGTTGAGAGAAAGAGAAAGAGAGACGAGATACGCGAACCGAGATAACCCGAGTTTATGTCCAGAAAGAGAAAGAGAGAGAGAGAGAGAGAGAGAGAGAGAGAGAGAGAGGAGGGAGGACCGGTTTAATTAGACGGCAAAGACGGTACGGGCGTCTAGAAATGTTGATTGAACTAAATTGTTTTCCAGGACCCGGGAATAAGATTCACTCTGTCTCTCGCCATTGGTCCTCTCTTCCTGCCACGCATACATACTTACGTACACCTATATAGAGCGGGCGTTAAGTGCGCACGAAAGGAGAAAGAGAAGGAGAGTGAGAGAGAGAGAGAGTGAGAGAGAGAGAGAGAGAGAGAGGATAAAGGGGAGGGGAGACAATGCTGATTGTGCCTCAGATAACGGCTGGCGAGGTTTCGTTTTAACCAAATGACTCCGAAGGAGCAAGGAAGAGAGGGAGGGGAAGGAAAGGGCGATGGATAGAGAGATCCTGCTGGGCTAACTATATGGTAACTGGTAGCTTTCTTCTGAGCATTCAATATCGACTATACGTGTATATGTATATATAGCTTGAGCACCCTACCCTCGAGACCTGATTGTCCGCTATTACGCTTTAATTACCTGGATTCGTGCGCTGTTTATTAGCGCAAAAAGCGACGACCTTTTTAGACTCGACTCCGCCGGTACCTTCGTTTAGAACAATGCGCCGGCTAATTATCTAATTACATCGGTATTATTCCCGCGTACGGCTTTAATGCGCGTTCGCTTTAATCTGCGATTAAACGAGCAATGACTTAATGGAGATAAATCTGATGGAGCTTTCGCGGCCGTTGAGGATCGAGCGAGTAAATCAGAAATTAATATAACGACAAAGTGAAAATTTCTCACTTATCGTAAGGGAATGAAAAACACAGCAACGCACGGTTCTCGCACAGCCCGCTGAATTTCCGATTGGGCCCGCGCCACCCGCGAGCCGCCGCGCACTTCCCCGCAAATCTATTTCTAGGACGCACGAGGCCTGCCGACCTCCTCCCCCTCCGCCACCCCCACTCCTCCTCAACCCCCAGTACCGCGCGCGTCGAGCTGGTATATACGCGCGCGATAATACTCGGGCGCGCCCGTAATGAAAGCCCGAAAAGTAGTATAATTCATGCGGGAGCGAGCGAAGAACGAGCTATTGTGTATCGCGGGCGCTGCCGAAAACACCGTGGCGCAGGAAAGACGAGGCTTCCTTCTGTTGTAGCGGTGAGGCCGCGAGCTACACCGACTCCCCCCTGCCCCTACCGCTCGCGCACAAAGAGCCCAGAGACGGAGGCGGAGAAGCCGGCGGAAGGGGCGGGGGAGGAGGCCTCGAGCGACGGGGAACGCCTAGAAAGGGTTTGAATTATGAAACGCGCGCGAAATGGCATATCGCGGCGCTGCCGATGCAGGCCTCAACGCGTCCGTTCTCGTTGCGCGCCACCCTCCGCCGCCGCCGCCGCACGCATCGTCTACATATTACGCATACTCCCCCCCTCTCACTCCCCCTGTATTTCGTACTTTCGCCCCCGCGCTCCCGGGAGCTCCTAAAATAGTGT
Source organism: Sycobia sp. Sy_11 (assembly GCA_018907035.1). Classification (NCBI taxonomy): domain Eukaryota; kingdom Metazoa; phylum Arthropoda; class Insecta; order Hymenoptera; family Epichrysomallidae; genus Sycobia; species Sycobia sp. Sy_11. Next base: position 728,128 of record JACCIC010000073.1, on the reverse strand, counting down.
AAACCATTGGCTTTCAAAGATCGCTGAAAGATATATATATATATATATATATATATATATATATATATATATATATATATATATGTATGTATGTAATAACGCGCGAAGGAGGGACACGACCGCGCCACCCACGCGTCGGGAACCGGAGCGAGGGGCTGCGCGAGTGCGCGGACGCGTGTGCGTGCGGGTTATTTATTGTGTTTTTTTTTTTTTTTTTTGTTTACGTCTCTCGACGCAGTCGTAAAAAGAACGAACGCAGGCGAAAGAGAGCGGGAGCGAGCGGGGGCTCGACGCGGTTTTCAATTCGGAAAATTTTACGATAAGCATCTTCCCTACTTACTCGGCACATGTGCTCTACACGCCGTGCTCCGTCCTTTCCCCAGTTTTGCGTTTTTAAATTTTTAAAATTTTTTACGCGCCCGCGCGATTCCACCGAAACCTCGTAAATTTCTTCGTAAATTCATCGTTTATTCAAAGCGAGTCGGCGAAAGCGCGTCGAAAATACCAAATCGCAAGAACGTTCCGAAATCAGTTCCGGCTCTTTTTTCTCCGCCGCTCGTTAAGCGGACAAAGTCCCGCCCAAGCAGAAACGGGCGAAGCGAGCGCAGCGTTATCGAGAAAAAAAGGAAGCGTTGAAATATGTAACACGGGGCTTTCGGGAAGAAGCAGAAACAACCGCGGACGATCCCCCGGCGACGCACGTACGCGCGGACACGTAGATGGCCCGGCGCCGCTGCGAAAGACCAGCGCCCTCTGCCCCCTCCGCCCCAGCGTTTCCGTCGCACGCGCGGATATTTATGTATTTTATAGATACTACGTACATGCGCGAAGACTGGCTCCGCGTAAAGGGCGACGTGCGAAATCGGCGCTTTTCCCGCCAAGTTACGCGCGCACGTGCCGCTCCGGCGCGACCGGGCGCGGGCGCGGCTCCATTGTGCGGTGCTGCCGGTTGCGATTGCGGCTGCTCCGTGCGCGCTCAAGGGAAACAGGAGGCCTCGACATCTACGCAGATACCAGATGTGATTTATCCTCGGCTCTTGCACAGATAAGATCCTTCGATGATTCGGTGCGATTTTTATCTGAATCACGCGGTCTGCTTGCGCGCGCATTCGCGTAAGAAAAAAAAGATCCTGATCTACTGGCCGTTTGGAGGTGTTGAGAGTTACTAATCTCGGAGATATTATTTATTTCTCACGTTTTTTATTATTCGAATCTAATTTTAAACGAATATTAATAAGCAGAGGACAATTGTATAAATTCATCCTGCATAGAATATTTCAAAATGTTTAGATATTTAGCATATTTCGTGAACGTTTTATGAAAATTGTGTTATATATATCATGAAAATAGTTTTATTGCTTAAAATTTAATTAATTGTTTAAGACATATTACAGTAAAATATTTCAATACAAGTTTAGAAAAGTTTGAACGAAGCGTTGCAATATTTGCATAATACAGTCTCACAGATTCTGAAAATATTGATGAAAAATAATTTTAAAACAATAAAGAATACTCTTTTGACATATTTAAGTACCGTCGTTATTATATATATATATATATATATATATATTAGCGAGAAAGTTAACCTCGAACAATATAGAAACTCTTAAAGGAAGTATATTATCTACCTTACGCAGTGAAAAGTTATGAGCCTTTTTTACATATTCGTTAATAACTTAGTGAAGACAAAGATTATGAACTCAGTTTGTGTTTAAAACACAGATGGGTGGATGCTCTATAGTTTATAAAATTATTTTAATATCTTTCATAAATATTTCATAATATTGTCGGACAACTCACGATACATCTCCAAATTTTCAGATATCTTTTACCAGAGATATGTAAAATATTTTTCGAATAATTGTAAAAATATTGCATAACTAAAAAAAACATTTTGAAAATATGATAAATCTGTTTACGTATTTTTAGAAAATAAAACAATTCGAGCTGAAATATATGAAATGTTAAAAGGTGATCAGCTGCGCAAAATCACGGGTCTCGGGCCCTCTAAATCAATGATCGAAAATTCCATCCACGCAGCATCTCGATCCGCGTCGCATCATCATTTACCACTTTTATTGGCTCGCAAATAATTCCAGCGCGCCGTCGCCCCTTCGCCCGGCTCTGAGCATCGGGGAAACTTGTGCCAAGCATAGGCGCGACGAAAAAGCCCACCCCCTCCCAGCACCCCGACGGCCCTGTGCGCCGCTTACCCGCTCGCGCGCCCACGCTTACGAGAACGCGGGAATCCCCGTGGCGCGGATAAATCAGCATCAGTCGAAAATAAAAATCACTTTCCAGCATTCTGCGCATTATTATATATACGGGAGCGCGGGGATACGGCGAGCGCTGGATATGATTCGATTAAGGGGGAGGGGAGTCTAGCCCTCTATCGATGCTGCGCGCGGTCGTCGTTATGCGAAAGACGCGAAGTGTATACACACACGTACACACATACATACATATATGCGCGTGTATAGGCAGCTTATCGCCCCACCGCCGTCTTTTTTTCCCTTTCGCCCGAAATATGGACTCGCGATACGCGTCCCTTCTGGTCCGGGGAATTTCGTCGAGCCCTTTTTTACGAACTGGGGGGTGAGGAGGGGAGACAGAGAGAGAAAGAGAGAGAGTGAGCTACTTTCAGCTTTTCGACGTATGCTATATGTATAGTATATATATATATATATATATATATATATATATATATATATATATACATATGCATATGCAAAGTTGTTGCTCCCTCTTGGGGCGCTGATCGTTCTCTCTCGCCCATTGCTGGCTCGTATAAGATCAGGAGACAGTAAGTACACGATCCCCGAACTGATCGCTGGCGTGGACCATCGTCCTCTAACTCATCGCCTAATTATTTGTGCGTCTCTTATTTGCCGCGGAATTCTGCGTAATGAGCAAATTTCGTTTATCAGATTTCGATGCTCGTACAAGAATCGGTTATCTCGTACGACGCAAATAAACGAGAGAGACGAAACTTTGACGAAAAATTCCATATCAATTCCATTCTCAACCCCCGCGTATTTGCTCAGGCACCGCGTCGTTGCGCACGTACCCACGCGCTCTCCTTCCCCTACACGATCGCGTACGCGCGTAGCGACATCGAAATAAGGGTCACTCTCTTTCTCCCGTCCGTTTATATACGCGCATATATCCAATCCGCACCCCGGCATTATCATTCCCGTGCATTCCGCAGCCCTTATTGTCTTCTTGTCCCGAGGGTTATGGGCGCGGACCCCAATAATCCGGGCGCGCATCTCTTATATCGATCCGATGTGTTTCGCGAGGCGAAAACCGATGGCACGCCCGTATAAATAATTCCGTTGCGATTTACCCCTTTTGTGCGGCGGCCGCTCGAAGCAATCCCCTCCCCCCCCCCGGCCCACGCAACGAAATTCTCTGAAGGGGCTATCGTCGCTGGTCATACGAGTTCAGTTCCTCTTCTCTTCTCCGTCTCTGCTTTCAACTACCTTTTTACAAATTATATTCTCGTAGACTTTCATTAATCGAACAAAGTATTTTCGCGTTCACGATCGTCAATTCTCTTCCTCAACTTAGAGCAATTAAGTATAATTAAATAAATTAAATGATATTAACGCACGCATATCGGTCTGAATCGTCCAAGCCAATATCCATTCTTTAGGAATAACTAAATCGTGTTTTCTAATGATATATACAATGTATTATACGTAAAAATAAATACTTTCTATTACAGTTTTAAAGAATTCTTTTATTATTGAAAAAATAAAAATGATTTTTTTAGAAGTATACAGGGTATTATAATATTCTATTGAAACCATGAAATAATTCTAAAATATGAGACGTTATACTCTCGTTATATATTCTCGTTGCTTATATTTTACGTAACATTGAGTAAACGTTAAGTGTATGTATTAAATTTGTTTATTTACCAAATATTCAATAAAATATTTCACATACAATCGTGCATTAAAGAACAGGGCCGACATAATCAGTTTCGTTCGTCCTTCCATCTCCTCGAAACTCGTTTGTAAGAGGAGCATCTATGTATCTTCCCACCTCCATCCCCCATTCGCTCTCTTTCTCTCAAAATGCAAAGGCTTCCGTCACGCGACTCTGGCTTTCGAACGGCTGACTGCTCAGCCGCTAGGCAAAACGCAAATAAACCATCCGGGAGCTGCTTCGCTCCTCCTCCCACCCCCACTCCCTCCTTGTCCTTTTTCATCGACGGCCTCGAGCGTCGGAGAGCGAGAGATGGAAAGGGGAAGAGAGAGAGAGAGAGAGAGAGAGAGAGAGAGAGAGAGAGAGAGAGAGGGAGGGAGACGTGGAAAGAGAGCGCGCAAGAGTTCGAGTCCCTTGAATTTCATCGTCGATCGAAGAAAAATACGCTCAGCCAGTTGTACCGCGATTTTCCGCTCGTTTCGCCCGAGAAAAAGCGAGAATATAGCCAGTGGCGCTCCCGCGCGCACACCAGCCTTGGCCTCAGCCAAAGAACTCGTTTCAGACCTCCCAGTACAGAGAGGGGGCCCGTAACACTTTTTACCATATTTCAATCGAGCGGGATGGAAATTTTCGTATGGAATTTTCCCGCTTCTTCATCTTTGCTCGCTTTATTGTCAGCAGACCACGTTTATGCACGACTGGTGGGTAAAAATCATAATGTTTCTGCTTTACAATATTTCGTTTCATAGCCAAAAAAAAAAAAACAATAATTACATGTATAAATGTTAAAGGTTTTGAAATTCGACTGACGTACGTTAACGAAAATTTAGAAATAAACTGTAATGACAAAATGCAAAAGAGACGCTGCGTGAGGCGCAATGGCAGAAGATGGCGAGGTTAGCGTGTATATATACGTGGATACACCCGCTCACATACATTGCTGACACACAGATGCACGTGGGAGAAGTACGAGCGAGCAGCGACCGCTGCGACGCGACGACATCGTCTCTGGAGTCAGCGGTGGCGCGGGCGCGCGGTACACGCGTAAAAAGCCGCTTATCTGCTTTGCGCAAGAATAGGATTCGACGGGGCTTCCGAGAGCCATAACCGAAACGGTAACTGCCACCCCACTGAGTGATCGAACTTATTCTTCTGTCCCTCGCACCCCCCCTTCAACCCCTCTCTCTCCCTTTCTCTCTCTCTCTCTCTCTCTCTCTCTCTCTCTCTCACTCCCACGCGCACGATCCATGCGCCCGCAGCCCGGAATGAAGCCCGGGGTAAAAGACAGTGAGAGAGAGAGAGAGAGGGGGGGGAGAAGAGAAAGAGACAGAGAATGAAAGAGGGAGATGCTATTTTTCTGGAAAATTGAATGAAACAGAAATCGAATACACGCAGGGTGCAACATTCGATTCGCGATCTTCGAGTCTCCTCTCTTCTCCCCCCTCCCGTCCCAGCCTACTCTTTCGAGGAGAGGGAAAACTTTCGTCGCTTAGTTCTTTATCTCGCGAATTTGCTATTTTTCTTCCCTCGACCGCGCGCGTTTTTGCATTGCTCGGTCTCTCGTGTGCGCCGACATCATCCACGTCACGGGATATCTTCGGGATATTACTTTTGCGCGCGGCGGCGGCGGCAGCAGTCGAAAGGGAGAGAAGAGGGTGAGAAAGTTCGTCTTTTGTGAGAAAGACTTGCCAGCAGGCAAATCTGCTGGCTTGCCTCGCGCGTGTGTTGCTGAAAAGGTGGTGATAATAAAATATTCTTTTTCCATTAAAGTGTTCGTCTATACAGAAGTTTAAAAGATTACCTTGCATCTAAGATTTCCCTAAATCATACCCTATAATAATATATATATATATATATATATATATATATATATATATAGTGTGTGTGTATAATGTAATTATATATAATATAATTATATAATTATGTATATAAAGGATTCTGACTGTTTCTGCAATATTTTCAACGCGTAGAATTTATTTTTGGCCCAACCCTGATTTACCCGGCTTTTTTCTGAAGAAGAGCGTGGAAGCATTAGATTTAGTTTATATAAATATATTGTCGTTAAAAAAAGACTCAGTTTGTTAATTCACATGTATTATTTTTGTTACATCGACAGCCATGGATGCAAGTTTAAAATACCGTGCAAATGACATTTATTATTTATCACTGGACATGTGATTCGTTGGCGGTTTATTTTTTCAAGACGCGTATATTGCTCGGATAAATATTAAATCCAGGAAAAAATTCCATTTTTACCGTACAGATATCGAAGTGTAATCGCGGCACTCGAATCGTCTCATTAATTTAAATCAAAAAACCTAAAAAGCTCTTTGATATCTCCTTTAAAAACTCGGCCCGACACTTTGACAAACGATACACCGGGCGTGTGCGGGAGTAACCGTGAAAGTAGAAAAAAAAAAGAAAAAAATCCACTCCTCGCCCAAGAGGTGAAACTTAATATTTCGGGCATTAAGCGGCGATCCCCCCCCCCTCACTCTACTTCTCTCTCAACCCTTTTCGCGCTTTAGCTCCCTCTACTTCTCCCTATACTCCCCTGCCCACCTCCCAACTCACCCGTCGAAAAAGCGGCGAGTATATCAAGCGACACTCGGAATTACAAATAACAAATTACAATTTGATTCCCCGCAGCCAGCCTCTGGCTGTTGCGACGCGTCCCGCGAGAGGGTGCGATTTATCATTAGAGCCGACAATTTGGCGACAAGCTCTCGCGCGCACGAACCGGATGGGAGGGGTGTTGGGGGGGGGAGGGGAGAGCAGCCCGCAGAGCAGGAATTTACCCTCCGGCGATCGCGTGGCGTTCTGCGCGGAGTTTAGCTTTCGTTTTGCGTTCTCTGCCCTATTGCTCTCTCTCTCTCTCTCTCTCTCTCTCTCTCTCTCTCTCTCTCTCGCCCATCCTTCTTTTTCGGATCCGCACCTTCTACGGAACAAGACGGGAATATGAGTTTCCGGTCACATTGCTCGTATGTATACGTTTATGTTTTATTGTTTTCCGATAACAGCATGGAATTCGTTCGACTTGAATCGATTCAATATAATTTATATACAGTTTCAGCCTTATAAAATGGAATGTAGATCTATAATTCTGCATATATATTAAAAAATGACTTGGAAAAACAATAATACGCGATTGATAAATTCTTTATAGTATCTTTAAATACTTTGAAATTATTAAAAAAAATGTTCTTTATTGTTTTGCTTTAATGTTACTTTGTAAGGTTAAAAATAAAAAATTACTATAAATTATAGCCAGACAAAGTTGTAAATAAGTAATTTCTAATTCTGATACGTTGCGCGGGTTATGAAACCTTCCAAGCGTGCAAGACATATGACATTCTTTAATTCTTGCTCGCAATTACTTCTACGAGAATATAATATTTTTACGAACTTCTTAAAGTATATTAGAGATTTCCATGTTAGTATTTTAAAAGAACTTTACATTTTTATAGTTTCGAAGACATTATAATGAATGATAATACTCAATCCTTGTCACTGAAAACTATGAAACATTTACTTCTTAATTTTAATATATTTCTTAATTGTATCGATCAATCATTCTTGGTATGTGGTTATAATATTCGTTTAATAAATCTTATGTACGTATAGAAGATCAATTGTACGATATAACCAATGCTCATGGAATGCTTAGTTATACTTTGTGCTCTAAATAGTTATTATAAATAAACTAAACTGCAATTTGTTTATTCATTTCATTAAATATCGAATAATTTAATTTCCAACTCTTTTACAATGCATTATACAGAAATAATTTTGAAAATTTGAAAATATCTAGAATTAGTGTTCTTTTAGTGCGTAAGATAGCATAACACTTCAAATTCATATAATTATTTACTAAAAATCATAATTAGTTAAATATTAGTTCCTCGATATAAATAGACGAGGAAGTAATTTCAGGAGATTCACGAAATAGTCTATTTTAATATTTGAATTGTAAATGAAAGAATAACTGTATTAGTATATGAAACAGTTGGCCTTGACGAACGCATACACAAATGCCCGATTGGTATGTGCATTAATTCTGTATAAGAGAGGAAATAATAACGGCATAACAGAAATGACGAGCGTGCCCGATTGTTGGGTCGTAACGCATCCCTTCGAGCACGCGGGAACAGGGAGAGAAGCAGCAGAAGAAGAAGAAGAAGCAGAAGAGAGCGAGTGCCGAAGGTTTAGAGCCCGAGGGGCGCAAGGGCGCGCCCTCTGTCCACCACTGACACTGGTGTTATCTTTCACTTTCTCGCCAATCAAACGGACATTTCCGCGGGCATAACAACGTTGTTTTAATGCGGCCCGAAAAAGCACCCGCGGCCCTTCTCCCCGCACGGCGAATCGTTTTACGAGCGCCGCGCACCCGCACCCCCCGCCCCTGGTCCAGCAACGAATTAATATGCGCGCGCGCGCGCGATAAAAGTTTTAAGCGCGCGCTCTTAGACGAGCCTTTCCGATGTTACCGTCAATTATACTCTCGGCCGCTGTTTTTACGCCAATTAGGCCCCCGCGGACGCGCGTATAGAACTGTAACTTCCCGGTCGAGAGGAGCGCTCGAGGGATTTAATGAAAAAGGGCCGGCCCGCATTGTTCGCCCGGAAATTTGATTTGGACCGAAAGCCGCGTATACGCGTTACACACTGACCGTCCGGAAAATTTCGACTTTCGCGAGAATCCGAACAACGTTAAGGGCGAGTCCAGTTTCTTCCTCGTTAATGCATAATTAAGCCCGGCGAGTAACGAGTAGGCGCGTATCTTTCTTATACGAGCGCATATCGGCAGCGTATGAAAGTCTTCGTCATTCGTCGAATTAGATCCGTTTCGCGGCTTACGGTGGGTGGGAGGAGCGAGGGGGGGGTTGGAAACGGAGACGAGCATGGGCACAATAAGCCGAGCGCGCAATCTTCACCACTACACTGGGCGAAACGCGATATTTTCTTTAACCGTATAAATTTGCCAACGGTCCGCATACACATGTATATATATATATATATATATATATATATATATATATATCTTTATATATATACACACACACACACGTATACGACGGCGTAAAAAGGTAGAATATGAAAACTCAATAAAGAGGAGGGAAAAAGAAGAGAGGGAGAGAGAAGGAGAGAGGAAGACGCAAAGACTTCCCATCCACCTTTCTCATCGTTCCATTATATATAAGTACGCGTATTCGCGGTGCGCTACCGAGCCAGCCAACCCGCGCCCGCGGAAGGGAAATAAAAAAGACCGACCTGCGGAGTGAGAGAGAGAAGGAGAGATAGTGAGAAAGGCAGATGGAGAGAGGGAGGGAAAGAAAGGAAAGAATAAGGGCAGCTTCGAAGAAAATGGCAAATGAAAGGCGTAGAGCGGGTAGCGGGTACACCAGGGGCGGGTCAGACACCGCGAGGAAAGAGAGCCGGCGAGGAGGGGTGGCAAGGGTGGGAGAGGTATTTTAAGAGACGGATAAGGAGAAGAAATGTATGGCCACGGGCGCATCGCGCGCCGTTCGTCGCCCCCCTCCCCGCCCCATTTCCCGCCCTCCGCGTCGCGCGCGCGGTATGCCCCTCGTCGCCGGTATACATATCGATCGCTGACTTTAAAATTCAAAGAGACCGACAATAGCTTTTCCCGGCCCGCGCGAGCGGTGGCTCGGCTCCTACAATATCATATTCCATTCCTTTCCTTTCATTGTCTGGGCCAAAGCCTGCGCTAATAATAAAAGATTGCCATATACCTCCTCCTCCCCCGTCCGCCCCCCCCCGGTCTTTGGTTATAGTCGAATCGAGCCGTTGACTGTAAGTAGGACCGGCGGGAGGATGAGAGACGAACGCGAAGACAGCGAAAGGGCGAGGCGGGGGGATAGGGAGCTCGTTGGAACTTGGGTAGTACATCATCCAGATAGCCGGAGGAGCTCGCGTATTACGCGGTTGGGAGGCCGCGGGGTGAAAAGTTTCGGATTTTAGGACGAATTTAATATTGCGGACACGAAGCACGTCCGCCGTTGCGCCGCCGTCTGCCGGGCATTCACGGACGATTAGGGGAGAGCCGCGACGGGCGGGGGGACGAGCGAGCCGACCACTGACACATTTACGCGCATTTCAATGGGATTATTATTTATATCTACACACAAATACACACTATTATATATAGCTATATATATTACTCTGAGCCTTAATTAAGGCTTTATGGGCGTTTCGATAATTTCTCGGACGACAGTGTATAACAGAGCCTGCGTATCTAGACGAATAAACGTGGAATTTGGTTTTAATACTACTTTTGTGAATATTCGCGACGCGTATAATACTGTTTTATAAGTTTAAAGAAATACTTACAATATAAAATCAATAGAGTTATAATTAGTTACAATATAAAACCAATAGAGGAACTATCCTTATAGGCCTATCAGAATGTGCGCCGAGATAAAAACACTAATTCTCTCGTGAATTTTAAAAGTAGCATCATGTGTGCAGCTCTTTTCTGTTTATTCTTGTTGCGTCGTTGTAGAAAGTTTTGTCGTTTTCACCCTTGTACTTAAATCGTAACCGGCGAAAATTAATCGAGAGAGGCGCGCCAGTTAGGTTTTTCGACTGAACTCATAGTGAATGCATTGCATCCTTGGTTGTTTTTTCTTCGAACGGGCAACGATATTTTCTTCGTCATAGTCAAGTACACATATGTATTCTCCTAATAAAATTTATTTATTCAAAATTATCAATGCCGTGTAATTAATCAATGGGTGCAACAATTGAGAAGTATTGCGTCAGGTAAAAAATTATGCGTCCTTCGCGCTCTTTTTTCTCATTCTTTAGCTGGTTCGGCAAAATCGAATTTATTAAAATTATTTTTATTGTAAAAAATTAGAAGTAGATTAATAATTAAAATGCACTTAATCCGCATCCTAATAAAATTATTTAGAGATTTAATCGTATGAATTTACGGAAAAGTATATTTACTCTTCTAAACTGAACCAATATAGTAAGGTTTCGATACCTTTCTTTACGCCGATAGAGTCAACTAAGAAATGATTGCATTCCTGGAAGATTTTCTCTAACTCATTGTTATTTTTAACGCACATATTTCTAATTTGCGCATAACTAATATACAAAAAAATCAATCGTCAACCAGTAAAGCTGAAAATATTTTCCATCTGAACTACGACCGATGAAAAAGCGCGAGAGCTCGAGAAGCCCAATTACGTAATAAAACCAGAAAAACAGGTCACTCTCGTGTGCATCTCTTCGGTACAGTATACCATTATAAAAATGTAAAAAATTTAATTAGCAAATTCTTGCCTTACTGGGATTCGTTCTCTCGTCGTTTTGGAGGATCGAACGACTGTCACGCGTAGCGAAACGAAAATGAAAACGAGAAGAGCGAAACAAGAAGAACAAAAAAAAAAAAAAAAACAAAGGATTGGACTATGGAATCGGCGGCGTGGCGCAAGCAGGTGGAATTCCAATAGCGGAGAAGTGTAATGCACACCTGAGTCAAAATTAAACGTTTCCCGGGGGTTGGGGGCGGACGAAATGAAATACTTAGCGATCCGGAACGGGGCTCGGGGAAACGGCGACGATTTCGACCCTTTGTCGGTGGATAAAAGCGAGAATACCGTGTATAAATACACCGGCGAAGGAGCTCGCTCTTGTACGTACAATGTGTCGCAACACTGCACCTATGCTCCGTGCGCGTAATCGCGTCGAGGAACGCGATTATTTTGACGAACTTGGAAGTTCTTATCGGATACGGGCTATCGAACTTAATGAACAGCGGTGTTAAATCTGTCTAAAAAATGATAGGAGATTATGATGAAAATTAACAACACTGTTTTCGATAATCTGAATTCTGAATTAATAATTCTGAATTTTCACGTATTCAAGGCTTTTCTTATTCGACAAAAAGATACACTGTTCTCAGTATTTCCACATAAACCTTTCCTTGCGAGATAGTTATTTATATGCATATATATTTTCATGAAGTATGTGTATTGTATAATATTTTTCTTAAATTCAAATATATTCGTTGCATATAAGAAGTTTCGAAGTTGTACCGAGAAATGCTCGACGGTTGCACTTCTCGTAAATTCGGGAGCTCGCCTATCTTCCCTCCCCTTATTTTTGCACACAACTTCTCCGCCACTGCACCGACGCGGCACCTATATAGCATCGGCTTAGCATCTGCAACAGTGACAGCATACATTTTTCTAGGTGGTGTGTGTGTGCGTGTAGCAGGGGCATTATATTCAGTTACATTTATATTAGAACGCCCGCAGGATAGTCTTAATAAGACTTGTCCTATATCCATTTTTCTATTATAATATTTTATTTTATTATTATTAATACTATATTAGAAATATATATATAATATAATATAGAAAAATATTCTTAGTGCTAAAATTGGTATTCGTGCCTGCTACGAACATACCGAATTCTGTCAAATGATCTTTATAGATTAAACAGATAATATGCATTATATATACGCTTTATATATATATATATATATATATATATATATATATATATATATATATATATATTTATATAATACTTCGCTTAGAAAAAAAAATATTTTTACCGAGATATTTTCGTCCCGTGGGACGTGAAAAATTACCGAGCAGGAGTAGAGTCGATATCAAGCCGATGCCGAGAGCTCGATTTTAAAACTAATCCCTGACTTTTTATTCGGGGCGAGTCTTTTGAGCAATTTTTGTATCAAGAAACGAAATGTGCTCTGTCGTTATTATCCGAGCGTATAGACAGAAGAAATAACACCCCGTACGACCTCGGCCCGTTTATTCAAATTTAATGTTTGCAAGCTGAAATCGAGAGAGAGAGAGAGAGAGAGAGAGAGAGAGAGAGAGAGAGAGGAAAGAACGCTTCGGAAGACAATCTCCGAGCCCGCCCGCGACGTTTCATATAAGGCGCGCAAATCGCTGAGGAAATAACGCGGCTTACATTACGCGGGCGCGCACCCCCGCATTTGTTTCTCTCACGCGGCGCGCGGCTTATCTTTATTTAGTACGACCTCACTCACTCTCTCTTTCTCTCTCTCACTCTCTTTCTCTCTTTAGCTTCTCCTCGGGGGAGTAGTACAGCGCAGTGCCTTACGAAAAACTTTGTCTAATAAAAACGAGATCCATTTATCAAAGGGCATCGAGCTCCTTCCACCGCTACCACTCGCCCCTCCCCCCACACCCGCGAAACGCAGAAAATAAATAACGCCGTGCGCTCCGTCTCTCTCGTTCTTCCCGAGTTCCCCCCCCCCCTCCCAGACCACCGCAGGAATTATGTAAAACGCCCCCTCGACATCTAAAATAATAAAAGTTGCCTCCGTCATTTGTCAACGGGCGCTTTCCTCGCGCGCGTATAGCACCTCGTATTATAATTCCGCCGTAGCGGCAGCTGCGACTGTGCGCAACTTCTTTGCTTTTTCTTTCGGCGCCTCTCTCTCTCTCTCTCTCTCTCTCTCTCTGTATATATATATATATATATATATATATATATATATATATATATTCAGACACATATACTACGTATATGTACACCCGCGCCGCTTGCCGCCAATCGTGGTTTCCGACGATCGCGAGCTGATCTCCGGCCCGGTCCTCCTCTCGTCAGGGTGAAAGCAGTTGATACGATACGTTAGCAACAAGATACGGAGTATAATTGCGAAAATGATTTAACTTCTTTGGGGAGTCTTGAGTTACGCGGCTGATATCGCGGAAATAACCGATGGATCGCGTTAGGCAACCTTATTTTATTCGATTCGTTACTTATACGTAAATTAACTGAATTGGTATTATATCGTCATTATTTATTAATCGTGGTAACGAAGAATGAAAATAATGATAATATATTTTGAATGTTAATCCTGTATATATCAAGTATAGATTTATACTCGGAGATTTCAAAGATTATAAATCACAATGAAAGTAAGTATTATAAATTTAATAATATATGATAGTAATTTTATTCGTTTAAACAAATAGAATTATTTATTTTCTATGTATTTAACTTTTCGTCTCAAATTCTCCAGAATAGTAATAAATTTTTATTTTCCGAAATTCAACCTTCATCTTCGCATAAATTTCCGAATTTTTTTACTTAAATTTAATTTATTGCAAATTTATTTAACATTATTTGTTAATTTATTTGTTAATTATGTTTTGTATGAATTAAATTACCTAGGCTTCGTGCAGTTACGAGCTGTGCATTATAATACATAATTGAATACATTCATTAAAATTAAAACGTTATCGACGTTTTTGGTCGAGCTTTCGCGAGAATTTATGTATCGTCTGCGGCTAATGTGTCTGCAACAAAATTTAGAACTCTAAATTCCTAATTAATTCTGGAAAAACAAACAGAAGGAGGACCGGCGTCCGAGTAAGGGCATCCGAACCGATTAGTCCGAAACATTCTCTATACAGCGTCGTAAACGGCAGGACGCACTTTGAACAAAAGGAACACGCCCCCCTTCGCTCACCCCCTCCCTCATCGCTAACCCGCTGCAGAAAAAATGCACCGACAAACGCCGGAGCAATTAAATATTCATAACTCCGAAGTGAGCGCGTCTTCTCTCCCCGCCCCGAAAGCGCTGCGACTGAGAGCTCATCGGGGCTACACACACACACACACACACACACACACACACACACAGAGTCCCGGACCGCTCTTTCTCATCCACAGTCATGTATGCTCGTGTGCACATGTGCGAATGTATATATATATATATATATATATATAATCTTCAAGCGAGAGAAGCCTGCGAGAAAGGAGCCGAAGGATTATCCGTGGCCCGGCGGCTGCGGCGCGCGGGCGCGGCCGGCTTTTGGCGGCGGACACGCTAATAAAATAATATTCGAAAGCGAAGGGAGCGCGCTGCGCCAATAACATTATAAAACAAATGTGCCAGACGACTTTTATGAAAGCGACGGGGCCGCCGCGCGTCCGCGCGTAGTACGCGGTCGTATCGGGGACTCCTCCTGCCCCAAGCCTCCCCCCACCCTCCGCCCCGATCTATCCAACCCTTCTCGCGGCGCGCGGCTAAAATAAAATAATCCGACGCGAACCCTTTAACTCTCGCGCGCGTCCGTACGGTCCGTCTTTGGGGGCGGGGGGAAGGGGGAGGTCTTTCTCTCGGCTCGTTTTATAGGTTCCGGCGAGATTTAGGGCTCGTTTTTATTCGATTCCTCGCGCACGCTTAACGATACGCACAAGGAAGGGCGCCGCCGCCGCCACCGCCTCTGGGCCCACGGACCTTTTTTCCCGAAATCTTCAAAGTCTGCGGGGAGTTTTTTGCAGCCTTCCCGCAGATCCGACGCTATATATTCCTTCCGCTCGCCTTCGTTAAATTCCCGTGGGCTAAGCTGATTGTATATGTAATTAAGACACCGATCGATACACGCGTATATAACATATGCGCGTAATATAAAACGTTTTACAGCTAAAACCAGCGATAAAGCGGCTGCATCCTATTTGTGTAGCCCAAAGCGCCACGGACCCTCTCGCTATCCCTCGCCCCCTCCCCTCCCGCTGAAAAATCTCGCGCGAGTCTTAGGCGCGAGCGGGGTCGCAATTTCGCAAAAGGCTCGCACACGCGCGCCCGCGCATCACGAAAGCGGGACGGGCGGTGCCGCATACGCGTCCTTAAATAAATCATACGCGCAATCTGCGCGGCACTAAATCTAAACGGCGCGGCGCGGCGCGGCGGGCCAGGTTAATTCGTTAAATCTCTTTGGTCCTCGTTAAGGGATGGCGGCGCGCCTCCTCCGGCACGTCAGCGCGCGTCCGCTCGACGTTCTCCGGGCTCTCCTTTGTGCCCGGCAGCCCCCGAGCGGGGGTTGGAGAAAGGGTCGGGCGGAAAAGCGCGGCCGGAATAAAACGTTAAATACGACCGCTGAACACCGGGGGCCGTCGATAAAATTGTCGTAAACCGCTCGCGCGCAGCCAGCGCCGCCGCGGCGAAACGGAACACCTGCTTGCGGGACGCGCAGCGAGCACGCGACACGAGAGAACGGCGCGAGAGAGTTTGAATAATTCTCCCCTCGAATCGCGGCACCGGTCAGTTTTTCGACTTTTATATCGCTCGCTCCAGGGTAGGAGCGCGGGGGCAGACGGGGGAGGGGGCGAGCGCCTCGCGGACTTTTAATTATCCTCCCGGCGATCGTTAAAGAGGCCCGCTCAGACCATTGTCTATACATATATAAGCACGAGCGGTAAGTGAGCACGGTACTTTTATTAAATTTCAGTGTCTATAAAGCCATTCCGTTCGGCCGAGCAATAAATAATAATAAAGCTCTTGTTTTAAGGGGCGCAATTAGAAATATCATTGGATCTATATATGCTCTCTATAAAATTACGTAAAAGTAAGGCAGACTGTGTGGCTTCATCGGCGATAGTTCAATTTTTTTCTACCGTTTCCTTTAAACGAATACTTTTTAGTTTCATAATGTTGACTATTATATTTAATCTTGTCTTATTACGTTACAAACCTATCCTTGATCGCGAAAAAGACGAAAATAATAGGCATTCGAGACCCGTTCGGCTGACTATTTGCTCATCTATTGCAGTTATTGCGCACAGAATGCTATAAATGAATTAGTTTAATTTTAATTAACTTTCAATTCCCTATTTGATGCTTCCTATATAAAATATTAGTATTTTTATTAAGAACTTTTTTCGATATCCAGGCGAAAAAAAAATGTTCGAAAAAAATATTACGAGACCTGGAAGGAACACAATTACTATTTTAAATCCTTTTACTTAGTACGGCAAAAATACCGCTCCCTTTGTCAAAAGCTTCTTTTCGCGTTAATAAACTACGCTAGTGTTTGACCCCAAACAACTCGCTCGTTATATCACAGCGGCGCTGCTTCGTCGCAATTTTTATCAGATCTAACAAATTCATTCTTATTCGAGATTCGTCGAGCAATGTAGTATATATACACGCGGGAGAAAAATCGTACGATACTCGCTTGGGACGAGAAGTCAGAGAGAATGATATAGCTAGAGCGAGAGAAAGAAAGATTATGCGCGAACTCGCGCGTCGGGGGCAAATTTACGCGGGCGATGACAAATGGTTCCTGGTCTCCTTCGCTACGTCCGGAACATCAGTCGCACGCCCCCCCTCCCCCGCGCGGCCTCGCCGACACACGCCCCTCTGATAAAGAAGCGCGCGGGGCGAGAAGGCGCGAGAGAGCCGGGAGACCCCGTGAAAATTTTAGCCAAGACCTTGGCGGGAAAAAATTTATTTCCAATTAAATCAAAGATATATCGACATATTTTTGGACATTACGTATATAGATGTAGATTTATTGGTATTCACTGCAGATATAAAATTACGTTGTCTGAATCAGTTGAATAAATTGTATATCGGGTATTTAACGTATATTCTTATCAAAATTACGGATGAACGCTATGATTACT
The DNA here is from genome assembly GCA_018907035.1 of Sycobia sp. Sy_11. Lineage (NCBI taxonomy): Eukaryota > Metazoa > Arthropoda > Insecta > Hymenoptera > Epichrysomallidae > Sycobia > Sycobia sp. Sy_11. The sequence continues at coordinate 710,753 of JACCIC010000073.1, read as the reverse complement.
ATTAATATTATTAATCAACGTCAATACGGAGATAAATATTACAAATCGCTTTAGTCTTTCATCTTGAACATCCAAGAATCGGTGTGGCTTACGTTAATAGTATAACAAATATGCCGTGGAGCATTGTTTAAATCCACTATAAATCATAAACGTATAGCCACGAATCTTTACCGAAATCATTGAATTATAAAGCAGAGCTGAAATAGCTCTCCTCAAATCGCGAGATGAAAAGACAAAAATCTGAAAAATTATCTACCAGCGCAGTAAAGTAGACGAGAGAACGACTGCGAGGAGATATATATATATATATATATATATATATATATATATATATATATATATGTATGTATGTATAACGTGTACACGGCAATAGGAATAAAGTAGCAGAGAGAGAGAGAGAGAGAGAGAGAGAGAGAGAAGAGAGCGTGTGCAGAGAAGAGGAGAGGGTGGGTGGGGGGAGAAAAAGAGTGAGGTCTGCAGATGTGCTATGATTGATGGTCCCCACTTCCAGATGTATGTACTGGGCGCGATACTTTTATCGGCGCTTGTTTGTTCAGCGCCGTGAGCGCGCGTGCGCGCTTATATAGAGCCGCCTCGCCTCCTGCATTCGTATGCGTGCGTGCCAGCGAGGCGCAGCCCCCGGTCGACCAACCCTCTCGCGCGCGTGTGCGCGGCGTGGGCGAGAGCAGCAACAACGACCAAAATAATAAAAAAAAAAACGGAACGAAACGAAAATGCGGACGAGTCGCCCCGGTTGAAGTTTTAGATCGCGCTTGCACACGGACACGCCACGGTCTCGAGTTTTGTCGTACATATAGCTGGTCGCGATCGTTTCAATTCCTGACGACGATACGGAATATACAATACTTCATACGATATTGCAATCGCATTTCATATTATACCGATTATTTTGTAGAATTTAGTCATGAAAAACTATTGTAAAGTATTTTGTCAAAGAAAAATAAATTATTGTCAATTCTTGTCGAGTTAGTTTGTTTCTACCGTTCCCAAAGCAACATTCGTTAAATAAAATCCACGTCCCGACGTTACGTCGATACTGGAAGGTCGGACGAAAACATTACAGCCGCTTGCGAGCGCAAAGCAAGCTCGACCATAGCAAATGAGAGAGCAGGGCGCGCGCGCGCGCGCGTTCATAATACAGTCAGACAAATAAAAATCACCCTCTCGATCGTGTACGAGCGGCCAGGAGAGAGATAGGGCCTAATTAAGTAAATTAGGAAGGAGAAGTAGGATAGAGAAAGAGGAGAGAAAGAAAAAAGGGAGGGAAGAATGGCGCATATATAGAGAGCGCACGGAACGTTTAATTCTCTCGTTTCATCAGGAACGATCGGACGCGCGCGGCCCACGATTAATTCTCCCGCTGTTCTCTCTTTCTCTATCTATCTCCGGCCGTTTCCGACCCCCCGTCACCGCTCCGCCGCCGCCATCGCCGCCGCTCGTGCTCTTGCCGTCGTCGCCGCCACTTTTCATTAGTCGCCCGACGAGCGTACACGCGCGGACGCGAGCGCGCGCGCGGCTATGTAAATTGAAGAGGTTACATGGTTTTACATATTTCAACGGGAGCGCGTTCGTCGGTAGAAGGAGGGGCACGGGGGACTTGGCGCCCATATATATATACACACACACACTTACATACGCGTATCTGTGAATACATATAGGGAGGAGCCCGCGTGGAGGAACACACGACGCACTCGAAAAGTGCACCCGAAGCGTTTCTTCGAGTGCGCTATACATTTACGTGCGTCGCACCGCGCGCTTTTAGAATTGTAGATTTCGCGTTTCTCCCTCCTATCTCGTTCTGCTCGCGTCGCAGGTCGCGCGCGCGCGCGGGCGAGAGAGAGAGAGAGAGAGCGGGAGGGCTGGAGAAAAACCGAGGCGGCGACTCGATTCGCCAGGATTTACGGCCGCTTTAAAGCGGAACGGCCGTGCGACTGACGCTCTTTTTGCCGATCTCCCTCGGCGGCGGCGGCGGCCGCCTTCTTCTCTTATTTAAATTTCCGGCGGATCAACTTTGCTCGATGACGCGCCTGCGTCCGCGCGAGTGTGCGTAAGAGCTCCCCGTAGGCCGCGTTTCTTGACCGCGCGATTCGCCGCGTTTCTCGGGCTCTCCTCGGACGCCGGCGCGGCGGGGCGCGCGCCGATCCCTCGAGGGTGCGAACGGCAATACGGTGTAGACGCGCGGCCGTGTCAGAAACATTTTACAGCGTGTATATAATACGTATGTGCGGACTCGCCGGTGATGGATCGCGCGCGCTCTCGCGGGCGAGGGTGGATTTCAATTGGAAAGCGATTATTCTTGTCGAGTGACCGCGACGGAGTTCTTTGCGCACGAGCTCTCCCCCTGCTTCCTGATATTTCCTCCGAATACCCACGCGCGGGGACGCCAACGCGCTCGCGAAGCGTTTGTCAATGAGGGACGATTCATTTGGTCCCTCGCTTCCATACTTGATTCGCTTGTAGTAGGAGAACTTCTTTCCCCTCGTAGAGATCTCGCCTTTATAAATATAATGGCGTCAAGCGCAGTCGGTCTTCTAAGTACGTACGTGGACATATAGATATATAGATATATTAAAAGTGAGTGGTTTGTCGATGCTTCAACGAGATCGAGCGATTCTATACTTTAATTGCGATAAATTTATTATCCCGCGAGCCTCTTAAATTTCTATCCCATAAATTATATATAGTATAAGCTGCGCCGGTTATCGAATCCCATTTGGCACTAAAAAATAATACCGATACGAACAACCGGCTCCGATTCTATATTCCATTAATCAATCTAACTCAAGTGATTTACGATCGTGAAATAAGTTAATTGATCAGTAATTAATCGCTAGTGTAAAATGTAGTTTTTCATAGATTCTTATCCGTGCACGAGTGTCATTAGGAAAGACCGGAGCTGAGGTGGTGAAGGCTTGTTTAAAATTATCGCGACAGTTGAAAAGGCGTCGAAGCTCAATAATAATATGCCCAAGATTTAATAACTATATGATCTGTTTTTTTTTTCAATCGGCCTTCGAGCATATTGACTGAGAAATATAGAACATGACAGTAATTATGCAAAAGCACATCGAATCCTTGGCAAAGTTGCTGCTCTTATTCCGTCAACTAATTCTATATTGTATAAGTGAACGACTTTATATATATTTAAATTTTTTTTAAATTTCTATCCATAATGGATGATTTGTTTATAAGATGGATTCTAAATATATTTATTACTCTTTATTCTATAAGTTTTCAAACCAATTAAAGACCAAATTAATTTCTTTTAAGTTTTAATTTATATTCGAATGTATAGCTTTTCGAAAGAAATTTAAAATTTCTTGTAAAAACTGTAATTTATCTTGCATATCAATAAATTACAAGATTATCGATCTAAAATTTTCCGCTGACTAGTTTTGACTAGGTATTCGAAAGATTTTCGAAATAGTTCCGATGCAAGATGAAGAAAACTAAAGCTTTTTCCAAAGCAGTATAATTACAATTGAAATAATAGTATGAAATACGTTAGATTGAAAGTATATCGTTAATTTAATTATATCCACGTTTGCAAATTACATTGTTAATTAGCGAATGTCAATGTTCAGCGTCGCCATTTTATTATACGCGTCTGTGAAAGCTCATTTTCATAAGTTTATAATTATGATTAATAATTGTCTGAAATATAATTAATGATCGATCTCATTATTACTAAAGCAATTACATTAATGGAGGTGCGCGTATAATCTATTTTTAATGCATGCTCGGGAATTGGAATATATTATTCTTCGACTACTCGCTCGAGCCTTGACAAAATATTACGTATGGGTGTGCGTGTATATAAATATACATAGTACATATATAAATATTTAGAACTTTCCAAAATACGAAGTTATTGTCGAAAGAGCGTGGATCGAAGATTAAAAATCTAAATTTATATATTTTGAACAAACAAAAGCAAAATCACTTCTATTACATTATCCAAACGAATAGCCGCGCGGATAACGAGAAGCGGATGATCGATTACAAATTACGGCCGAGTCGCTCGGCGGCCGCTGCGCCGAGGGACGCGGGAGGAATGAGAAGCAGCCGCGGAATTAATAAGACCGTGTCAATTACCGATTCGCGCGTCTGTTAATTAAAGGCCTCGCGACTCGGCCTTGGAATGCGATTCTCGCCCGGCGTCTTTGAAATTACTCTATTCGCCCCGCTTCCCGGCGGCGTCGTCTCCACGAGGCTCCCTTCTCACCTTCCCCCGTCGCCTTCTCTCTCTCACTCCCCCAGGCTCGTGCGAGATACCGCTCGTTTTCCGCGACTGTTCTCACCCGCCCCCCCCCACCCGGCTGCACTAGTCGTTCGGTGATGGGGGGGGGGGCGAGTTTGGCGAACATTACACGGCCGCCCAAGATATATTGTTATTAAATGGCGCCTCCCTCTCGCTCCGTACGGGGGTATAGAATATATATTTATACACTGTGTATATACGCGCGCGTCGCACCTTCGACGCCCGTATATTACCGGCGAATTTCGCCGTTGTCTCTCTACCCCCCCCCCTCCTCGCCCTTCCTCGACGTGTATACGGGCGGCCCGAACGCGTCCGACTGTCCCGGGGCCGCGCGTCGGCCCCTTCTTATTTATGTCCCGGCGACACGCGAGATTTCTTCGACGCCGCGAGCCGAAGCCCCTACTGCGGAGCTATCGCAGGTCCGAGCCGAGCGCGCGAGCGTGTAAACGCGCCGCGGAGTCGTCGATATTATTATATACCGGGGCGCCCGAGTGATTAATGGCGGATTGTCCCTGCCGCTTCGAGGCCTGGGCTACGTGCGTATTGGTTATACGCGTACGGGTATGTATCCGCGCATTTTTGTCCAGTCGTCGTTATATACAGCGCGAAACGAGTAAGGAGAGGAAAAAATTAAATTGCATTCCGAGTCGATAGACGCACGGTCTACAAATTCCATATCGATTTGCTTTCGGCCGTATATTACGTTCGATCGGATTCAGTTATATTATTAAGCTGTTGCTGTTAATACTAATTGACTATATCGAACTTGTTTATCGATTTAGCTGTTTATCTAAAGATAATACAAGTCCACAAAATGATCAAATTTGGAAGCTGCTATCAGGTTTCTTTATAAGGTAGCAATATCTCTCTAAGTAGTTTTTAATCATTTTAATTTTGCGACCGGTAGAATTATTAAAAATGCGGAAAAAAATTTATATTTTACTATAGCTATCGGCATATTTGATTCGTTTATTTTAACCGATATCCTTTTTCCGATTACTTTATCGTAGAAAATGTAGAATTTTTCAGCTGCATTGGTCATTATATAAAATCGACTCGTTTTAAAATTTAAAAAGGCATTGGGTAACGGACGTTACTTCCCCTCTCTCCGGGTTTTCCTCTGTCGTTGCAGACTTATTTTGACTATAAAAACATGTACGGGCCGAATCGTAGTTCTTGCACATGCTCTACGGGGGCTCGTGAAATTGATTCGAGCGCATCCGAATCTGAATAAAACATGCAATTAAATTAAACCGGTCGTCGCGATCTCGCACCCACGTGTCGCGGGCGACTGTTCTTGCGAAAATGGGAGCGAGATATGCCGTGTGTACTATGCGAAAGAGAAAACAAATGTGCGTAAAAATACCGGGGAATCATATGGCGCGAGGGTCAAGGGAGCTCTGGAAATGTGGCAGCGAAGGGCAAAGAGTAAAGTGTGTATGTGTGTCTGGGGTGCGCAAATATTAGTTCATTACCAAAAGTGCCGGGGAATAGAAGAACAGCCCCGTGGCTTTCGCGTATATGTTTGCCCATTTAACTATAAATGACAACCGGAGAAAACGTTCTTTTATGTACATAAGGTGAGCTTATAAGTTCTGAGACGAGCTCACTCAATTTAGCTTATCCAGTAAAAAACTATCGATTATTTATCATAGTTATCGAAATGGAACTAATGAAGCTCCTAGTGTAATAAATAAATTCTATTATTTATCAAAGCTTTTGTCTCGATAGAAGTAAGATAGTATAAATTGACATGAGGCTTTTCTTTTTATTATATTGGGTCGCGTGCTTAATGTTCGATGACTAAGTATTTTTGAATAGTTAGTTATAACTGAATATATTCATTGTTAAATAGCAAAACATTGTGATTCGAAGTGTAAAGGAATCCAATAATTTTGCACCAAATAAATAATCGACGTTTTTGTTAACAATGAAAATACGGTTTGATATACTGGAAATATGTAAACAACTGAACATTGGTTTTGTCTTCTTTTTTAATTTCGTTAATAAGAATCCATATATCAGTAATTCCCCAGCTTACAGATTATATCCATTCGCTCGTAATATTTATTGGACGCTATCAACTGTGATCTTAATACATGCTTGTTATTTAAATATTACGTCGTTTCATAATCCTATATGTATAGAAACATTTCTCGAAAATATACTAAAATTTTTACTAATAGGAAGCAACGATTGATTTTACTGTAAATTTTAATGTAAATCGATTCATAAATGCTCTACTCCCATTGTCTGTTATTCCAATTTTATTGAAAATTACAATTATACATCTCTTTAAATTACAATTATTAAACTTTACTAATTTTTATGAAAAACTTCTCTGCGTGTTCGAATATATAGGTGTATTTAATGCACCGTCCTAGAATTATCAGTTTGGTATTCCTTCATAATTCATACGTGGAATAATTAACGAATAAAGAACGGAGAGATTTTTTCAATTAGTAGTCTTAATTTGGTAGTTAAGTACTTCTTGCGTTACCCAACGACGACTACACACCCAGACGTGTTTACAATCATTGGCGGGTATTTCCAAAATGCGAAGGCGCATGAACGACACCGAAAAATCATCCGCGCCCGCGCCTCTTTACAATCTCGCGTAGTTATTTGCGGAGATCCGAAAAAGCGATCGTAACGAGCGCGCGCGGAAGCATCGAGGCTGCCCCCGTCCTCGACGCGCGGGGCGACGGCCACGCCTCCACCTACGCGTGCCAACGACCGCGGCGAAGTGGCAAAACGTCCCGAAACGTCGTAGGCGGCGCCCTCCACCTATCCGCCGCTGTCTTTTTTTAGAAATTCGAATTTTCGCCCCTCCCCCACCCAGGGACGACAGCCCCGCGCGCGGACCCGGCGAGCGAAGGTTCAGCTTCGCGGAAAAGCCACGCGGGGCACGCCGTCCTCGATCTCGTTCCGCGTTGCGGTAGCGGCGAACGCGGACGTTTACGTATTATATACGTATTTACGTATACATATATAGTAACGCTCAGTGCTTCGAGGACACGCGGCGGAGGGCCCCGAGCCCCGGCGGATGTATTAATTGGAACGGGCGAGCGACAAATTGCGCTTTTAATTAATCGCCGTCTTCGGACGCGGCTCACGGTCGCCCGGGCGTGCGGCGACGTCGACGACGAGGCGGAGGCGACGCCATCCAACGCGCCCGACGCTGGCTCGGCCGACTTTAATGCCCCTGCGCGCGTCGTCCCCTCCCCCCACACCCGCCACCCGCTCTCTCTCTCTCTCTCTCTCTCTCTGTTTCTCGTCTCGTTACCGAACTTGACGTGCTCTAATAACGTAAGAATAATAATAACGATAATAATAATAAGAAGAATAACAACGGGCGACGAAAGCATAAAGGCGTCGAGTAGAGGCCAAGGGGAGAGAGAAAGAGGTCCGCGCATAATTTGCGGAGGACGCGCGCTCGCGCGAGTAACCCGCCCACTGTACTTCTTGGTGTATATACATACGCGCCAGCAACGAAATCTCGCGCGGTTCAGTTTTGGTGCGCAGGAGGCGCCCGTTCACATACACGCGTACGTATACAGAGGCGCGAAGGAAAGAGCCTCTTCGCTCATTATTTCGCGCATTACTTTTAGAAATTTTAATGCCTCGGCCTATCCCGCGCCTCGCGCTCGGCGATGGCCCCGTCGATGATTTATATTTATACGTCCGAGGTATACGGCGACGGCTGTCGGGCCCCGAGAGCGATTTTCGATCGTGCGGCCCGACGAGTGGGTGTACATTACGCGCAGTTATATGCACTTCTGCTCGGACTGCTTTTCTCTTCGCTCTTGTATATGGCTTATGGGGGCTGGGGGGTGGTTGTTATATATAGCTTTGCCACGACGTTTATGGGGAATTAAAATAATTTCATTTTTCATTCTTGCATATTCTTCTCGTTATATAACCCTGCGCCGAGTTCTTTCTAGAATTGAAATTTTTTCGAATACACTTGCGATTTCTATTTTGACACAGCTTACGCAACCCACCGACATTATTGAAAATGAAACCGAAGTCACAAAAAAAAAAAAAAAAAAAAATAATTACTATCGAATGGCAAGAATTTTCTACCAATCGAAAAAATTATTATTGTCTAAAAAGAAATATCGACTGCGGATTATTACGCAGAGCATAAAGAATTTTCTTCTTTAATGAACAATAAAAATAGTATCGTAAATTAATCGTAATGAATTAACGCTTGGAGATTTCGCGTACTAAAATTTCCCCCTCCCCTTTTAGTACTCAATTATGCAAGGCACGCATCGAATAATTTACGTCTCTAAGCATTCGCGTAACATCGTCCTCGATCCTGCGTACGAAAAGCGCGAAGAGACAAGGCGGGGGGGGGGGTGGCGTGAAGGGGAAGGAGAACGAACGTCGTCGTCGGCCAATGACAGATTAAGGAAAAATCGTAAAACTCGCGATGCTCGATGCAAAGTGCGTAGGAATGCTATTCTAACCAATATTAATTACAAAATTAAGCGTTCCAGAGTATTTATATAGATATTTATATATACATCGACGCAGCGCTGGGGTTTTATAACGAAATATGCGAGCGTACGACGCGTATCGAAGACCGCCGGCTATTAAATTATCGGCAGTAAAATTCTTGAATAAATGGCAGTACATATGTACAAAAAATTAAATCTCTTTTATCGTAAAACTATGAAGAAGAAAGCGCGCTTTGCTCGATAAATAATCGCCGGCTCGCCGATCGACGGTCGCAATAAAGAGCTATCGAAGTTGATTTTTATCCACTGATTTCAGAGGATCTTTTTGAAACACGCTGCATGTACGACTAATCAATCAAAATTGAATTGAATCGCGTCTTTCGTCCGTAGCTGAGACTCCGAACGAGCAAAACGAAAGTAGACTATGCGCGATCAGACGCTAAAAATCGAGGGCAATCGTTAAGCATTTCGTTGGACGTCCCCTCGACACGAGATTCTATACTCTCGATCGATCGCGCGGAGTGATTAAATTCGCGCTTGACGCGCGAGCGCGCGAGCGCGCGCCCCCCCGAGCGTGTCGAAGGGCAATAATCAAAAATTTCACCGGACCAACGGGCTCGCCTCGCATTCCTGCCGACCGCTTTTTCGCCCCGCTCCCTCGTTATGGCCACCATCCATTATGCGCCTACGTATAAACGACGCGCTCCGGCACCCTCGCCCCCCCCCGCCCCGCTTCGCGCACCTGCTCCGCGGTCGAGCCGCGCGCGCGTTCGAGATCGGCTGCAGCGGGGGTCGATCCTCGCGTGTCCCGTGATCGATGCGTGCGCGGGATCTCCGCGTCCGCGTGCGTGCGCGGGGCGAGCCGGGCGCGATCGCGAGCCAGGAGGGGGAAGGGCGCATCTCGCGACAGCCCGAGATTCGTTCGACCTTCCGCGAAGCGATTATGTGGAGCGCCTGGAGGGGGGGCTTGCGGTGGAGATTGAGAGGGAGTAATACGCCCTCGCGATCGCCCAGACGGAATTTCGCCAGCCGACGCAACGATCATCGATGATTGCCGAAATAGAGAGAGAGAGAGAGAGAGAGAGAGAGAGAGAGGGAGGAGCACGTCTATATATCGGTTCTCGATTCGGCAGACACGAGAAGTGATAAAAAAAGAAGTGCGCCTGTCTGTTGCATGCCATCAACTGTTAATTTACGATATTACGTAACAAAGATCAGCGTGCAAATGATTCCCGAAGCCATTATTGCCACTCCAAACGGACAAAAAGGAAATGACCTACTATCCAAAATTAAATCAGTGCAATTTTTGCCGATTTGACGAGTGAATATGATCATTACTGAAAAACAGTTAGTTTTCAGCATATTAGTAGTGGTGACCAATCTATATATATATATGTATGTATGTATGTATAGCCAGTGAATCATTAAATAAAACAAATTTAATTATACTTCTCTTTTGCCTCATTTCTCATGGCGACCAATCATATGTATTAGTATATAAAATACTTTTTTCATATTGAAGAATGCATATGCACGAATCGTGTGTTATTTTAATCGAAATTAATATAAATTAGTCGAATGTATTCATATAGCAAGTTTTGGGCAAAAAATGTTGAATTAAAAATGAATATAATAATAGATCTTAGTGGCTCGAAACTGAACTCGAGCTACACTTAGACTGGAACATTTTAACATTCCTTTAATGCTACCAGACCGTATTAATCATCAATTAATCTCATAGAAAATAATGAGCAATTTTCATTTTAGATTAACAGAAATGGACAAAAACTGGTCAGATATCATTTTATTTTTTGTTGAAGACTATAAATGCGCACTAACTGGTTTTTTCACTGAATATTTTATCATCAAGATATATACTTAATAGAATTTTTTATTTATGTACAAAACTTATCCAAGAGTATAAAATGGCCAACTCTGGTTGAATACTAAACTGATCGATTATTCATCTAATATGTTCAATGTGAGAAACGATAACAGGAATCAATTAAATTCAGTTGAATAAAACAATGAACCACGAATCTTTAATCAGTAACTGTTTTCTAACTAATCGATATAAGCTTTTTAAATTAACAAACAACTTTTCCAATAGACGAACTTTCGCGCTTCTCCATATGGCGTCGACGCTTGCATCGGCGAAGAAATTGCCCGGCGCGTAGACGGAGGCGTTCTTACCCCCCCCCCCCGCCCCTTTTCTTCTGTCTTGGATTAAACTGATCCAGTGATGAGAAGCGGCGTAAAAAAAGAAAAGGAAAAAGCAAGCCACATCTGCTACTGACTTTGCGATAGATAGATGCGCACGCGCGCACACACACACATATTGCATCAGAGAATAAGAGAGAGAGAGAGAGATAGAGAGAGAGAGAGAGAGAGCGTCAACGCGCTCGTAAGATCTTCGCGGTAAATCTCGGGAATCGTAAAACTCCGCACAAGTTTCTGTCTCTTTATAGCATTAAGCACCACTAGTAATTTTTTTTCTTATTTTCACCTATATCCCGCCCGTTTCTCGATCTGCACTCTTATTCCAGGTGGAATTTATTGCCCATCCCAAAGCCCCGTACCTCTAGGAGCGTATATTCACGAGGTTACATGTACAAGTTATTGGCTCCATCGAAATTTATTTTCACATCTCGACCGCAGAAGGGTGAAGTTTGTATTTCACCGTACATACTAATTACAATATTCATTCTTTGCTTTAGATGTAATAAAAGTCGGCTCTTTTATCACTGCAACGGACGCTCACTAAATCCTTTTTCCCTCTTTCCGAATGAATTTCGCACCTCTTACTTTTATTTCTAGCTATATTATACGATATATATATATATATATATATATATATATATATATATATATATATATATATACATCTCACGCTACGAATGAAGTAAGTATATAACGCAGATTTATAATTATTATGTTCCTTTATCGACTAAATCATAATAGAAATATAGTTGAATAGGTAGTAATGATTAATATGCGGATACTTTCCCGAGTCTCTTGTATGCACCGGCAAAATTGCATACCACAGCGTTCGTGCTGGCGAGCAGGTCGTGATGATTCGACGCAAATAAAACGGGGAAAGTAACAGTAAAAGTTGAAAAAGCACACGTACACACATACATATATATTTATTTATACGTAGCCATATATGTATACATATATACATACATGCATACATACACACACACGCACGCACGCACACATAGCCATAAAGGATAAGAGAGAGAGAGAGGAGAGAGAGAGAGAGAGAGAAAGACGGACAGAGAATGGCAGAAAAAGACGTAATAATGGGCGAGACGGGCCGGGCGAGCGAACGATTGAAAATTTAATGATAGACCCGGAATTTCGTGTCCTTTTAAAAGCATTATGGACATATGTTATTAGCGACTTATGCGAAATTACCGTACAATTATTAGGTCGCTAAAAATCACGTGGCGCGCATTAGTCCTTTAAAAGGTTATATAGCTGTATAACAGTCCTTTCTTGACTATACTCACGCTTTAATTTATATGCTTTCTATCCCCCCCCCTCTCTCTCTCTCTCTCTCTCCTTCTCTTTCTCTATACGCGCTCGACTAATGTCTATAACTATTCGTATAGAAAAATGATTTATTTCGGATAAATTATTTGTTCATATTGGAGAGAAATATTTTGGTCTCGAGATATAGTAACTGCCCGAATAACTTTATAAAAGGTACCGCAGTTCTGAGAAATCGTCCAGTTTGCAAAATTCAAAGTACGGTGAAATAGATTCCAAGAATCTTTTTTTTTTCTTTACGTTATATATGAAGAACGTACAACATGAATTATTTGAAATTTAGCAAAATATAGTCTTTTAATATTAGTTCAAATAAATAATAAATCAATCTGCCTTGAGAAATGTAAAATAATATATATTACCGTAAGAATATAATTTATGAATAAATATATCGTTGAAAGTAAATGTAATTTACGAAAAAATCAGAAAATTCAAATTTACTTCTTAAAAACATTAATAAACACTCTTTTTTTCTTTCTTACGAGATAATTAAAAATTGAAATAGACACTCGATTGACGACTTTTTTGACTGTCTCAGTTTCGTATCGACGCGTACGAGAAAATACGGAAAGAAGTTCAGGGCTTAAATTTTAAGAATTCATGGAAAACAATGAATTTCTGCGAACAGAAAAATTTGTGCAACCATTTAAATAAGAAAAAAAACAAACTACAAACTACATTTTATTTTTATGTAACCTGAATTTTGTTTCTTAGTATTCTAAAAAGCAAGAAATTTAAGATGACGTTGAATTTCTGCCGAGGAATAAGTTCGGGGGTTGGCACTTTTTAGAGTGAAAATAAAAGGTACACTATCGACGCTAAACGAGTATAATCAAATGAAAAAGTTCTTGTACGTCGATGTCGCTTGGATCTAACACCGCCCAGTCGTTTTGTATAATGATCGCTGTCAAACGCCCGAGTAATGAAAACGAAGCGAACAAGCGAGAGATTTGCCTCGCAACGAGCAGCAGTAGCGCCTACGGATCAGCGGTCGAAGCAATTCGCAGAGCGGTAAGCGCATCGTTTACGCGAAATTCGCGCTGCGGCCGCGGTGCGGGCGAAGCGGGGGAGAGGGCGTATCGATCGCCGCCGCGGCTCCTCGTTCCTGCCCGCGCGTCGACGTCGACGGTCCGCGCTCCGCGGCGCTCGATTACATCGTTATACACGGATGTAGCGTAGCCGGAGGAGCGGCCCGGTCGCCGAGCGAAATTAACAGGGCGCGCGGTCAGCTGTCGTATACGGGCACGCACCTCGCTCGTATATTTATATATGCGTATATTTATTCGCAAAGTAGGTGCAGAAGTACATGGCCGTCGGCCCCGCGAAAGGTCGCTTTGCCGCGGTCCGCGCGGAGCAGCTCGCCCGGACCAGATTATCGGATCGTAGCGTTCGCCCGCGCGTTCCATTTTTACGCACGGAAATCCAGGAGGTTCGTTGCCTCAAGTTTGCATTGGATCGCGCAAGAATAGAGCTCCGAGACTCGTCCGGACATTTTCAAGACATGTTAGGCACGCTCGACATCTTTGGGATCCGTCTATATGCGCGTCAATATATGGGTCTTAGCGTTTTTTTTTCTCTTGACAATTGTGCTTATTAGCAGGAAATCGTAATGCATTGATGTAACTAATTATGAATATCATAGATGGTTTGTGCAATAAAAATTATATTCGAACGAAAGTTGAACTTCGTTGACAGAATAATACAATGAAAAACAAAGTCAAATCTCAAATTTGTTATCTTAAAAAATCACGGGCACCAGACAACACCAAGTTTCTAAGTTTTGGAGATGTATAAAACAGTCAGGCCGAGGGGATACATGTAATTTTTTATTCTTATATATTTTTATCTTCTAAATCGGGGCTCTTAAGTATATTCTATAGAACCTATGTTTTCTTTTTTTAGTAAAAAATTTTATGTTTAGTATTAGTTGCAATTACGTTATATCCTAATTCAAGTTTAATCAAAGCTTTAGTTGTTAAATTGTTACCATTTTTCCAAAATTTGAAAACTTTTTTAGTTTTATTTAATTATACGTTTTTAACGAACGAAGACTTTTAACCAATTTTTTATATTTGAAATTATAAAGAAATTTAAAAATCTTCCTTTGGATCCTCTTTGAGCAAATATTTATTCCTATGTGTGTATATATATATATATATATATATATATATATATATATATATACGCATATCTTCATCCAGAGTAACGTGTATTGTAGAACTGGCTCAGCCCTATTCACGATACGCCCGCGCAAAGTATATCGATTTCATCGGTAAAGCAAAATCTTAAGGATTATGAGGCACCGGGGGGAGGGGATAGCGCGGTGGCGCAGACCCCCCCCCCCCCAAGCGAAAAGAATCTTCGGCTTTCGATCAGCGCGAAAGTGGGAAGTTGAAGGGGGCTTGGGGGGATGAGCAAGGGTCGCGCACCGACGCGCTCTCTCTCCGCACGCGCTCCACTCGAGATCGTCTCTCATCCGGCTCGGAGCCGCGCGCCAATCGATCGGTGGATGCTGTCCTCGAGAAGCCGCGCGACGGCTCGGATTCCGGGATTCGCTCGCAGAAGTCGAGAGCGTTAGGTTTTTGTGTGGTGTGGCCTGGAGTGGTCGTGGAGGGGGGGGGGGGCGAGAGGCAAAAAAGGAAAGGCCGAGAGAAGGAAAGACGGGGGCACCGACGAAAGCAACCCCCAAGGCTCTTCACCATCTTCCCCCCTCCTGTCCCCGTCGATTTTATATTTCTTGACTTTTCTTATCCGTTTCTATTAAATTTACACCGTGCCGCGCGCGACGCGCCCCGCGCCCTCTGCACCGGGCGCTGTGTACACTCTGCCGGCTCCGAGTATTTGAATAATCCGTGTTTTTCTTTTCGGGGCCGAATGTACTTTTAAATGAACACCCGTTTCTCCGCCCCCTCCACCACAAGGTCGCACTCCGTGCTTTTCTTTATCGAAACATAATTGGAATATCGAATTTCAAGGGAAAATATAAGCTCCACGATCGGAAAGAATCGCAAAAAATTATCAAAGAATAACATATATATATATATATATATATATATATATATATATATATATATATATATATATGCACATAAAGCATTGTATTCTTCTATTACGTATGGCTTGCGTGTATTGCGAATATCGTAGCAGCTACGATACTACTAAATAATTCAATCGAGTAACACGCGAGATTCAGTCAGTATATAATAATATATCTCGACTATTTCGAGTGCAGTGTATAGAAGGCGCTCTAATTTTACGCCTCACTCGTCGCGAAATAAAACTGTAAATTTTACAAGGAAGCGATTATTCGCTGAACTAAGAATTTAAAGAGGTCGTAGCCTTCGTCAGCTCTCGCCAACCAAACATCGTAATTACAGAATTACCTCTGTACATTTTATTTTGTTTTTTTTTTGTACGCGCGACCAGCTTCCCGGGCAATTACGCCAGCGGGCAAACGCTGGAAAGGAGAGCGGTTGATAATAGGCGCGTCGCTTTACTATACATATATATTGGTTTGAAATTTTATGAATATTATTTCCCAGGGATAGCAGATGTCTTCCTCGATAAAGGGTCATCGTTATATACCGCTGAAGTAATTAATGGTGTATTTATCTGCAGACTGGCGACGAAGGGGCGAACAAGGCTCAGAAAGAAAGATAGAGAGAGAGAAAGAGAGAGAGAGAGAGAGAGAGAGAGAGAGAGAGAGAGAGAAATGCGCTTGAAATGAAAGGGGATATATAGACGCGTATAAGGAAGGGTAAGTCGCCTATCAGATAAGGAACTGGAAAGGCGTTGCGAGCGAAGCGACGCGGACGGCGCTCTTTCGTTCTCTATCTATCTCTGTAAATGGCCCTCTTTCAATGTACTTCCCTATCGGGTCTTTTCTCGCGTTTATCTCCCCTCTCGGTCCCTCCTCCCCTTCGTGCACTTCTTCCGTGGCCCCAGTGTTTGCCGATCTTTTAATTTCGCCGTTTCGCTTCCATATGTACGCTCATACAAATTAGCACGTTGCGGATATGAAATTATGAAGTTGAAATTATTCATGAATTGGCTGGTAGAAATATCATTATTATCAGAATTTAAATAATATATACACTTTTATTATATGCGTAATTTATCATCGGAATAATGAAGAATTTGCAAAAAGTTCTGTCTGCTAAAAATCTCAAGCAAATGCAATTTATTTCAGCAACTTTTATATAATTGTTTAAAATTTTGGTATGTGCAAGGTCATAAATTAATGTTTCACAATGGATAATTTGGATCATAAGTGTTCCTCATTTGTTAGCTCCTCACGTCGTATTAGAAACTTGTTATACACACATACGCACACACACACACACACACACACACATGCGAAGATCATAGAACGCGAGGACACAATGCACGCCCGGCTGAATGGAATGACTGGATAATTTTAAAGGTATAGGAAGACCGACGTTAACGAAGTTTCTCGCACGCGTATTGCGATATGCCCGAAAATTCGCGCGTGGTACCGTAAGCAAGAGAGAGAGAGAGAGAGAGAGAGAGAGAGAGAGAGAGAGAGAGAGCGACTAGACGTATCATCATTAATATTACTTACTCCGCTAAAGGGAGGCGGTGAAGGAAACCGCGTGTTGCCGGAGACGCGTCCGATTTTCGACAACTCGTATGTACAGTATGATTTCGGGGTAGGGGTGATATGAAAAATGTATGTGTTTTAAATATCAAGCGTCTCGAAATTTGAATGCTTTTCATTAAGTCCGCGCGATTGTTGGCTGCATCTGTTACTCCGTGAATTAACTATTTTAGTCCTAATTATTATACTAAAACGTTTCGCGCATCATCCTTTCCTACGCGTATTCCAAACGATCCCCTCCGTAAAATCCTCGCTGTAGTTGATTCGCTAAAGCATCATCCGGTTTAAATAAGTTTCCCTCGCACAGCCGTACGGTTAGACTTGCGTAGATTTAATTAGCCGAAGTTGATACAGCCGAAAGATCATAAATAACCGGGCGCGAGCGTAATCTGGCGGCATAGTCCGACAGTTCCGAGACGTGGCAAGCCCCTTCCCCCTCGCCCCGCGGCCGCCCGTACCTCTTGCTCCGAACCGCCGATGGATTAGCATAAACAAATCATCGGGATTTAGAAAGCCCGAGAGGGCGAAAAGGTCGGGCCGCGCGTCGTGTCGCGCCGGAGCCCGCGCACGATTAATAATGCGAAAATCGCAGAAATTAATCAGGGGACGCGCGGTCGAGAGCCGATTGCGGCGGTCTGCTCGAAATGCCCGTTCATTCGGCGATCGTTTCGTTTTCAAAATTGTCACGCGCGCCTCTCCAGCTCTGCTTATTGAGAAAATACATTTTAATTGATGCGACCATGCAATTTTACGACGAAGTTTACATATATTAAAGTATTAAATGGGGTTTCTGCAAAGCGCTCGGTGAATATTAATTGTAACGCTGGAATTATAAGGATATATAGAAGGGATATATAGATAAAGAAAAATTGCATCTAGGAAAATTGCATTATCCGATTCCGACTGTTAAAATTATTTTTGTCAAATAATGATAAGAATTAGTTAAAAAATGCCCTACAAAAGAATAAAAAACATGATATAAATATAAAAATTTGCATTTTTTAAAATAGTTTATTATGCTTATTCAACGAAAATCGTGCGTTATAATTTAAAATTAGCTCATAAAATAATGAAGAGCAATCGTTGCTTTTACTATGTTTTACTATGCTTCCAAATCCAAGGCTGCTTACAACGCTTGACTTCGATATTCCATTACAAACAATTTTACGAAGGCATTTCATAATCAATATCCGCGTATTTCTATTGGCTTTTGTAATGTCCGAAGGCGGACGTGGTTTAGTTATTTATGCCTAATTAAATTCTGATCTGGACAAATGATTCTTGTTTTACCCTCGGACGATTGCATAAATAATAAATAGCTAAGTGTTATTTTTTGTACCTAGAGATTCTTTTCTAACTTTCTACAAAATAAATACCAAATTTTACTCGTACAGTACTGGAAAATTGCGATAAAAATATACATTGTTCGCATCTTTTCTCAAATGAATGATAATAGCCTACTTTCTTTCTGTTTACATAGATTTTTATGTTTCTTTACAGCGAGAGCATGAATATAGCATGGAATAATTGTCAATTGATCCGCGTGAACAATCGGAAGAAAAATTACTCTTCGCCCAGCGAACGAGGAGAGGGATGGGACGATAAATTATCGCTAATTAATCGCTCGCTGCGTTTATAGGACGCATCAACGCTTACCCTTCCCCTGGCCGAGCCCCCTCATTACTCATACGTATTTCGACCACTGTCGGTCGCGCGACCGCGAGCCCCGGTATTTGCGCGTGCGTTTCTTTTTCAGCTCCCCCCTCCCCCCATCGGACTTCGCGCACCCTAATATGCAACTACGCATATCGGAGCTCCGCGCGAAATTCGACGCGAAGGGTTGGCACATGGAGGTGTGTTTCCCGCCTGGCCGCTCGCTTGCCCCCCTCCCTCGACAGTCCCGATGTCGCAGCGCGCTCCCGATAAATCAGCATTAGCCGTCGCGAGCGCGTCAAGTTTGTCCGCTGGTAGTTCGACGCGAGTCCGGCTCTATCCCGCGACGAGGCTTGACGCGGTAATGCCCGCATGATTTGTATCCCGTCGAAGAGAGGCGGAGCCCCCAAACCAGAGGGAAAGAGAGAGGATCGCGCGGCCATAACAATGTTACGCCAAAACTCTCCCTCGCTCTCTCTCTCTCTCTCTCTCTCTCTCTCTCTCTCTCTCTCTTTGCGTTCGGATTTACTAAACGGAACGGAGAATGCTGTACTCTCTTCGCTTGAACGAGAGAGAGAGAGAGAGAGAGAGAGAGAGAGTGAGTGAGTGGGAGCAGGGGGAAGGGAGAATCGCTCTCTGATCCTAACTACTTGTCACTTTACGCGACGCAGATCATTGTCGCGACGGGCCCGTCTATCATTCGGGGATTAAATCATTCCAAGTGTTCTATTCATGTCTTTCTCTTTTCCCTGTCTGCTCAACATCGCTGTGTATTTTACGTTAAAAAGAACAATGAAATCGATGTACGCGTATTAACGATCGGTGAATTTTTTCACTGACTTTTACTACGATTTAACACAATTTATTGCCTACTATAATATTGTTGAAAGTGTGCCTTTAACGAAGTATCTTCGGCGCGATCTTGAATACTTGCATAAATTTTTAGCTAAATTCTGACAAAGTCTGACTCATATTATTAAATATATATTTATATTTAATTGTAAATTATATTTCATATTATGTTATATATTATAAATATATTACCAATTTATCTCTATTTAATTACGAAAACTTTAGTATGAAGTTTAATTGTATGTTTTATGTAATAAATTCAAATTTTCTTTCCATTAGCGTACGTAAATAGCAGCGATTGGTAACGGAATGTTTTCAAACCGTAAAATGGAAGCTTTACCAGCACCTATCAAATACGTATACTTCGTTTAGTTCGTCGAATGAAAAACAATGTACTTTAAAGATTTGTTACTCATTCATCTCATTTGTTCTCATTTCATCATTTATATATTAGCGAATAATCTAATTTTTATTTATATAATTGACGTAGAGAAAATTTTTGTCTCAATTTAACAGAATGTAATCATTTTGAGTGACTTGCAGGAACATTAAAGAAATATAAATTTCGAAGCATAGATATCAGCTAATAATTATTTTTTAAATATTATCTCCAAAAGTGTAAAAAATACTTCAATTATGAAAAAATTACATTTCTTTTATATTTATAATCCTAATTTTTCTAATAGATACTTTCTTCTATATTAGTTTATTTTATTGAAGGTTGTTTTGTGGAATAGGACTATAAGAAGTTGACATCCAACGCGTATCAACGAGACGTCCGGCGCATCGACCGTATATTACACATTTAATTTTAGTTTTAAACATATTATACTTATTACAAATTTTTGATTCGTATATTAAGTATTGGTTACGCTACAGATGGTTAAAACGATATAGTCTAACTTCGATCAAGTTATAAAGTTGTTTTTCTGAAATTTAAAAAATTATAAATAATCTGTTTTTTCATTAGCCTCAAAACCTGGTCAAGCTAAATTGTGCTTGCATAAAATATCGTACGAGTTTCCTAAAGTACATTACAAAATTACCATTTCTGAATAGTGTTTTCTTCCTATTTTTCATGTTTCTCCTACGTAATATTAAGAGGATTAGTAATTTTTTTTATATCCTCGTTTTGGTTCATTTAATAATTAACAATCACCGACGCCATGTTAACCGAAACGAAATTTTCATCGACACGTCGTTCGAACTATCTTTCAATTACATCCAAGAGACTCTGGACAAAGGCTTTTTACATCCTAGACTTGCTCGGCCGGCGACAATCTCGCGGCAACAGTAGCAGTTTGGGGACACGGGGAGCCTCCCTCGACTTATCTGCACACGCTATCCCGGCCTGTTGACTCGGACAGCGCGACAGTAGCGGCACGCCCGACGATCGCGGAACGTAAATTAATTCCCCCCTCTCCCCAACCCAATCGCCCTTGAGTAACGTCTCGCCTCTCTCTCTCCCTCTGAATTTATATACACGCACTGGAGAAAACTGGGGGCCGGCTTGTTTCAGGCTGGTGGACTGCCGCTGCTTCTGCTGCTGCCATGCGCCGAGAGTGACGAAAAAGGTGGCGTTGCACACGGAAACGGACACTTTGAATAGGCGCGAAAAGTTATATTTCCAATTCAGAGGCTCGAATTCGCTGGTTTCTCCCCACCACCCCCCTCCCGCCTTCGCCCACGGTCTTCCGTAGTCCGCCCACCCCCTCTTTATATTTGCGATCGAGCGTTCGCGCGCACGCTCGGCCTCGTCAGCCGGACACAAACGCGTTATTGTGATTTCGAAGCCTTTGACTGACCGCCGCCCGCCCCGCGCCCAGCGACGCGTGGACTCTGTGTGCGAAAACGGGCGCGAGCTGCCGGCCGAGAGAGGACGCCCCCCTCAGCCCCCTCCCCTCTCCCGCTCGCTCGAAAGGGAGTGCGAGAAAGGCCGCACGGACGAGCGGCCAGCGGTTTGAATATTCATGGTTACAGGGGCGGCTGCCGCGCGGGTGTGGGTGGGGGGGGGGTTAGCCGATCGCAGGGGGCGGTGGCGGTGGAGGAGGAAATCGGACTTGTTGCGACTGACACTGATGTAAACCTTTGTTTATCCGGTCGCCATCCCGTTTACCCCCCCCCCCCTCCACAGCCAAAGGCCGCCGCTCGACACCGGACTCCGACGCCTCGACGCGCGAGGGTGATTCGCTCTTTTTTTACTTCCCTTTTCTCTGCGGCGCGTTTTCTTTTTAATGCTAATCAAGCGTGCGCAGAAGAGTCAAAAACTCGGCGCTCAAGCTTCGACGAAGGTTTTTCAAGAACTACGTATAGATATGGAACGCAAAACGCGAGTTCAAGCTGTGGGCTATTTTTTCCTCTTCCTTTCACCAACGCAACGCAGATTACTTCTAATGCCGATTGCGGAACTTATAAGATTATTTTGAAACTTTTAAATAATGTATTCGCTGCATCGTACCTCTCGAGTTGTTTGACGATGTCCTCGTAGGCTGCTCGACAGTTGTCCCAAACCGCGCCAGATCTAAAATAAACATAAACAATAAAAATTAACAGAAGAAAATTAAACGAGCTAAAATTAAACAAGCAAGAAATAGAAAATTGAAGTTAAATCGCGAAAAGGTCGAATTTTCACAGCTGGTAACCATTTGATGTATTTGAAATTAAGCCGAATATTGCTTTATTTTAGTAACTTGAAAGCCACGTAAAAGGCGCAGAACAAGAATTCCTCATGCACGTAGAAAGTTTTTAATTACCGGCTCGACGACAAACAACCGAGTAAAAAAATCAAAATATCCGGCGCAGGAAGCAGTATGCCGATCGACGAGAGAGTGATTTTATAGAATTCGTCGGCGGGGGACGGATCCGCTGACATGTACAAGTGTCGCGAGAACAGAAGAGAGAGAGAGAGCGAGAGCGGGAGGGGGGGGAGATAAAGGGAGGGGTGAAGGACGCCTGGAGAAGACCGCCGCGACTTGATTAGCAAACCCCTCCGACTACGGGCCTAACGTACCCCCTTCTCTTCTTAGGTGTCCTTTGATTCGAGCTACTTCAAAGGCGGCCCCGCTCGCGCTGATTAAAAAACGAAGCAACTGGCCACGGCCCCGTTTTAAAGAGAGCGCAAACAGCGCGCGCAACCGAAAAAATTCGTTCTTCGATATTCCTTACCACCGTCTTTACGCGTATGTATGTATTTCTCATTTCCCCCTCCCCGCTTAATGCTCGGTCTTGAGGCTCGGGCGACATAGCTCAAAAGAAGGCTCTCGTTCCGTTTTTTTTCTTTTTTTTTATTCATTCCCCGCGCCCGCGAACTTGTTAGGGCTGACGGAGGCGAACGCGAGCCACCCGTCAAATTAAGCTGGGAAAATTGAAACGAATCGAGTCCGAGGAGACAGAGAGAGAGAGATAGAGAGGACGCGGGATCGCGTTCTGCGCGAAGGGAATGTAATTGACGAGTAAACGAAATAAAGCACGCCTGATGAGGGAGCGGGGGAGGAGATGGTGATAATCAAAGCTCTCTCTCTTCCTCTCTCTCTCTCTCTCTCTCTCTCTCTCTCTCTCTCCCTTTCGATGCAATTGGCCAGGACTTGATATAACTAACAATTTCGATACGACTTTTTGCCACTTTCGAGAAATGAGATCAGAAAAGGACAAAAGGACAATTAATTTAGTAAAAAGTAAAAGGTATTTATGTGGAGACTGAATAATGTGTCGTAGGTTATTGTTGCAAATAAATTATTTATATAGTTTGCGTTCTGTTCAATTTTCCGTTAAAGAAAACACTTTAAATCTTGAGATTCCTTCACGTAACATAAGTATGTATATACATGCTATATCTATAATATGTAATATATCTCACTAGTACAAAAATTCCAATAGAACGGATAAAATATCTCGAAAATTTTTAAACAGGGCATCGTTCGCAATAAAAATAATTTCGTAATCACGTGTAAAGCAACAAAAACATTCAACGCCTAAAACTTTCAAGAAATTACAGATGTTAAGGTAGAGCTGAATGTGATAAAATGTTGTTGACAAATACCGAAAAGAATACTGAAAAGGAAAAAATCCACCAAAATTATTTTCAGGATAAGTTTTCCATGTTTTTATACTAAAGTTTGAAGACTACTTATAAATAAGCGAATATGTATTTATTGTTTAAGTTAATTTACTCGATTAGTTGTAATTTCACTTCTTTGACTTAGAGGGAAGGAATGAAAGGTAAAAGAAAAATCAACATCAGAGGCACAAGTCGTAACGAAGCTCTTTTTTTAAATTAACTGTCACGCGCACTTATCTAAGCAGATCCAACGTCTCGAAAGCAGCAGATCGCCGAGAGCACGGGAGGAAAGTGTCCAAGGCCGTCGGCGTCTTCAGGGAACCACATTACATATATATATGCGCGATGGGGTTGCGCGCTTTATCTTTCTCTCTCACCCTCTCTCCCTATGCGTATATATTAATCATATTCCGGTGTTTGTCGCGGCATCTCCCTTCACCCCCCCTTTTGGACGTAATCCGTCTTACCTCCGGGATCTCTTGCTCGCTCTACTCCCCCCTGCCCCCCGCCAACCCCTCCCATGTCTCCGTCACCCTCCTCCGGCTCAATAGATTTGCATTTTAATTAAAAGCAAAGCGCTGAAATCATAATGCGGAACGTGTGGCGGCCGTGGCGCCGCGGCCGCCTTACTCTTCGCGTCGTCATTATGTATATGCGCGGAACTCGATCATTTCGGCATCACCCCCTCCCCATCTCTCTCTTTCTCGTGTCTAGTGTGAAAAATGTGACGAGACGTCCTCACACTCTTTCTCTCTCTCTCTCTCTCTCTCTCTCTCTCTCTCTCTCTCTCTCTCTTTTCCTCTCTTTCCCGGACGACCCGCGCGCTCTTATCAATTTTCTTTGAGCTATTCAAGTGATTCTCACTTTTTCTCTGTCTTTCTCTCTCTCTCTCTCTCTCTCTCTCTCTCTCTCTCTCTCTTTCCCTGTAGCTTTAACCCGTACTTTTTCCTTAGCCGCCTCTTTTTACGAGCCCCGCGTTTTATCCTCGCGACAAGCTTTTCATTTTTTCCCATATATACAGGCCGGCCTGCCCGCCTGATGATAGATTTATGCTTAGTATATATATATATATATATATATATATATATATATATATATATATATATAGAGAGAGAGAGAGAGAGAGAGAGAGAGAGAGAAAGAGAGGGAGAGAGAGAGAGAGAGAGAGAGAGAGCGGACACGCGGCGCTGCGGCGGGTCCGCGTTTTTTGTCGCTCATTCTTTGACGCTATAAGGATCGAAAGGTTAAACCAGATTTATCATCATACTTTCCTTCGAGTTAACCTTCTATACATATATATATACATATATATATATATATATATATATATATATATATATATATACACTACGCACATAAACATATATATTATAAGCATGAAAATGCATTTGGCTTGGTCTTTAACCGAGCTACTTCAATACGCTTCGCAGCTTATTCATAACTCGTGAATTTCGAAGAAAATGACACGTAGCTATGAATATTTAACGAGAAACGATCGCGTTGACTAATGGACTGTAAGTCATCGGGGCCTTGACGTCTTCGTTATATTACGCTTATAATTGTATGCATTGAGGAAATTTCGAATTCTCCAAGGTGAAGTAAAATACATTCATGTGTGTATGTGTATGTGTCTAAAAATAGATTTACAAAAATTATAAAAGAAAAGAACAAAACTATTTTATTGATAGTATTTCCAACCCTTCTTTTCTGAAAATTCAATTGGCCATACGTAAATTCTAACAGAAAATACGAGCAAGGTAAGCAATATCAATTAAAAAATTTATGCAAGAATATTCTATCCAAAAATTCTACTCAAAACTATGTTCATTGTGTATGTATGTATATATGCATATTGTAATAATAATAACTGAAATATTTATCAATAATCGCTTATGTTTATACGATGTAAAATAATCTATATCAACGTATGTTGAAGCATCGTTTCATGCATTCAATCGGTATTACCTGCAGTTGTAAAATTCTCTTTCTTCCGATTCTGAAATTGAAATCGTGCAAAATCCAGTACGTAAGGAATGGATCAATTTGTAAATATGACAACATTGAAAAGGGCACGCCGAGTGCTTATTAATTCAAATCGAAGCGCACAGAACCGTGCGAGACGAATTTGGGATAAACTTCGAAATAAGACTGTTACAAAGTCATCGGGGCCACCGTCGAGGCCTTCCTTAAGCTTCTTTAGGAGTTTGAAGGATCGAAGGACGAAATACGGGGGAAAGTGACAAAGATCCCGGGAGCGGAGAAGGAGCGCGCGAGCTAATCCGGGCATTTGTTAACGCGTTTCTAATAGACGCTCTCTCGTTAAGCTCCCAAGATCCGCGACCTTTGGGTTGGGTAATTGCTGCAGCTGTGCGTCGCCAGCCTGCCCCCTCTCTATCTCTGTCTCTATATTTCCCGCGCGCTTTTACTTTAAATTTTCGCCCGTCGATTATGAAGTTTTGTGCAAACATCAATACGAGCACCGAGGCTCGGAATACGCAGCTACGGGTTTTATACGGCGGCTCGATAGGGAAATCCAATACGATGCGAATAAGTTTCCATGGACGTGTTTGGGAGAAAATGGTTTGCTTAAAAATAATGGGGATTCGTCTCGGAGATTACCTGGGAATTATAATTTCGATCCAAAAATCGTATGTGACAACAGTTCTCGCTTTTTTAAATACGAGTCCCTACTTTTTACTTCAGTCGGAGCAGTTGAAAATTGAACGCTTTGCGTATCTTGCGTATAGTTGGTTTGATTAAAAATGTTTTTTCACGAAATATTCGAATAACGTAATTGAGAATCACGCAAACTTGCACGTGATATTGGATTATGGAAAAAAGGGTTTTCGTCAAAAATAATAATTGAATAATTTTGATTGTAATCGACAGTCGTTTGAACAAAACACCGAGTCGTTTACTACAGAAACTGATCAACCTTGAAACGCGAAGAATCGAAAACACCGAACGCCACGACGTTTAGTTCGCAGGAATGTCACCGGAATTAGAAAGATAAGAAAGCTCGCGGAAACCCGAGTAGTCGGCCTACGGAAAGAAGTTAAAAAAGAAGACGGCGGCGAAGCGCGCAAAGCAGAGGATTAAAGATACGAACGCGCTAGGTGGACAGGCGGGAGGGAGCGAGGGAGAGAATCAGCCGCGCGTTCTCTCTCCGCTGGGGAGACTTTGAAATCGAAGGGCGAAGACCGTAACCCAAGACCCTAAACAGCCGCGCGAGTGCGCAGGCGCCGAACGACCGCGGCGCGCCGGGGCCGAGGAGTAGGAACGGACCCGAAGGAGAGGCACCGAGGCGCACACGAAGCAGAAGAAGAAGACGAAGGAGATAAGGAGGAGGAGGAGGAGGAGGAGGAGGCGGAGAAAGAACGACAGAACAACAACGGGGAGAGCCGCGCGCGTTCGGACGCCTGCCCACCCCGCCCTCCCTTCGGATTTCCACGGCTTCTTCGTCTCTTCGCCGCGCGAAATCCTCTTAAAGTCGTATTCTTCTGGCCTCGCGCGGCGCGCACGGGCTCTCCTTCTCCGTCGCCGCCAACTATTGGCGACCTCTTACTGCAGCGCGCCGATACGTCTCTACGTGTACGCCCGACCGACGTACCCGCACATATCCAGCCACGCTGGAACTCGCGAAGCAAACAGACATACGCGGTAAATCCAATTTCGGCATGGGCGCGGCCATTGGCGAGACGGCGAGAAAGACGCGGGGGGAGTCGACGTCAATTAGGGGGTGGGGCGGGAGGAATCTGCGGTCTGCGCCGTGCGTGCCCCGCGCGACGCGTACAACGTTTTTTGCTTTTTTTATTAATCGCGATCGTCGCGAGTAGACGCGACCGTTTTATACAGATTTGTATGATAGTATACACGGCGGTTGATCTCGTTTTTGAACGACTAATCGATTTTTTAACATCTATTCGACCGAATTCGAAAACAGGGCTCCAGATATGCCTCTATGTTTTATTATGTAATTTATTATATTTTAATTTAAACTGATATATACACATATATGCCGCGAAATACGATATAACAGATAGAAAACGACTAAATACGATATAGCGTATATGTAGAACTTATAATCTTCTTATCAGTTTAGAAGAATAAACATTCTACTTATATAATATTTTGAAATTTCTCTGTATCACATACGAATGCTTACGTAAGCTGAAATTTACGACTTAAACTTAATACGATCTGCATTTAATGCTTTTTTCAATTTTCGTGCAAACTTACCATACTCGTAGTTCAACCTTTATCTACCTACGTACAATAACGTCATCGAGATTTCGTTCGTAGAACGTCCTGAACGCTTCCTATTCCGTTCAGGCGCTCCAATACGCGAGAACCAAGATTAATTATATATATATATATATATATATATATATATATATATATATATATATATATATGCATAAAATAACGCAGGCACGATAAATCTCTCACAACTCATATTTGACCCTTGGGAAAAACCACAGCGGCGAGCACGAATCGTCGAGAAAAAGAGAGAGTGAGAGAGAGAAAGAGTGCAAGGAAGAGGAAGAGAAGCAGCGAAAATAACAATAATCGCTCGCGAACGGTCATATATACATAGCAGCGGGTGGGAACGATTACGAGGAGGAGGAGGAGTCGAGGGGAGGTGGGGATTGGGCTTACGCTTGGCGCAGCAATCCACATGATACTCACCTCGCGAGCGCCTCCATGTTGGCCATGTTGTGGTTGACCTTGAGGCCCTGCTCGGCGGCCCGCGCCTGGGCCTGGGCCTGCAGGTGATGAGGCAGGCTCGCCGGCGACAGGATGGCCGTGTGACCGGCGCCCGGATGGCCGCCGAGCTGCATGAACTGCATGTGGCTCAGGTGCGTCGGCGGATGATTGTAGCCGTTGGCCAGCAGCGGCGATTTCTCCAGCCGCGGCACCTCTGTAACACGGCAAAAGAGAAAGAAAAATGTAACGGCCTGCCATTAGCCAGTCTTCTTATATATAGATTACATATGTCTGCAGTTTGTGTATATATACCGCCTGTGCGAGGCCGCTTATTCTTTAATCAATATTTAGATTTTAAACCTCTACAAGTATCTACTCATGATTCATTAATGTTTCCGTGATGTTTTAGTATTAGTAGAAAAAGTGATCGCTTGAAAAACAGAAACAGATTATCAATAATATATATATATATATATATATATATATATATATATATATATATATATTTTAAAGTAATGGGGCAATTTATACATAATTTAGATTTATTATTAGAATTCAATTGTGACATCTTGGAGAAGCTGTCGAAGCAAGAATACAAATGCTATGGATTAACTTATAGAAACCTAACGAAGATTTCGTTTAGATAACATTCAATATATTTTTCATACTAAAATTTTCAGTTTATTTTTATTTTTTAATTATGATCATATTCATTATTATTATTCTTTGCGTACTAATATGCTGTAAATGTACGTTTCGGAACATTTACCAATTTGAGTAATTCCCTAATGGAAAGAGGAAAAAAATTAAGCAAACTACAGTATCGGAAATTTTCAAATAAAATACGTGCGTGATTTATTTTTTATTCGGCCATTCAAAACTTCTATTTTTTACCTATCTTATCTCAAAAATAGAGGATGAGTACTACTCTGACCTTCCTTCGATGGTTCATTTTGGACAATATACAAATTTTCATATTTGCATCGAAGAAGCAAAATCAATACTCTGCGCAAATTCCTCATCTTCGCGGAGCGATAACGAGCTATAATCTCCGTATCAGGGGTCGATATCCCCGAGGTTCTTGGCTCGAACGCGGCGACGAATCGCTTCCGGATTAGGCAAGATTAAAGTCGAAAATCTCTCCCTCCATCGGGACAAACTATTGGCGACGATTTTCTCAACGATCCCGCCGGCTCTCGGAGCGAATCGCGAAGAAGGGCGCAAGAATCAGGATGCCCCGAGCCTGTATATAAGACGAAGACACAGATGGCAGCGGGAGGAGGGGAGCGAAAGATTTAACGTATAAATAGCACGAGGCGATAATGTATGCGCGCTCACGTCGGGCATTTCTGATCGATGCGAGAGAGATAGAGCGGGGGCGGGGGATAGGGACTGGAAGAAGCGAGAGAGACCCGCGAGGTAATTGAAAGTCCGCGATTTGTCAAGTTCTAGCCGAGCCTCAGCCGAGTATCAGTTTGTTTATAATTTCGCGGGCTTCCCGCACCGCCTTCTTCTCTCTTCGGGTGAGCGAACGAGCGACTACGTATAAAATATAATTTCCCTACCCCTCCTCTCCTACACCCCTGAGTCGGGCTCGACTTCGGTTTTTTTAGTGTCGCTCTCGCGCCGCGCGATATGAGATTTATTGATCGTCCGGCGAATTGAAATCGAACGAGTGGCGGGATAAGCCCGGCGAGAACTCGTTCGAACTCGAAAATAATTTTTCAATCAACCATCTATATCCGTGTGCTTCCAAGTCGTTTTGCTAATATTTAACGAAGTAGTAATTTTTCCAAATGAAAACGCATCGATCAATTTTCATGCAAATAAATACTATATAATATATATATATATATATATATATATATATATATATATATATATATATTTTTTTTTTTTTTTTCAAAAAACGCGCGTGAAACAGGTTCGTTAACAATTCTCGCATAGCAATAAATATATGCGCAGCCGCTTCGTACGTATGTCAAGAAGTCCTGACGATCCAGGTCTTTATACGAATAAGATGACCAATCAAAAAAAGGCCCGCAAATATATTTATGTGTCCGAAGAGGCGCGGGAGCCCAGATCGCAATGCACGCTCTTGCGAGTCACTTTATAACGCAAGAGATCGACGGTGGGTTCGCGCACCCTTATAATTATAACGAATACAGAAAGCACCGCTGCATCCACGCGCGAGGATCGCGCTCGTTATACCGCGCTCCTTCTCTCACGTTTCGCTCTTTCCTTTTTCCCTTTTTACTTTCTGTTTCGACGAATCAGCGCGCGCGCGTCCCAAAAGGATCCGTGATATATGGCGACAGGCCCATAGGAACACCGACAATTGTCATTTCGGGGCCTGCTCCCCTCCCTCCTCCGGCCCTACTCGGCACTCTCACCTCGACCTCAAAAAGAGAAGAAGAGGGCTAATGGTTAGGCAAGGCTTACGAATGGACGAAGAGTGTGTATGTGTTTGTGTGAGAGAGTGAGAGAAAGAGCGAGGTAGGGAGAGGGAGAGAGGTCGAAATTCGCGGCTTTAATAAAGTAAAGGAAGAGCAGCAAAGTCTCCGAGCCGAGCGAAGCAGCAACGAAGAAACGGAGAAGGAACGAGAGAAAGAGATATAGAAAGTGGGAGAGAGAGAGGGAGACAGAGAGAGAGAGAGAGAGAGAGAGAGGTGAATGTTACACAGAGAGAAGACGTGCCTATTCATTACAAATTATCTAAATGGCAGTGATTTCGAAGCTGCGCGCGTTCGAGACTCCCTTGACGAGTAAGTGGCGGGTTCCGATTCTCTCTTACTCTCTTTTTTCTTCTTTTTTCTTATAGTCGCGACTATCTCTCTCTCTCTCTCTCTCTCTCTCTCTCTCTCTCTCTCTCTCTCTCTCTCACTCACTCTCTCTCTCTCCACGTCTATCCCTTTTACGCCCGCGCGAAGAGCTCTGCATCGGAGAACCACTGACTACGCGTCTCTTGTGTGTCCGGCGCAGGAAAGGAACGAGAGCGAGAGGGGGGGGGGAGGAGGAGGGAGAGATAAAAAGCGAACGGCCTGTGACTGGGCCCTAAAATTGGACTTATTACAACTTATAGAGCGCGATTTGAACGCTTCGACCGAATAACATACATTATCCTCAATCCATATGATTTAATGAAATCCCTCTAAACTCTCCACTTATATACGGCTCCGGTCCCCTCGCGTGCACCTTTTCTCTTTCTCCGCCACCTCCGCTCCCACCCGGCTCATTTTTTCCACGTCTCTCGCTCCCCTCCCTCTCATTTTTTTAATGCTTCGGCTTGCGCCTCTCGCCATCCCCGCGTCTACGTGTACGCATCGTGTTTTATACGTATTGCCATTTGAATCGATTTCGTAAACGTTCGCGACGCGCAGACAGAAAAACAAAGGAAAAACGGAACTTTCTCGCCCCGGAGGTGGAGAGCCGAGAGGGAGTCGATAATATTCTTATAAATCTCCTTAGCCATTCGCTAACTACTCATACTGCATTCGTGTAAATGGTCAACTTTAGTTTCGCACAATTTGGAAGACAATGCAATATTATAAAAAACAATTGGTAAAATACTCAGTGAATTTCGCGGTAACGTTATTTGCAAAAATTTGGAAGAAAAGATTTTGACAAACATTAATTGTCGCCTATATATAGATATAGATTCTGGGTATAGTGATCGAGAATTTTGTAATTCGACCTGGCTAAATTGCAGACACGTATATTATCGCCGTATCTCCCGGGCTACCATGCGCGATACGAATAATTCAATCGGAGAGGGGTCAGGTGGAAGAGGGGGATAAAGTGCTACAACGGGAAAGTTACTCGCGAGCGCACACGATGCAGCTTTGCCGTGCTATATTGGCCGAGGAGATCGAATCTTGGAGCGATTGGCGCCTGGCCGATGATAATTTTACTCCCGCGAATGGCGAAGGAGAGGGAGCGACGTAGGAAGAAGGAGTGAGAGAGAGAGAGAGAAAGAGAGAGAACGAGGGAGAGAGACAGAGAAAGATCGATGAGTATTAGAGAAAAGGGATGGAGGATCGATGGAGGACTGAGAGAGGGGATGAAATTCGGTCCCGACCAAATTTTGACTTTTATCTCTTGGTTATTATCCCCGCTCGTTCTTATATATGTATTATGTTACATTATAGAGCGACTAGAGAGGAGAGTTGCATCTTATATATGTATATAGAGCGGCCCCATTCACGCGGATTTGATCGTATGCAGGAAATTACAGGCTCTCCACGAGCCCAGAGAGAATGAGACTGTTAATATGCATAAATTTAGCCCTCGTCGCGGACTCCAATATATCCCCCGTCCCCCGCACCGCCTCGCCTTTTTTCCAAAATACATATTAGCATAGCCATAAAAAAATATCGGCGCCCGCTCGGATATAATACACGCGACCGCTCCACCGGAGAGATCGGCTAAGCTCGGCTTTTCGATGGTTATTATAATTATGCCGGTTCGCGCCATGCCGATGCAGCCTGTATCGACTCTACAATGATAAATATATCTTTGAAATATTAATTATATGGAGGAAAATATTATATATGGTAATGTAACATTTGAATGCCGCGAGGATGAATCTAGGCTGCCTTTTTTAGTTGAACAGGAATACGCAGCTGCGGTAAATAAATCGATTTTTTGTTGCTGTTCTTTATTTACCTAATAGTGGAAGTAATGCACGCGTTACATCCGAGCGAGCACGGTATCAAACGGGATTGTCTCCGATTCTCGCTTTCATTTATTCCACGAACATCGTTCCAAATTGCATTTAACGAACAGATATGCGTGGCTTCCTTCTCAGAACCTAATATGACAATCTTGGCCGAGAAACGAAAAAACAAAAGGGCAATCCCAGCCCGCGACGACTCATTACCCTCGATAATTTCCCGCGTGGCATTTGCATTTGTGAAATCAAAGAACAAGACGGAGCGATGAGAAGGAGAGGGAGGACGAAACGGCGAGCGCAAAGAAAACGAAAAAGTGCATATGCGTGACTTTGATTTTGACGAGTCCAATCGGGCGAGAGGGAGGGAGAGAGAGAGAGAGAGAGAGACGATAAAACACAATTTGGGCCCTAAAGAGCCGATCTTCCGAGGCCCCATCAACGCATTTCTTTTGATTGTGCGCCGCGATTAACCCTTTCTGTCTGTCTGTCTGGCTCTCCAGCTTCCTCCCCTCCTTCTCACTCCCTTGATCTCTCTCTCTCTCTCTCTCGCGCGCGCTCTCTCTCTCTCTCTCTCCCATTTTTCCACTCTCAATAACTCTCATAAGAGATCCGTCTCCCCTCTATCCCAACCCTTTTTCTCGCTCTCTCTCTCTCTCTCTCTCTCTCTCTCTCTCTCTCTCTCTTTCTCTTGGCTTTCCACTTGCTTTCGCTTCTTTCGCGCACGGTCTGCTGCGATGTAGTATATATAACAGCTGATGAGGTGACAACCCGTAATTATGCGGAGGTCGGGTCCGGTTTTTCCCCCAGCCGCCGATACCCTGCAGTGGCATTCGAGAGAGAATAATAAAAGCGAAAGCTATATTTGCCTTTTGCGCGAATGGCGATTAAAAGTTCTATAAATGTAAAGTGTTTTCTTTCTGTCCTTTTCTTTTTCTTTTTTTCTTTTTTTTTTTTTGATTCGATGCTTAATTGTTCTCGTTTGTCTGGAGTTAATGAAGCGACTACGGTATGCTGAAAGTGCACATACATAATACATCTACGAGTGCGTGTGCGCGCGAGTGTACATGTGTGCAGAAGATACAATCATTCCATTACTGTGAAAGCGCATTAGAAATTTAACGTTCGATATATAGATGTTGAAAATGAAAATGATATTTAATACTCTATTGGTTTATAATTGTATGAGGAGATTATGATTTGTGACGATAATCATTTAATAATCATGATTTCAGATAAAGTCAGAGATAAAGTATCTATAGTCCAATTAAAAAAAATTCATTATCTAAGGCATCATCCGTGATGCTTAAAAAATTTTTTAGAAAGGGACTTGAACCAAATTTTTCTCCGTTTTCTTTTTGTCTAAATAGTCGAGTAAGCGTCTAAAGATACTTAAGTTTCAGATTTAAATAAAAAAAGTTTATATTACCTAAACCGAATCGATAAGCTAGATGATTTAGGTCCCTTTCTGAAACAAAATTGAAAACTTTCTATTATTTTTCATCGGTCGACGAAAACAATATTATTAGGTTCATTATAAATGTCAGATAAATTTAACTCTACAATATTCAAAAATAAAAGAAATTATTATATATAATATTCAAAAAAATAAAAACTTTACCAAATAAATAATTTAAATCCATTTATTTGACAAATTCATTAAATCAAAATTATAATGACAAATTTAATCTTTAATAATAAAGAATCAATTAAATAAATAGAGACGCATAACTTTTCAACGTTTATAGGGAACAATCAAAGGTAAATAGTGACTCTATCCAACATATAGTTATTAAATTGTTAGCGAATTTACACAGGGATCTCTGTATACACCGGTTCTCATCAACTTTTGAATGTCAAAACCGCGGAACGAAAGAGAAAGACCGAGACGGAGACACGGTGAGTTCGAGTGAAGAGGCATAGGTGGCCAAAACGGTCTTTTAAAAGGATTAAATCTGGCTCATCGAACCGCAATGAGAAGGATAGACAGAATGGGGGAGGTTTAGAGAAAGCGAGAGAGCGAAAAAGGCACAGAACAACAGTGTGCCTTTGCCGAAATTCATCGTTTGCTCCGTCGCTTTGCCCGAATTCGTGACATCCGCCGAGACCCCCCCCCCCCCACCTGCTCGCCTCTTTCCGCGCTTTGCTGGAAACCAACCACTGAATGCACCAACGTCGCTTCCAGAGGGAAAAAAAGAAAGACCGTTGCTCTCTCGGACTGAGAGGGGGGGGGGAGAGAAAAAGGTAAAAAGAGAATTAGACGAGACTGCCAATTTTTTCCGGACCAACTATCCTCGATAAACAAAGGAACCACAACCACGTGAAATTAAATTTGGGAAAAAACCGCCGATAAGTCTCTCAGTACTCGGCTTATTCCACTGTTCTTAATGGAAGCCCGACAAAGGTACGTAGCAAGCGACGGTGATTTCTCTAGTGTCGATTGATGCGTATGTCCCGATTTAATAACTTTTGTAATCGAGATCTTATGTCCGAGGCATTGGATTTTTAATCTTTCGAAAAAAAAGTTTAATAAAAAAATACACTTTTATAGTCCAAGCCATCTATAACATTATGCAAGAAAGATCATTGTTTGCCATCGGTTCGTGCCCCGCACCAGTGGAAGCCTTAGACTGCGCGCCGTCTTAGTGCGCCATCTACGTAAATAAGGGAAACGATTTCGCGCTGCAGTAGATGGAATCCGGTTTTTCAAGTAATCGAGAGAGAGAGAGAGAGAGAGAGAGAGAGAGAGGGGGGGGCAGTCTGGTGCGCTCGGCCAGAGAGGCAAACCTACAAGCGCCAGCCACTGCCTGCCTCCTGTCTTAGGTATATGCGCTTCCGACTCTCTTGGGTCCGGTCTTTCCCTTCTTTCTTTCTTTCATTCTTTCTTTCTTTCACCCCCTCACCCCGCCCATCTCCACCTTTCTCGCAAACACCACAATTCTCTAGGCTCCATCCATTTCTCACTTTCTCCTTCTCTGCCTATGCTTCGCGCATGGCTGCTCGAAAACTTTTATAGTTTTTAAGATTGAAATAGTTTTGACCCAAGTTTTATCGATGTTCGAAGGAAAGCCGAAGATGAGTTAATTTTTTTTTCTTCCATTTTTGCTCATTTCTTTGTTGTTTAGGTTATTTGGTTTTTGGACAGAAAAGAAATTTCTGCTTTAGGCGTAAAATGGCCGCAGTAAAAATTAGTGATTTGTTGGAAACGTCTAGTTTGTCATCGGTCGGCTACCGGCGGCCTCAGATAAATTAACGTGATTTTATATACCTTCGATCTATAAAATGTAGGTTTTATATTTCATTATTTCTCAGTATTTCACCAAACCCAATTTAATTCCTGAATTAACGAGAAGACATAAATAATAAGTTTGAAACTTTGTAATTATCAACAAATTGTATTCGGACGAGTTTGAACCGATTTTGAAAAATGTCTCTCTTCTATTATATCGACAACGATGACAGGATCAAAATAGATTAGATTTCAATTAATATATTAAATTGTACCCCTTATTATATTGTTCATTAAATAATTGATGTCCTTTGTATAAAAATCTAGCTTTCATAAAAAAACACTGATTATTGACTTAGTAAATATTAATTAAATTAAAAAAATTAAATAAATGTTAATGCTTGGATAGGTTTTCCAAAAAAATTATTTCTTATTTAAAAAGTGAATGTTCAATACGAATTATGACCGTGCATCTACAGTGAATCTTCTATCCATAAGATAGTGAATTATTTTTTCACGTTGTCAATTAAAAAACGAGTTGTGTATAATTATTTATAGCAATTATATTATTATATACTTTTGTACGATAAATATTGGAATTAATCGCTTTTCTAATAATACAGAACTTCTCAATATTTTTTATGTCGAATTCCATAACATGTTAATTAGTAAATTTTATACACAACGGAAAAAACACGTTTCTAACTACTGAGTTGAAAATTTGTTTTTCTCTCTACATTGTCGCTTGCATCGAAGAACCGAGAACGAACGCATCCCGACCGTGTCTCGTTGCGACTCGCGCCTCGAAACTCCAGCTCGCGACCGGCTTATAGTGCGCGAAATTGTTTTCTCCCGTAAACTTTTTACGCTCGTCTGCCGGCTCCTCCTGCCACCGCGCGGCCCCCATACGTTCTCGGATTTCGCGAGCGACTGAGAGTGAGGGAGAGAGAGAGAGAGAGAGAGAGAGATATTGAGACATAGATACGTATACAGCTTGGGCGAGGATGAACGCAGAGAGGCCGCTGTCCGCTCTGTATACATCATGTATGTATAAATATATATATGTATATATATATATATATATATATATATATATATATATATATATATATATACTCGCGCGCGCGTTCGTGTGTGTACTATGTAGTGGGAACGCGAACTACGCGCAGCGGAGAGGAGTAGCAGCAGCAGCGCCAGGGTCGGCGGCATTAACGGCGGTCGGGAAGAAGCAACCAATCTTCTTTCCAAAGTCAAAGAGGAACGACAGTAACGCGCTTTTCTCCCGGGCCCCCTCCGCCCGCGCCTACGCCCCCTACCGATCCTGCGCGCGGCTCTGGCTTTGCGAGTTCGCGAGGCACGCACTCTTCTGCAACGGAGTTCCGTTGCTCGCCGTCTGTCGTATTATTTGTTCTACGGCCAGCGCTGCTGTTGCCGCTCCCGCTCTGCTCCTGCCGCCGCTCCTGCCGCTCTCGACGTCCGACCTCGTTCGCCGTCTGACTATCTATCTCTCCGTCCCTCCAACACGCGCGCGCGCTCACGCACACCCCGTCCGTCGCTCGCGAGAGATAGCGAA
Organism: Sycobia sp. Sy_11; assembly: GCA_018907035.1. Taxonomy (NCBI): domain Eukaryota; kingdom Metazoa; phylum Arthropoda; class Insecta; order Hymenoptera; family Epichrysomallidae; genus Sycobia; species Sycobia sp. Sy_11. The sequence goes on along the minus strand of JACCIC010000073.1, from coordinate 673,092 downwards.
AAGTCCGTCCGAAATGCACACGTGTACATATATATAAATACATACATATATAAATATATTTATATGTATATATGTGTATATATATATGTGTGTATATATATATATATATAAATACAATACGCGTATATGCACGCGGCGAGGATTCTCTTCTCCTGCTCTTGTTTCCTCCTCCTCTCCCTGCTCCTCTGCCTTCGCCTTTTTCGCCGCTCGAGTATATTATACCACCATTGCGAAGAAGGAAGGAGGGATGGGGGAGGGGGGCGAAGGCACATCGCACGGAGGGCAGTAAACCCTTTGATATATAGTCGAAGCTTTTTAGAGTTCTGTCAGCCACGCCCACAATCAGCCTTAGCATTATTTACACTCTTCGTGCAGTTTGTGTGTGCCTCCACCTATTCCTTTTTCTCTCCCACTCAGCTCGTCTCTGTCTCTGTCTCAGTCTCGCTCTCTCTCTCTCTCTCTCTCTCTCTGTCTTCTCGTCGTCTCTTTCTCATCCATTCGCTTTGTCTCGGGCGGGCGCGTGCGCGCCCGCGCGCACACCACTCACAACTCTGTCTTCGCTTCGTCTAGGACTCGCGGCGGTGGCGAGTAGTGGTTGCTCGATCGCTTTGCCACACATATACATTTACTCGTAGACTCTATGCCCACCAACGTCCGCGAGTGCAAACACAACAAGCGTACATAACCCTCTGCCTCCTCGACGATCGGCAGGTCCTTCCATTGCTGTTCCGCAATTCCATATTTGCTTTTCGCCGAGTATTTATCCGTATGCATATATACTAATTCTGCATATACGTAATAATGTTGTCCGCAGAACGACTACTCCAGAAGCGGCTCGCCCAGATCGGCGCACGCACGCAATCGGTAGCAGAGCGTTCTGCGCTAAACCGCGAAAGAAAAATTTCCCGAGATTCGATTACGAGATTGCCGCGAAGCATACGAGGGAAGATTTACGACCCGCGGCTCTCTCTCTCTCTCTCTCTCTCTCTCTCTCTCTCTCTCCCTCTTCTCTCTTTCGTATTTGTTGCGGTTTTGTTTCTTGACAAAGGTTCCTTTAAGCCAAACAAGGAATAATTTATAAGTAGCACACTGTGGGAGCGGCAGCAAGCATTGACAAGTTGATCGAAAGAGGATCGTTAATACGCTTCCGAACACTGCTATATACGTTTGCTGCGCGCATTTTTCAAAACGAGAAAGGGAGAAAAGAAAAATGACTTCTTGGTTAATATTAGTTTCTTCTAATTTATAGAAGAGAAGTATTTGTTGCCAAGAATGAATTAAGATTTACTAATCTGTAAAGATGAATCGAAACTAATTTCAAGCCACTGACGTCGAGGACTGGTAATGGAAATTGTAAAATTACTATATTTTTTATTGGACGATATATAAAACTGACGATGGTCATTGATTTGCAACGTACATTTTAAAGTATCATTCTGAAATAAAATTTAGTCTTGTTACAAATACAAACAATTTTTTTCTAATGAACTAATAATCGGAAATAAAGTTCAAACCCAGCGTACTAGATATCCATAAAAATAACAACGTTATTTCTATGTCAAAGTTTACCTCGATCACGATTAGCCGAAAAGGGTAGTTCCCACCTGCATCGATCTCTTTCTCTTTCCGTCACTCGACCGTCCCTCGGTCTTTGAAATATCCGTTTCTCAGCAGCAGCCCATCTGTTATGTGAAACTGCGATTTATTATATTGTATCCGTATAGGCCACCATACTTACTTACATATATATATATATATATATATATATATATATATATATATATATATATAGAGCTTTTCTCGTTTGGAGTCGACGTTTTTTTCTTTCAATATATATATATACACATATATCGTTTTTTTTCCTGTAGCCGATGCTTCTACAGCACGCACGCGCTCTGTTAATCCTGAGCATAAACATAGGATTATGTCTGGATGCAAACAGATTTCTATCAAAATATATACATATACATTCATACCAGTGTATATACAGTGTATACGTATATACTTTGATATATTAATATCTTCTGACTAGCTGGTTCCAGTGGAAGAGCAGGTATGCAGAACTATATATATATATATATATATATATATATATATATATATATATATATATATATATCGTTCGATGACGATGGCAGCAGAATCAGCAGCACTTTTGTGGCCCCAAACGAGAATGAGGAAGAAGTGTGCTGACAGACAGATTTCTCTCTTTCTCTGTCTCCCTCTCCCTCTTTCTATATCGAAGAATAAGGCGATCGTTCGGCAAACGAAATATACGCGAGCGTTCGCCCGCGCCCGCGTACCGGTTTCCTTTATCGCACAATGCCCAAGGATCTTTCTGGCTGCGCGCGATGTTCGTCTCGCTCTCACTCCGTCTCCTCTCATCCACCTTCTCTTTCTCTACCTCTTCTTTTTCCTTCGCCTTCTCTCTCTCTCTCTCTCTCTCTCTCTCTATCTATCTATCTATCCGTCTGTCTCGGTCTCTCGCTCTTCTTCTGCTTTTTTCTTATTATTATCCAAGTATAAGAACAAGGAAACATTTTTTTTCAAGCTAAGGAAGAAGATGGAAACGATGAGAGATTGGAGAAAAGGAGAAATAAATCTATCGGATTGTTTCTGGCTCTTGCATTGATATCCTTCTCCGATGTTTTGCTTCTATAGATCAACTATCGTTCCTGGATTCATAAGTTCGGACGAGCATGAAGATCTGTTCTGATTTTCCGATTCATATTCCGGCAATGGGCGCGCGGTATTGTATTTCGAACAGACGAAGAAGGGATCTTTTTTCTTTTTTCGTATTATACATTTGCTTTATTCTTTTCTTAAGCCAAATTTATAGTCTTATAATTTTAGTATTTTATCACGTTAGCATAAAAGATAATTCTAATTATTTACAATTAAAAATTTGGCAGGAAATTTTTAATCATAATTGGAATATTATAATAATAGTGTACTTATGAAGGATACAAAATTTTCTTTGCATGAAGAATAAAAACCAATTGCAACCAGTACTATACTTAATTGTATAACTTCATTTCAAGAAATTGAATTTTTCATGGTGTCATTGTTAATATAAATTATATTTATTTATTATAGCACATCCAAATGCCAATGTCGACCATAATTTTTCCCTTCTTCCTCAATGAGCACAGAGTCTAAACGTCCGACATATGATTCACATATACTTATACATAGAGGTACATTGCAGCATCCCATGCCAATATTAAAGAGACCGCTTCTATAGATTATTCTACACTCGTATGTAAAGTTAACGGAACTCCAAGACGAAGGGGAGGCTTTTTTCATGAAGGCCGTTGCCCCGTCTCTTTCTTCGTCTCAATATTAACTCTCTTTCTCTCTCTCTCTCTCTCTCTCTCTCTCTCTCTCTCTCTCTCCCTCATTCTCACACCTCTAGTCCTATTTGGCTAGCAATTTTCCACACGTCAGCTTCGGACTGCATTAATGCACGCATGCGCGCAAAATTTCTCGATCATTTCGAACCGCTGTGTTAGGCCCGTCTTATATTTTCGAGAGCCGCGAGATACTTTTGCACTGCCACGTGTCCCTCCGTTACAAAAGTTAAAATAGGAAATCGAACTGATTAATTTTATAGACCAATTCTCTTTCCCCCATCGTCCAAGTGAAGGTAATTTATAGATAACGCGAAGGCGTATTGGATCCTTCAACGCAAGGTTTCGATATCCGAGCAGTTTCTTCGTTAGAGTCGAATTATTTTCTAAATAAACGTTGCAAGTGTACGTCTTTTATTCTTAGTCTTTAATGTTAGCTCGAATATCTGCAGAGAATACTCGATGAGCGAAATTTTTCAAATTTAAAATCGATCTAGAGATACAGTGGTGCGATGGAAAACTCGTAGGATTTCATTCATATAAAGTAACTTTTAAAATTATTGTCAGCCATTTTATTTATATTAACATTCGTAATATAGAGTAATATAGAATTACAATGTCCTATCAATCATTTTTCTATACTGGAATTATCGACGGTGTGTTTTTAATTAACGCCATTAAACAAAAATATCTCATACTAATAGTTTCATTAAAAGAAAATCACTCTTATAGTTAAATTTTGCCTAAATATCGAGTCAAAGATTTAAAATGTTTTTTTTTTTCGTAAAAGAAAGTGCAAAAACTGTTAGAATAAACGGCCGTTTAACGGAAAGACCCCCCTATATTCCCTTTTTTCTGTTTCTTTCCGTTATTACCTATTCTTACGTATTATGACCCATTATTCCTATTATTTCTATTATTAGTTACTTATTCTTTAGTGCGTACTTATTGAATGACGCAACGTAACAGATCTATATTGATATAACGAATCGCTATAACGAAATTCTTTTGCAAACTAACTTCTTTTACATAAGCTAATTTTGGAAAATACTTTTGTGGAAAATATATTATGTATTTTCTGATGAATTGTAAGCATATGTAAAGAAAATCTAGTAACGAAGGGTGGAAAAAATTCGCGTTAAAGGACGCTTCGATGTATGTTTCCGACCGTAATTATCTCACCAACGGTGTATATATATATATATATATATCCATGGATAAAGCGTATTACAAGTGAAACGAACTTCACAGCCTGCTATATGACTGAGTGGCCGCGATGCGCCCGGGTCGTGGCTTAATTGAGCGGTTTGCGGTCCCGCGCAGCGCTAACGAGTAAATCGCTCGACGGAGCGGGAGTACGAAAATCCGACTCCGCCGACTCGCGCGCGCACTCCCGCGGCTTCCTCCCCGCCCCTCTTCCTTTTCTGCTACTCTCGTCCGCGGCGGGGGCAGAGGCCGTTCGCCCACGCGTATGCTCCTCGAAACTTTTTAAACGCCTCCGACGGTTTGTACAGACGCGCACGGGCTCGATGTTTGCGGTCGCGTCGATAAGTCCCCCGGGGCTGAATTGTACGCCTTACCCCGTCTGCTTTCCTCGTTACCGAGTGAGTTCGTCTTTTTTTTAAATGTTCCAAAGTTTCATAAGTCCATTCATATGATTCGCTAGATAATACAATTAATAAAAATTTTGGTAGCATTTATTAAAGCCATAAATCACAAAGAAACCTGGGACTGGTAGAATTTATTGACAAAAAAATCTTTTAAAGTAACAAATACAGTATAAAAATAATTCCGTTGGTTAATACAAACAAATATATATTTATGTATATATCGTATAAAACTGACTCTAACGCGGCTGCTATATATATATATATATATATATATATATATATATATATATATATATATATATATACAGATATATATCTGGCGCATTTGCGGATGCTGAGCCGATGTGCCGCGTCGGTGCAGTGGCGGAGAAGTGGTGTGCAAAAAATAAGGGAGGGGGGATAGAGGATCTCCCGAATTTCCGAGAAGTACAACCGTCGAGGTTTTCTCGGTACAACTTCGAAACTTCCTATGTGCAACGAATATATTGGAAAGTAAAAGAATATTATACACACATATATATACATGCGTATGTGTGTACATATATGTGTGTATATATATATATATATATACACATACATATACTTGCCTATATATACATATACTAGGCTATATATAGATTGCCTATATGCAGCTTGAATTATGATGCTTTCAATATTTGAATCAGTTGGCTACTGAAATTTGTCGGAAACCTAAATTTGTACTTCGATTGCTTTGAGTAAATAATACTTGTATGTTTATAAATTGTAAATCCACGCAAAAAAGTGTCTGCGATGCCTGAATCAACGTCAGTTTACTTGGATAATTTACAGTCATCTAATTCAGATACAATAATAAACCCTAATTGTCATTCACGACCACTGCGGGACAGTGAATTATCACGACAGTTAATAAATTTTCTCGACTCCGGCGATGCAAGTCAGTGCTCTTTACGCTGATTTGCCGTTACAATATATTTATCCGTTACATCTTCATACTTTTCTCAGAATGACAACGAGCTCGTCCCGATTGCACTTGCCGGTTGGATGATCTGCGAAATCGTACGAAGCGCTCGCATCGCCCTCGTGGTGGCTCCTCAAGAAGCGAGCTCGACGTGCAAAATTTAAAGCCTTTATCTATTACAAGGAAAAAAAAGGATAAAATACTCGATACGCGATTAAAATGCGATTTCTATCTCATAATATTTACTATTAGTTACGGTTATCGGTTGATAAAAATAAAAATTTTTATCGAGTTTTTAAGACTCGCGAGAGAATTCCAGCTCTGAATTGCTGTGTCAATAATTAAAAAAAAATACGTACATTAGGCAAATTTTCAAGAGAACGTCACTAATTCGTCGTGGCGTAAAATTATGAAAAATAAAATAAACCTTACATCCAATCGTAATATTTTACATCGATGCAATAAAAAGAAAAGGCGGGCACCGGATATTTCTTTTCATGCCTTCTGCGCAGCGAGAGATGGCGCAGAAGGAGGGCAAAACAGCTGCGGGTGAGCGTAAAGATACAGTTTGCTTGTACCTATACCTGTGTATAAGGTTATACGTGCACGAGTGCGCGAGAAAACGCACTCGACGAGCGCGAAATACAAAAAGCGCTAAACGCGAAAATTTGAGGAAAGAAAAAGAGGGGGCAGGTCCTGATTTACGGGTGTCCGGCTGCTGTAAAACCATTTAACAGTGTTACCGAAATGAAGAGGTATATAATGCCAGCGTCCCGCGAGAGGGAACGAGCGAGACACGGGGACGGCATAGCGTGCTATACGGCAGAAAGAGGGAGAGAGACGGAGACGGGTGGTGGCAGTTGTTTGCTTTTATTCCGGACTTTATTTCTGCCAGTCTCTTTTCTCTCGCCCCCCATCCCCTCTCTCCTCGGCCGTGTATCCCTCTCGCGCGTACAGGCTCTCTCGTAAAAACAATCAAGCGGCGCGTCAGGCCGACACACTAAACCTTGATTACAACTGATGAGTGGGAGCCAAAAGCGCCTAAAGAATTACCGAGGATGAGAGTAGGAGAGCGAGAGAAACAGAGAGAGGGAGGGAAGGGGGGAATACGCAGAGAGATAGAGGGTAGAAAAAAGAAATTTTGTGCCTCGCGCGGCGAATGTTCCTCCTCTCCCCACCCCCCTCCCGCCATGCGGACACAGTCGGGATTTCCAGAAGTTGGCGTCTTCCTCCGCTCCCGGCACTTCTCTCTCGGTGCTCCTGCTCGCTGCCTTCGAGTGCAATTTGCGTTTACGCGTCGCAGCTGTCCTTATTCGGTGTTATAATTATGTAAGCAGGAATTAAATCTCGACTCCCTACTCTACATATCTCCTCCTCCCTTTTCCTACACCAAGACAGAGAGAGAGAGAGAGAGAGAGAGAGAGAGAGGGCACTTTTAATTGGCCTCGTAAAATTTTTCGATGTCTCTGATTTATACGCGAACAGCGCTGATTGAAACGCGCGCGGCTTTTTGCTACCGTTGGATGCGCGCAGGAGCATGATTCGCGACATCGGCCCCGCGGGTTCCCTGTATCCCTACTCTCTCTCTCTCTCTCTCTCTCTCTTACTCTACACACACACACATACACAGACATACATTATATATATATATATATATATATATATATATATATATATATACATATATACATATGCATATATACATATGCATATACATATGCATATACATATACATATACATATACATATACAGATACATATGCATATACATAAATGCTTTGCGACCTATGTAAGTACAACTTCTGCCGGTCGAGAAGACCGTTGGACGTGTAGGAATGAAACTCACACGAGAGCTTCCCTCGCCTCGGCTCGTGTGCCTTGATTTTCGTTGGCTTAGCGAAATTTCATTACACCGCCATTAATCATAAAATAACGTCTTCATTAAGCGGCGCGCGCGCACGCGCGCGATGCAGAGCGCATAATTGCAGCGCCGCGAGGGAGGACCGGCGTGGGAATGGGGGAGGTAGGGAGGCGGATGCTGAGATGAGCGCGGGGATCGTAAAATGCCAACGAAAATTTCATTCGTGACAGCGTCGAGCGCATTTTCTGAATTTAAATATGAAAAGTCCTTTTACACTTATTACAAACTGTCTTTTTTTCTTGTTTTTGACAAAAAGAACAAAAAAAGGAACGTCAGCTCCCGATCGTTAATTCGTGCTTGCAATTAACTTTTATCGAAAAGTGTTGTCGTTCGCGTTTGCTATACTTAATTGATCGCGGAAAAAAGGATACTAAAAAGATTTAAATAATTATTCGTAAAAATGTAACTGGCGCGCATCGCCTCGTTAGCACGCGTTTAAAATAAGAGCATCGTAGCTAATTAGGCGGATTAATTTATTTAATGCACACGCTAACAAGCGCGGCGCGCGGAAAGTGCGGAACAAGAGAACGAGGGTGATTTTCATCCAGTATTAGTTGACGCGGCACGCCAACGCGTACATCTATACGCGTACGTGCGAATTCCCGGGGAAGCCGCGCAGCTACTTTAGAAGCCGGCCGCGCCCGCTGGCCCGAGGGGCGGGGGGGGGGGTAAAGCCGAAAATTCGGCCGCGGCTAAGCAGCCGGCGGGCCAGCGCGAGATAATACAATTCGGGGTTGATTTTGCGTATTTTCCAGTGGACTCGCGCGCGATATTTATCCCCGAAAGCCGCTGCTTATGCCGGCTTCCGAGGCTAGCGTGGCCGACGCGCTCTATTCAACCGGCCGAATTATCCCTTCCCGCTGTGTCCGTACAGAAGCACCGTATCCGTGCTTTAAAGCGTGCGCGGAATTTTCGGGTCAATTGAAAAAGCGCGGCTTTATCAGCGAATTTTTCATAGTTGCTTTTTCCTGTTGATTTAGATTTATACTTTTGCGAATATATTTTGAAAGATATTAATATTAAAACGATTAAATTAATGTTACATAAACTAAAATTATTTCACAGTGAGATTTGTTCTTGTTTTTAATGTCACATATGCTCGATTCAAATTGGTTCATTGAATTTGAAAAAATATCGAACCTGGAGTTCTCAACTATCGAATCTCAAAATTACAAATCCTAACTTCTATAATTCTGATAAAAAAAAATCTAAACACTACTATTTAAATATAAAAAATTTCTGTTATGTACGATTAATCATTTTATTTCCAATTCTCATTCTCAACGAATTGATAGTTTGAAAAAACGAATACAATAAATATAAACATTTGATTAATAGCATAATGTGAGTTCGTTAACATCTTCTATCAACGATAAATAACTTGAATAAAATAATACACTATAGAATTCTATATAATTACGTTAAAAAAGACAAATATTATCACGAGCATAATTCATTCCAATAATGTGTACTGTATGCGCGTCGAAATAATATGCAAATTAACTCACGAGTACTCGTATTAGTTACGCTTGCATTAACGTCCATCGAAAATGTTACAGTGAAATTCGTTATAAATAATGTAACCACAGGCGAGCTTACGGCGACGGAAAAATCGGACGAAAATCTATGGGCCAATGCGTATTCCTTTATAATGAATTATACATCCGCGAGTCCACGTCGAAATAAACGACGACGCGCGCGCGTCGTTAAAGTTTCAAAGTGAACGAATAATAATAGCAACAGCGGTGTCGTCGGAGCTGCGCGAAGGTGGGCCCTTCGCCTAGGGAAAAGAAATAAGCTTATATGTACATATAGATATATAGAGACAGTGTCGGCCCTGACTAATTGACAAAGAGATAGCCGAAGCCGAGCTTGCATTCTCTCCACGCCTTCTTATATGTATATATCAATGTGTGTGTATATATATGTAGATATATATAAACGTATAGTCACGCTCCGAGAGCAGGAGAGCATTTATATATATACATACGGACGCTGCGAAGTCTCCGGGAGAGACGAAGGTTTATAATCACGGTGCCTACTCGCAAACACAATGCGAAATGGCAATTTTTAATTTTGGTCTCCGCCACCCCAAGCGCGCATAGCAGTTCTCCTGGCTTCGTTGAAACTCTATCCGTTGACTCAACAACTACTCCCTCCCGTCCTCGCTCTTTCTCTCTATTTCTCTCTCTCTCTCTCTCTCTCTCTCTCTCTCTCTCTCTCTCTCTCCTCTTGTGCATTTGAGATTACTACTATGTGTGTATAGAGATTATGCGCGAGTTAATCTTAATCTGTATACGCGATTTCCGATCGGAATTTTCATAAATCAAGACGTTTATGTTTCAGAACGTTATAGCGAGGCAATCGTGCAAAATTATAAAAAAAAAAGAAAAATTTCGACGAGGAAGAATTGACGATTCAATTAGCTAATAGTGAGGATAAATCAGCGAAAAATATTATATGTAACAGCCTCGCATTATAAACATATTTCGTTCCAGAAAAATCGCCTCTTTTCCACGTTGACGAGCGACAGCAATCAAGATCCGAAGCTATCTCACTTCCCGCCTCCACTGTTCGGAGAGCCGGCGTGACGCGACGTCCGGACACAATTAGTCGGTGGTTTTATTGGCAGATGCATACGCATATATGTATGTATATATGCACACGTATATATTACACGGAACTGTACAGAGGACGCGCCGCGTGACCTACGACCGCGAACAGTTAATCAATGGTTTTATGAGCGCTGCAACGCCGGCACCACCCACCCCGCCCACGGCAGAGCCATGCGACTAAGAGCGAGAGGCAAGGGAGTGCGGGCGCGCATAATTCAGCCCGGAATCAAATAAAAGCGCCGGAGCCTCGGCTGGCTCTCGGTCCGCGCGCTCGTGTATATATGCATACATACGCGCGCGCGCGCGTGTGTGTGTGTGTGTGTGTGTGTATCCACACACATACGAATCGCGTCTCTCGAACTTATTTATGGACTTCCTGTCCCGATGCATTTTTATACTTATCCGTGGACTTTGCCCCGCGAGGAGTGACGGATAATTGAGATTTGAGCGCGACTGCTGCGCGCCTGAGACTCTTCCGATGCACCCTCGCTGCCGGAGAAATGCTCAGGTGCTGTTGCACTCCCGCGATAGAATAGTCGAAGACGAGGAGGCCGGAAATATGGGCTTGGCATTGTTTTGTGCATCCTTTTACACTTTTAACTTAACTGTCCCAACCGAAACGCAATCTATATGCAAGTCTTAAACAGTAGCAATAAAAATTTCTAAAAACACGTCCAAATTGATAATTCTGATACGAATGAAAATTTATCCAATGTTCAGAATCTACAGTGTAAATATATGTATAGTAAATAAACTCCAACTGAGAAAATGTATCGGAACTGATTTGAGTACGTAAAAGTTAACGAGCAGTTCTGAATGAAGATTCGCGTTGAAAATTTAAAGAGTTTGTTAACATATGGATAGTTAAATAGCAATCATAGAAAAATTCCAATATGATCAAGAAGAAAAGGGACTGCGAAATAATTGGAAGCCAAGAGATATTCAGGTAAATTTAGTACATAAGGCACTGAGACCAAGGATTTTTAGTTCTTATTAGTGCACAACTTCCGACGACGATGAAGGAAAGTATCGATTCACGAATGTCATATGAAGAGGAAGAGCCCTTCCTACGCTGCATTGATTTACTAACACACTAACGGTCAAAAGGAATAGAAAAGATTAGGAAAATACTTTAATTAGCGTATTATTCGATGCTTACGTAAAGTAATTTTATTTCTGTCCTTTAAAAAAGTCCATTTGAACGAAGTACGAAAAAAGACGTACAAAAAAAGAACAAGAAGAAATGGATGACCGATGACTGGAACGAGTCGGAAGACTCGTGAACCGCCGCCCCCGCCGTCGGGGTCTCCTCGGACGAGGCCGCGATTTTTAATCAGCGCGCGGAATCGCTTGGGCGTGTGTCAGCGCGCGCTCGATTTTTACGCGAGGCGAGGTTTAACGCGCGCTGTAAATCCGCCGGCTTTATTGCCCTCGCCGCGAAGCGAGGGCAATAATATACTTTATATACTTTGTCGCTGGGGCACGCGTACGCGTTGGTAAATGTGCGCGCGCGTGTCCGTGCGCACGGCTTTAAACGATCGTCCGGCTATTATTTGTCGTCGGACTGATTATGCCGCGGCGGCTCGGCGGCGCGTCTCTGCGATATTAACTCCGCCGCACTCGGCGGTAATGCCGAGCCAGTCGGCCCCGCGGCTATTCCTATCGCCCACTGCCCTCCCCGTGCGCGACTCGAGCGCGATAATTAAATCTTTAACGGCGCGGCGAGCCGTTTGGCGCTCTGTCCCGTGCCGCGAGCGCGCCGCGTTGCGGGCTCTGGTCGGCGGGCGAAACGAGCGCGTTCTTCGTCAAACTCGTCTCCCCCGAATCGAGGAGGTTCCAGAAGTCACTGTCCACGGTAACTCGGACCACGTAATTCATCCGCCAACTGTCGCAAAGAGTTGGAATATAGGTATTTGTCGAAGACTAGTTAATTTTCCGAAAAATTCCATTTAGACGCAATTTCGATATCATTTTCTACGCAAACCCCTAAAACCTAGGTCCTGTGTATAAAAATATGTCAATTATATTCATCCATCGTCAAAGTTAAAAACTAATGTCGGATGATAGAGTTTCTTATTCATATTCTATATTTCAATTCTAGATTTTGAAGTACATATATAAACATCTATATTTGAACAATATTTCCAAACGTTCAATAATATTTCAAATCGTTCCTAATTCTTGTTATTATTTTTATACAAACGTGTATTCTGTATTTGTCAATGAAGAAAACAGTACGTCTAATCGTTGATAAAATTATATAATGCTCGAAGCATATGTACACAAATTTACACAATATTATCGGAACGATCGAGGCTGATAAAGCGTTCTCCTCGCGCCTCACCCTTGGCTCTCTTATCGTAGCCGATATCGAAATGCTCGTTTCGAAACGACCGCCTCGAAACGTCCCCGTTACGCCCGACAAGCGTCCTCCGACCACGCGCGACGAAAGCCCAATTAGCCAACGTCGCCGGTGATGAGCGAAAACAAAAATGCGCGCGACCGGTAAACGCGACTGGTTCGCGACTGAATTAACGTACGCGCGAGCCATTTATCACGGGGTCAAACGAATTAGCCGACGTTAAAAAAAAAAGCCAAAGAGATCCGTTTTGAATATTTTCACGATAAATACCGTAGGACAATATTAAACGACTGTATTAACGGAAAAGTTATATTTCACGTCGCGCCATCGACGCCGCATTGTTGCGGGCAGCGCGTGAACAATGTAGATGCGATGATTCCGCGACGCCGCGATCGGGTCATATTCCTCGGACTGTCTGCGCCGGGGCGTCGTCATGAAATTTATTCGTCCCCGAGCAGCCGTAAAAATGATGCCATCGGCCGCGATTCCGCGCAGGGCTGCAATATTCCATCTAGACGTGCGTGTGTGTGGAAACAATACGAGCCGTTAATAAACCAAATAGTTTTAAGCATTCGCGGAAGTAATCCCGATTAAAGTCTTAGGATTGAGGGGTAGGCAGGCCATCCTATAGTGCCCTATGTCCAATAACCAGCTCACGCAATTCGTGCTGCATTTCAATATACCACGATAAAACCTCTATTTCTCCCTATTTTTCCAGGCCTCTGCCCTTTTTATTTACCGATCTATCTATCTCTATTACTCTCTCTCTCTCTCTCTCTCTCTCTCTCTCTCTCTCTCGCTCGCTCGGGTATGTACATATATACACTCGATCCGCTCGATCTCGATACGAAAGCGCGTGTAATAAAGTAATAACGCGCCCGCTCAATGCGTGGTATAGGACGTACACGGGGAAACAATGCACGCTCGACCAGAAACCGGGGAGCCGATGAAGGACCAACAATGGAAAAACGATAGTTATCTCGGTTGTCTCTGGGAAATTAAAACTGATGAGAAAAATAAATAACGTCGATTATGAATGGACGGCAGAGAAATGGAAAAAAGATTAAAGGTTGAATTTGTGAAAAAAGCAAAGTAAAAGCGTATAAAAGTAAAAGGCTTGAAAAAATCAACGATCTAGAGTGTCGGGAATAAAAAATGGGAAATGAACAAAAGAAGGTACTGAAACTTCATCTATTAATGATCCAAATTTCTTTTTTTTACTTTTTGAAATTTCTTTATCGTTTCGCAACTTTTAAAGGATCTTTCTTCTATATTTTTATGATTAAATTATTTCGACTAAAGATATCACAAAATTATTATGATCTTCAATTTATTATGATTCTTGTATATAATTTGTATGATTTTGTGTTTCTAAAAAAATAAATTTGCGAGATGGTTTTTGATTTTTTCATGTTTTAAAATTGATTACGAATATTACAAAAAATTTAACAGTTTTTCAAATACGTATGTTTATATCTAAATCTATGTTTTGAGGTCAAAACGGTTTAAACGGTATATTGAAAAATAATTTCACAGTAATCTTTAATAATTATCTGACTGATAAAAATTACTTTTGCAGATATCTGATTCTAAAGATATATACAAACAATAACCTCCCCTTAAAGAAGTTAACGTTAGTTACGATTTGGGAACAGGGCGAAACTTACAAACGGACCTCGGAACAATACGCGCGCACGTTTCTTCCTCGCTCATTGTATTTTTTGTACTCCTTCTCTCCCCGCAGCCCTATATATGTATACGTATATAACGGATCGCATCGATTCTGGATAAAAAGAGCGCGTGCCCTCGACGCGCACGCAACCGGCACGCGTGCGACCTCGTGTACACACGGATTCGCCCCTCTTTCACCCTCCCTCCCTCCCTCTCCCCGCCCCTTGTATATACATTTGGGAGATGGAGATATGTATATATGTGCGTGTGTGGGTGTGTGGGTGTGTGGCTGTAGGTAAACGCTTTCCCAGAGTTATCGCTTACAAGTTCGCCCCAATTTATCTTGCGCCTCGCCGCGTTTCTGTCTTTCTCGCTTTCGTTTCCCCTCGCCCTTCGCCCTCGGCCATACATATATCGGGCTCATCCCGGACTTTTCGTCGTTTCCGACGCCGCGTTCGCTTAATATCGGTCTCTGATTACAGCAGTTTTACCGCTCGACCCCGGCCATAATAGCCCGTAATCTATATGGATTGATCCATCGATTCCTTTTTTCCTCTAATGCCCATTTAAAGATGTGTATTTATATACGCATTTATATATACTCCGCTCCCCTACTCGACGCTTACCGAGCCAGTTCATTAGGCTTCTACCATTTGTAGCTTATTCTATTACGATGCGAGGTTGGATTATAAAAATTTTTATCAGATTTTTTACATTTTCTTCGACGGAGGGAGATAATAAAGGAGAAAGTTAGCGCCTACGCGACCGTGGAAACGAAAATCAATGAATAAACGAAACGATTCCAAAAGACTAAAGTACGAGGTGTAGACCAAAGCCGAGCTATCGCTCCTTCATTATATAGTGCGTACAGTAGACCACCCCATGTAGACGGCCGGCGCGGCAATCGTAAAACAATTACGCTATATTGGCTCGCGCGCTATTAATCGACCGAGCTGGCCACGCGCTGCACGGCTTATAATATTCCTTCGTACGCCCGGCGGTAGAACTCGACAAATTCGAACGAGCTGACCGTGCGGGATATCCTGACGACACTATATAGATATACACGTACGTATGTGGAAATTCGGTCCGGGCTATGTGTGATTACCGCGTGCATGCATAAACGTGCGTAGATATTTGTTTGGGAAATTATTGAATCGAGCCTCGCGAGGTGATTATTTACTCGTGTAATTACTTTCCCAAATGGTGGTGGGAATGTTTGCGTACCGAAATCCGAGTTATACGGATGCGCGATTTAAATTTAAATTAATTACTATTGTTATATTTAATCGTATCGCATTATAATGATATTGTTTTTTCAGTCGTTATAATATGATCGTTATTTTTTTACAAAGAACAATCTAACGCACAATTCGTGTATTTTATGAATTACAATATTTACTTTATTCACGGTAAAAAGAGATTTTTTCAATTTATATAAGATTAATTGTATTCATGAACATGTTGCAGTTATAAATAAAATTAATAAGCTGGAAAATTATTCGAACGGTAACTCTTACCAACTCAAGTGAAGTAGAAAGAATAGTTTTGTTCATCGTTCAGTTTGTGACTTTTACACGTATGAAAAACTTCATTTGCCTTTAATCAATAAAAATATTGAGAATCCTATTGCATCAAATTGTTATTTACCCATTTTTTACGAACAAGAATGATATTTTCATAACTATATATTATAACTATAACTTAATATTAGTCCGGTGTCAGCCCAAAAATCGATATCGTACTTACGATTAATGATCATGTCATCGTCTATACAAGAATGGTATAGTCTACAGTGATTGGAAAATCGCGTTGTCATCTACACTATCGTTAACTATTAGATTTAAATTAAAGAATCGCTATTTTATTAGTTTCATCAATTGATTTTGAAGATCTATGAAACTTTTTACACAAATAATAATTGTTAAATATGTAATTATATATTAGAAAAAACTGTAAACCAACTTGAGATAATAAAACTCATCAAAGAGTTGTGATTTTTTTCGCAATCGATAAAAATTAGTGAGCTTCGCCAGTCTCGTTTTCCGTGTTTATAAAACCCAGCTCTTTTACTTTAATTCACTTCCAAACCGATGCAATTAAATCAAACGAACGGTTAAATCAACGGCTCTTGAGAAATGCATTCTGGTTATTTCGAACCACTGATTTTCAATCAAGCCCATAGGTGGTGTATATACTGTAAAATGACCGCGGAGTCAACAGTACACATATACGTGTAACGTTCGAAATAAAATGAAATCCTCTCGATCTCCCAACAAAAAAGTTATATCTAATTTCTCGGCATTATCCCGAAGTATTATACGCGGGGGTGGATGGAAGCTTGCGCGCGCGTGCCGAGCGTCGCCCGCGGCAAGTAACTAAATATATAAAATAAAAAAAAAAGCGACGCACAAAAAAAATAATAAAAAAAGCAGACCGAGAGCCGCGCCTCCCTCGCGCGATTAATAATACTTCCGTGCAATTCAACGGAGCGCGCAACTCTCGGGCTATTAATCGACAGCTGCCGCGCGCGAGCGGAGTCCTGGCATTGGTATATATGTACGCGTATATATATATATATATATATATATATATATATATATATATATAGTGCACGCGCAACTGTTGACCCTGGATTCTCGCAGGAATTCGGCGGTGCGCGCATCGGGCGGCGCGCTATGCTGCAAGTATACAGGGGGAACGAGTAGAGGGAGTGGAGGGGCAGTGCAATCGCAGTTAATTTACTCACCGCGAGTGCGTTTGATTCTCCTAATTAATTGATTGCCGGGGTCACGCGCGGAAGGCTGGAAAGTGGGGGGGGGGAGGGGTTCGCTTTGCGTTCCGTGCGTCGTCGCCACTGCCACCGCCGCGCAGCGGCGCGGATGGCGGTAATCAAGTATGCGGTGGCTCACCCTCCCCTCAGCGTGCCTCTCACGCGTTTCCTCTTCCCCCTCCCTCTCCCTTTCGGCTGTACGGACGCGCTTATCCATTTGCCGCGGGGACGCGGGGGGTGGGGGGGGCATCGCGTTACAAACGTCGGCGACGGCGGTGTCGCGGCGCTCGGGGCGCAGCTCTCGAGGTGTATTTCGAGCTTCTGTGATACGCACGTGTAAGGGTAGCGCGCGTCTTCGAACGGCGGCCGCGGTTAGCGTTGCAACATAATCGCCCCCCGCCCCCAGACAGTTTGGATTTTCGCATTACGCGTGCGTGTTTAATTGCTCGTTGGAATCGCTAGAGCATCGTCATCGAAGAGCGGATCAAATCTCGATAGTTGCTCCGTGCCACGTGTCGGTAGGAGTCTAGATTGAGGTAATGGCATGAGACAATTCCAAGACAAGATCAGGATTATATGGGAATGTTTGTTGTCGCCGGATTCCTTTTAAAACGGATATCGTGCATATCGTGTTTAACACTTTTCGAGCTCTTCCCTCCCCCCTTTCCGCCTTCACGAAATATTTTTTAAATATTTTTCAAATACACATCTCTTTATAGAAAAGGTCTTATATAAATAAAACCCTTAATGTTCTTTTCCCTCCAACGTTCTTATGCAATTCGTTCAAGCGCCCTAAACTAATAAATGTATCGCCGTGTGTCAAGTAATCCTACTTTACAATTAATGTAAACCTGCAAGAGTAACTATAATTAGGTTTCAAAAAAAATCAAAAAATAAACAGGAGATCCTACGCTAAACGTAATTAAAAGTTATAGTTATAATGGTACTTTTAACGAATAACAGTTAATTTTTAAATAACAAAATTATTTCTGCACCTTTCAATTCGTTTGTCACACCAATCATAATATGAATAATTACTAGTGATAAAAAATTTTTAAAATTATTGTCGCTGCCCAGATCCGATTTTAAATTAAACTTTCCCAATTTTCAAAATTAAAACCAATATTTTCTTGTCCAGACCAAGACAACAAAGAAATTGCTTTTACTAAAAAATGTAATAATATTTAAACGAACCTCGCATGGAACATTCTATTACTATTGCGAAGCATCGACGTTGTCGAGTTCTGCTACTTGGTCCGTATATAAATAAAGTTAAATTTGATAAATTCTGTTCCCCTGGGATAATTCATAATTACCGTAATGCATTTATGCATCAAGTTTCGAACGATGTTTGCGAACAATATCGAGCGAAATTATTGAATTTTGAAGAAAATATCAGCGACGCATCTGCGAGCATGCATGCAAAAAAGTCTTGATTAAACGATGATTTTTTGTTTGCTTTTTTTTTTTGAAAAATCGTCGTATCGATACGAAGCAAAGCCGTCGTTGTCAATTGGAGGATTTTTAAGAAAAGCGCAATCGACGTACAAAACCGCGCATCTTATAGAATTGCCGAAATATCGTCCGGCATCCGGCCGCGTACACGTAACCGCGAGACAACCGTACAAGCGCGCACAGCGAGTACAAGCGTCGTGCAAAACGGACCGATGGAACTCGTGCGTCGCATACAGATCTGTATATGTGTAGATAAAGAGAGCACACTCACCGAGATGGCCGTTCTCGTAGTAATCCCCGTTGTCCATGCGGTGCTTCTTGAGCTGGTGCGCGTGGTGGCCGGCCGTCGCGGCCAAATGACTAGCGGCCAGGCTCAGGCTGACAGAGGCCCGCTTCGGTGGTCTCCCCGGCCTGGAGCTGTACAGTGGTAGAGAGTTACTGTGGTTAGGGACAGCCGTCGGCGGGGCAACGATTTGCCCCGCGCTGGGTGCGCGCGCGCGAGTCGCGCACCGCTATCTACGTCTAGATCGCGCGCAACCGGCTATGCAGTCGCGGTGGCTTTCCGTTCGCAAAGATTGTCGCGATGCAAAAACGAGCGCCCCCGGTCGGCCCGTCTTTCTCTCGGGAATCGCTGCCTTGGCTTTCGGCTTTTTGCATCGGGACAAATTGCGCACAAAAATCCGTATATATATATATATATATATATATATATATATATATATATACGAAAAGTTATCCGATGTTCTGTCCGATATTTTCTCGACTCTGATATATTTCGAGCTAAACGAACCTGTGTGCCCGTTCTCTTAGAGGCAATCGAAAAAATATTATCGCAGTATGACGATTTTTTCGGCTATTTAGTTAGAAAAAATGAATTATATGTCTGCGAGTCGAGAAAATAAACTAACAGATCATCGAAGGGACATATACATAGTTTCTAAAAATACTTAGGAGACGAATCCACATCGTCTATCGGAAAACCAAATATGATCATTAGGTTGGAGAATGTACTAAACGTTATAAAACAATTATTGCCAATTCTTTGTATTCTTTAAAGCATTTTTCATTCCACATTATTCTTAATTAAATAGGACATTTCATAGTAAGTAATTTTATATTACTAATTATATTTAATAAATTGTCTTAGAAAATCGTAGAAAGTGCAAAAAATGCAAATTATTGAATAAACATGTTTCACTAGAATCAACAAGATTTTCAATAATGGCGACGGATATCTACAATAATTTTGCTGCTAAATTTCAAATACGAAATTGTAAGACTGAATCACTATCAAGTTTACAGTCTACAATGATAGACTTTCTCTCATTGACTAGAGAATCAGATTAATGTCAATAACTTACATCAATTTTACGATCAAGATTTCAAAACTCTTAATTGTTAGAAATATATTTATCTGCGCGTAATTTTCATTACTAAATATTAAAATACATGATTATAGAATAAAAAGTTACTATAAAATAGTAAAACTTCCATGAATTAAAATCAATTTCATTTTATTGTTATTTAACTTAGTCATTGAAAATATATGATATTCTCTAGTTAGAAACAACGCAGTATATATTTTTAAAATATCACAGAAATTTTTAAACTGTACAAAACGTTATATATGATCGTGAAAATGAAAATTACTATTAAAAATACTACTAGATAACAGAAAATGAAAATAGCTTGATTTGAATAAAAGAGAAAGTACGAAACACGTGCTGCCATTTCTTTGCTAAATTACCTACATATTTCTCCTAATGTTGATATTTGGTTCTCCAGTCATTGAAGACTCTCCTTATTGTCGTTTTAATAATTATCCGCGTCGAGGTTATAAATAGTTCGAGAAGGAAGGACTCCTGCACAACTTTTACAAAGATATATTCATAAAATACAAAAACATAGTTATACATCTACAGTGCAATCTATTTATAACTTTTTAAAGTCATTATTATCTCGTAAGTTCGGGGCAAATTCATAGCAGAGGCAATTAAATTGGAACAACTTGTCCATTAAAAAAACGATAATATACTTATCAATAACATGACAAGTCGAATAGAAGCAAAAGACGCTGGCAATTTCAATGAAATTGCCTAAATATGATGTACACCTATCAAAACAAATCTGAAATTAAATATTATAATTCCAAAATTTATTTAACTTTTGGATTGGATTCGCTTATCTACATATTTCGTGTTTCATAAATATGATAAGAAATATCTATCCTTTCTGTATTTCGGATTATCGTAAGAATATTCACAAGTAACGATGGGCATACCGATTGTCGAAATTCTCTTACGGTAAAATTAAAAAAAAAAACTACGCATAACGAGCCATTACGAATGATTGATAACGAGAACAAGCGAATAATCGCCCCCCTCGCCAAGCATTTCCTATACGAATACACAGGGTAACGTCGGCAAAGTCCAAAGAGGTACCTGACGGCGCTCCCACACATTAAGCGCCACTCCGAGCGCGCGCACGAGAGCCTGCTCAACAGCATCCTCGATCTCTTCGCCAGAACGACGAGTCGCGGATCGAGCAGAAGATGGCCGGGCCGCGCGGTCGCTTCTTTCATATTTTACCGCGACGCGCGCGCCCACTGCCGTGTGCCCATACTCCACCCCCCCCCTCCCTAGTGCGGGGTCCTTTATTGTACGCGCAGCAGCGTACAAAAGAGAGCGCGGGGAAAATAACAAAAAAAAAACAAGGATAGAGAGAGAGAAAAAACGAAAGAAATCATCGACCCCTCGCTCTCGGGACCCGGGGAATTCGTTCGACCGGAGAACCTCCGATATGGCTTCCGATTCGCCGCTGTTGCTGCTGCTGCTGCTGCTGCTTCTGCGGACGATCGTGCTTGTAATATGCTCTTATACGCACCGATGAGATTTTTCTTTGGAGAACTCTTCGCGGCTCGAAGACCCACTGCATTGCTCCCCCCCCCCTCCGTCCCTCACTCTCGAGGGTTTTTAGACTTTTTTTTATTTCACGGGGGCATCGACTTGGGATAATGGGGTCTGTAACAAAATAATACGAGTCCATCCTTGCGGCAAAACTTTGGGGGTAAGTATACATCGGTTTCTCGGCTCGTGCGTTCTCGTTTAATACCCGATGTCTATCTAACTGCCGAAAGATTTATCGGACGAGTCGATGATTTTATATTTATAGTATTTCGTGTACACTTTTCTCCGTGTTAGCTGGTGTTGAATTATGTATCTGTTCTGTGAACAATTTTCATAATTTACTATATATTCGTGGAAATATAACGTAGTATATTTGAAAATGAACTGCAATTAATGAGAATTCATTATTTACCTCGCAAGACGGTTTAACTTCCAGGAGGAGCGGACACCAGGCTGTATGTTTTACGCTACCATGATCGAAAATCTCGAGCTTGTTTTAAAATAAAAATTAAATCGTATTCATCGGTAGTTTGATATGGGATGAGACAGCTAAATCAGTGATCCGAATTGTTCGTCAGAAACCTTCTTTGACATTCTCCTAGACCATGTCTTCCGTGCTCCAGTTACTTTTTTTACATACTCTTGTTTCAGCCTAAACTTTACAACGCGGTTTTTTTTGTCCCAGTATTAGACGTAACCTCGTTTGCAATTGTAATGTCTGACCATATACTTCTTCGAGGAACGTGAAAAGAAACTGTTTACGCCACTATACGTATGTGTATATTATTAGAATTATCTTAATTCATAGGATGATCATAGCCTTATGCACGAGAATGGACTTTTTATACCATTGTGGCGCGATAATAACACAATTCGGGGCAGCCGCTCCCTCTGCGGAGCGATTGCTATGTAAAACCGCGAAATCCTCGAAATGTTACGTTCTATCGGCGGGAAAAAGAAGAAGCGTAAAACAGGCCGCGATGTTACGTTGAATGCAACGTTGCAATTGTATAAGTATAATTGTGTAACTCTTATGCTGCACGCCAATGCACATTTTCGAAACGCTCGCGGATATTTTTACGTGCAATCCTTGGTAGAGGCAGAGGACGCGGACGCGCGACGATTTCTATAACCGCGCGCGCATCCCAGGCTCTCTTTCTCTCATGTGGTAGCGGCCTTGCATATATATATATATAACGCCCTGGCTGATCTCTTAAACCGCTTAGCTTCGGGTTACACCGAAAACACGCATCTGTACTCAAACGCTTATGTGTATATATATATATATATATATATATATATATATATATCACATTATAATGCACGCTCGTGCAGTTGTTTGCCTTCGATATACATGTATAGATATATATATATATATATATATATATATATATATATATATATATATATATATTGCGGCTGGCTTTTTGCCACATATATATACGTGTATATAGATATATACATGCATCACCGCCGCTGCACCGGAGCGCATCAGGAGCGTATATTTGTTAGTCGTCGAGGGGCGGTGTGTATATGCGAGTCCTTAGCGGGCGTTCCGGGCAGATCCAAGTGGAGTATATACGACGATACATATGTAGCGTATTGGTAAGAAATGATAATCGCTCATTGACCAGTGTTATTTAAAGCTCGTAAATTCCGAGAGAGAGAGAGAGAGAGAGAACGCTCTCGTTTCTTCGTTACCGCTGTAATTGTTGGGAGGGGAGCGCATTTCGAGCGCGTTTTAAACTGCCCCCCTGTGCCATTCTATTGGGGCAAGCCGTCGTTGGTCGGCTCTTTCTGCAGGCGCTTCAACTGTAAATCGGTAAAAATAACGATGAGGGACCGATGGTGTAATAATGCAATCCAGCCACTATATTATCGAGAGGTCGTTAAAGTTCCATATCCAAGTGAATCCAGTATACATTAAACATCTGCACTGATTTAAATACAGAACTCACAAATTAAATTAGTCTTTATGTTAAAAATGACCGAACTCTCGTCATAATTTTCCAAGAGTCTGAAGAAACTCGGAGGATAAGTTACGCGTGACATTTATTGAAAAATTCTTTCGGTCTACGTACAATGAAAAATATGTGAACGCAGAGTATGTACGTTGTATATATATGTTGAAATGTAGTACATGCAACAGCCTTGCTTCATAACGCATTTAAAGAACTGATTTAATTGAAAAGGTAAAAATACAGTGATTAGACGACAATGACACAACCCGTGTACCGATAACAGCTGCAGGATTCGAGTTAACGTCCAGATTCTCGGTACGTTTGCATTATTGTTACTCGTACTGTTATGCTGCTGGAAACAACACATCTACCAAACCATTTCAACGCATTTATTCCACAGTATGTCATCGGTGTAACACAATGATAGCACACCTATTGAACAATTTATAGAATAAAATTATTTTGTAGTACCGCGAAATGATTTTTGAGTAAAAATAAACTATAGGATATTACTTCGAGCATATGGGTGAAGAACCTAGTACATAGCGGATCGAAGCGAAAGAAATCGGATTCATCAATGATCCATTCGATATTCTTAGAATCGTAAACCAACGAGACTCGAGCGTATATAAATCATGAATTGCGCACGTCGACTCGGCCCATTTGAAAAATCGCGCACCGTACAAGGTTTACACCGGTATAAATAAGACCGTCGGCCCGAACCGAGCCGGGCCTGCGCGACAATGGAAAGCCACCTCCGCCCTCCCTCCATCCGTGCGCCCACGCACCGAAGAGTCGCGCCAAAGACAATCGTGTTATGCATATATACATATATTAATGCGCTCGTGGCCGCTCGCTCGAGAGACTCCTCTTTGCGCAAATGAAAATTATTCACCGGCCCCGATCGTTCGTTGCGAGGGTAATTATAACCGTATGCGCGCACGTACATCTCTACAAAACATGTATGTAAGCCGTTGTATATGCGCGCGCGAGCCTAGCACTGTTCGAGAGAATCGACGAGGACGATTGCTTTTATTTTCGGCCGATCGTTAGCCGCTTCCTCCTTCGGAGATTCAAGGCGTCCGTTACCGGGGGCCTACGCGCGTCCGGAATATACGTCTAGGCGCGCGTCGGAGGGGTGTCGACGGACGTAAATTTCGACGAGCCACGCTTCCGTCTCGGGTTCGCGAGTTTCCTGTGACCCGGCTCGGGTGAGCCCAGTCGCAGTTGGACGTGTAAAAATTTGGATCGAGGGATTGTCTACGACCATAGCACAATATGCCTCTATGTAAATTTGTATTAGGACGAGCTAGGAGGAACTTCGTAAAATTTTTGCATACTCGTCGAACGTGCGCGTTTTAAAACGTGGAGATCTTATTAAACGGAAAAATAATATCTCCGAGTGCACGCGCATTAGAAATATGCTTTATGTATAAAATCAACGATGAAAGACCAGCATGACTGATTTATCGGAACACGATACTGCTGGACGAATCTGCAGAAATCGAAGCGAGAATTTTAATTTGGCCGGCCATTATGCAGGGACAATTGCAGGATCGACTGTAAAACGAAGAGTTGCGGCATCGGCCGTCGGACGGAGGATAAAAATCAACCTAATTACAAAGTAAAAAAATAAAAATAAAAAAAAATCATACAGAGGGTATAAATTACGCGAGGAAGCCTAAACGAAACGGCATTCTAAGAGACACGGCCGTAAAGAGAAAACTCTCGGTCAGAGAGGCAGTCGGGGAGGAAAGGAATGCGAGAAACGACTCATCTGTACTGCGCGCGAGCGGCAATGCATTGGCGAAGCGCGCCGGATTTTTTGAAAGGCGGCAAGAAGAGTAGGGGTGGGGAGGGGAGGAGAGTTAAAGAAAGAGTCGGTCGCGGGGAGAGAAGAAGCTGCGCTCGCGCGCGCTTCTCTAATGCCGCTCGCGCGTATGCAATAACTCGCGGATTAGCAGTAAAAATCGCGTGCGAACCGAGCGCGCGCGTTAACTCGCGCTCGCGGGAAGCCAAATAGCAAAGCGCAGAACTAACCTCCCCCTTCTGTTATACATATATCTTTCTCTCTCTCTCTCTCTCTCTCTCTCTCATTCTCTCTTTCTCATTCCTTCTGTTTGCCACTCGCCCCTCCTCCCGCTCTGTCTCTTCTTTTCTTTCTCCTTTGGTAAAACGCAGCCGGCGCGTAGGACCGGAGCCACGATTCTCCTCCTTTAATGACCACGGTCAGCGCGTATATATATATATATATATATATATATATATATATATATCGCTGCTCACTGCGCGCGCACGCGCATGGAATGAGAGGGAAAACATGCATTATATTATATATATATATATATATATATATATATATATATATATATATGTGTGTATATATATATGTATATGCATGTATAGTTGTACAGTCGGCACTGTAAGTACGCAAGTAATATGTACATACTGCAAAAGATGCGGGAGAATTTACCGAGAACCAGTCGTAGAAAGATATATACATATATACATATACAAAGATATATAGATATATACATACGCATACCACGCGCGATTTTGTAGCGACAATTCGGATATGAGCAATTCCATTGGCTTTTATTTACGAGTCATAGAAATCTCGTACAAATTTTGTGACTACGTTTCGGCAATGTATATTCCGAAATTCAAATGCCTGTACCAAAAATAAAAATTTTTTTATACTAACTTAGAAAATAAATTAGTCATTCGTTGTATATCGTTTAAATATGCTACAATTTATTCCACAACACTATAATTTCAGTAAATTAAGAAAAATATTTCATCGATTGATTTAAAAATTGTATTTTGCATATCTGAAGACACGAGTGACATTGACGAGTGTGGTATGTCTAAGAAGGGGAGAGCATGACGTTCGAACGACAAATCTTCGATCCAAATGCAAGACAGTAATCGCGATTACCTCCAAATTGAACTCCTTAAAATTTTAAAAACTAATTCAGTTTCAAATATCCATACTTTTTTCAGACAATTTGTAATTCAATTGGATATAATGTGCAGCGAGAGAAATTTTTGTGTCGATATATCGAAACCCTTGCGTTTGTCATCGTATTAGAAAAAAAAGAATTTTTAAAGTCAAAAAAATAAAGAAGTGGACTTATCGATGTGAAATCGTCCGAAATTCAACGGTTAACTTCTTTTCAGAGATAGTATCATTAGAAGCTACTCGATTGTAATCATATTTTATTTCAATTTGGAATAGCAAAAGTAGAGGTAAAATTGGAAATCTTACACTAGGTACGCAGTATATCCATTTTACTTAATAGTCGGAACTAAAAAAGTAGGATATTTTGGGAGTGGAGGAGCGTTCATCCTCAAAATTTACAGAGCTCGTTGTCGAGCTAAGCAAACCTACCTCGTACAGCTTGAGTTAAATTCATCGCCCATATTTCTTGCTCACCTTATGTAAGTATGCAAATGTATCAAACGAATAAGTTTTCGCCGTACATACGTACTTTCTAATTTTATCCGTGTACACCGATAATGCGAACAAATGTACGTATATAATTCAAGTACTCTTGTTAGGGATCGATCATCGATACTAATATCGACTCGGTAATTGAAGCACACAGAATAACGTTTGATGTCCAAAAACAAAAAATGCAACTTCAATTAGAACGTTGTCTCTGTTATTTTCGCACTCAAGTCGTCTCATTTTGATTCGATGCGATTTAATAACAATTTTTCTGTTGAATTTGATTGAATAATTGCTTCATTTCAATAATTGAAGTCCACGTTATCATTTTCAAAGCTCATGCTTCCATATTTATTAATATTTAGTACGCAGCCTAGATTAATTTTAGTTTGCACATTGGTCACTAAAATATGAAATATCAATAGCTTGATTTTTTTTCTATTGAAATTTCATACTCTAAAGCGAAAAAAAATCCTTCAAAGTGAAACTATAAGGGTGAGAATCTTAAAAACGAGATAATAAGTACGTAGATAGATTAATTATTATTATAATTAAGTTAATTCGTATGATTTCAGATCGCGTAATTAAATTTTATAACGTGTGAGAAGTGCAGTAAGCTTATGAATCGAAGTCGCGTTAATTAATGAAGAATTGAAAAATGAAAAATGCCAGGATGGAAATAATATGCAAAAGTAGCTCCCATAAAGGCGCTCCTTCGCTCGGAGGAATTTAATTAATTCCCCCGGCCGATTGGCGGCAGTCGAAGAAATGCGCGCACGAGTCTTGTACACACATATGCATGTATACGCGCATGGCTACGCGCACGCGAAATCTGTACACGCCGATTTCTGCGTTACACGCGCATCGCGCGCGGAACGGTAATTCTGCCTCCCATTAAATCTCCAATTATATCGGAAAATTGAAAGCTCGATTAATTAATTCCTAAAATTAATCGAGCTATTCAATCGATAATTCGATCTAGCCCGCCCGTGGAAAGAGAAAACCCGCGCGTGAATTCTCATTCCTGTGTACGGGATCGTCCCGTGAACATCGATCGTTCAGGCTTTCGGATCGGTAATAGGCAGGTGCAGCCGTATACGAAGAGCGTGGCCAGTTTCGAAAATTCGACCAAGTTTTCTTCGAAGGCTGTCGATCGGGAGGCATTGAAATCGAAAGCACGGACGGAGAATCGGATAACGATCCGAGGACAATCGAGATAGAAGCGTCGACCGCGGTGGGGGAGGATTTCACAGTTGGTCGAAGATAATTTGTCGAGCGCGACAGCGTACGTACGCTCTTTATGCTCGCTCTGATTTTCGATCGGATCGAACGCTGTCTTGTACGTTCACCGGTATGAACAATCGTATTTGCGGGACACCTTTTACATGGAAGAAAATCTCGCACGATTCCCACACGGATACCCGCGATACTTCTCAGCTCGGCTCTTCGGAAGCCAATCAGCTGACTGCCGCCGATCAAAGGAGGCCCGCTCCGCAAAGAAAAAGTCCTATTTATTCGTTGGCAACGTAATTAATCAATTACGCCGGAGAAAATGATCGGACGCGCGCGCTCCTTCTTTACCTACAGATATCTATATATAAACGCGATCCGATAGAGTAATTAATTTGCACGCGGGAGTCGAGACTTCGCACACGGACGCGCACATAGAGCGCGAGCGCTAATTTGCCCCCGCGAGAGCCGGGAGGCCGATTAAAAAAGCAGCGGAGGCAAATTAGACGGAAAGAGGAGAATCATTGGTATAATGTAAGAGAGAAAAAGGGACGGGGATGGGAGGAGGGAGGAGGGGGCATTAATTTCTTTCAACGCGGCCGCGATCTGTCAAGCGCGCGGGGCGTTTGCACACCGGGGCTTCGAGCGTTGAGCAAGGGGGCGGGGGTAAGCGTAAGCCCTAGGCCAACTCAGCGGCAAATTGCCGCTGTATATGTGTGTTTGTGTGTGTGTGTGTGTGTATACATTTAGATAAGCGTTATTACCTGCAAAAATATTCTTCCCCCTTAGCGCGGCGAAGAGTGGCGATACATAACGTCGGCCTACCCCTCCCCCGCGCGGATACAAGCAGCGCGCACGGTTTTCATATATATATATAAAATACACGCGCCACTCCCACACCTCCTCCTCCCCCTCGCCCCTTCCCGCGCGCTTATGCCCGGCGCGCATGCGGGCATACGTATGATGGTCTCGAGGAGATTCCGTTTGACGCGCGCGTCTCTGGAACGTGTAATCAGATGCGCGCGAGCGGGACGGGGGAGAGACGGAGAGACTCGCCAGCGCGCGCCTCCACGAGCCGATTATATTTTCACCATACGTGTGTGTGTGTGTGTGTGTGTGTGTGTGGTGTGGTGTGTGTGTGTGTGTGTGTGTGTGTGTGTGTGTGTGTGTGTGTGTGTACGTATGTATAGGCGTACAGTACATACCACATTGCGCGGGCCTGCGGCCGCTCGGAATCGCGGTGTCTCGCGACTTGCCTCTGTTGTTTTCCACGGAAGCAGTCTGTCATCCCGTGCATATAGACACGTGTTTATATATATACATATATATATATATATATATATATATATATACACACACACACACACACACACACACCACACACATATATATATATATATATATATATATATATATATATGTAATATAATTAAGACAATTAAGCAGCGCGCTATAAATCACACTAGGCAGTTGCTCCATCTACGTAATATTCTATCGCGACCCGAACATCTCTTTCTATTCTTAATATTTATATAGTGCAACTATTTTCGCATACCTCCTTTTTTACCCCCTCTTTGCTTCGCTAATGCATACCTGCCGTGTTCTTCTTTTAATGTATTTTTTATTTTTTCATTTTTTTATCTTCTTGCTAAAGCATCCAGAGCAGGTGACTCTCTCTCTCTCTCTCTCTCTCTCTCTCTCTCTGTCTCTGCGCTCCGTTAGGCGCGGCAAAAGCCGTGGAGTCGCAATTATTCTTTATTATTCACGTCGCTCGGCGTATACAGACTTTGTTTCGTAATTATTACAGTGGAGGCGGTTAATCATGATGGGGTTGATGCAATCTGGGGAATTATCAAGAATTAACTGGGAAACGTTGTATCAAATCTCGATGAATAGCTGCGCGAGACTGCGCGTACTGACACGATTTGATGATTGCTGAATTATTAATGAAATAACGAAGCGGGATCTAATGGCCATATACGCTGTTGATTTTCAAGTTGAGAATGGCAAAGGCGCTGATTTTGGACCTGATTATGGCGCGTTGCGCACGAGCCGTGGCATGAAATCTTAAAAGGCGAATTCCGACGATCCACGTACCAGGACCGTACATGTAACGTACATATGTATATATAAAAAATGAGATTGCAAAAATCATTCTATTCCGCTACTCGATCTCGAGGAGAGGGTTACTTTTTGTTCTCAAGCCCAGGTTCTTCGGTATGAGCACTCCGTGGAACAAATCGGTAAATCCGACACCTTACGCCTCTCGCCGTCTCCGTCTCTATATCTCGGCGCTCGCTTTAAAACCGTCCTCGACGCGGCTTCTCACGCGCTCTTGAATCTCGAGGCGAGTCCCTTCCTCGCCAACTATTCTATCTGCGTTCGCATCTCGCGCACCGCGTTTCTTTTCGTTCGAGGGCAATTCTCGCCCCCTTGAACGTGCTCTTCCTATCCGCGCGTGCATTCGCCAGTGCAGATGGTACCAGCGCACCGATTAGCCATATTCCACGTTGCATTATTTCGTACGTACGTAGAAAACGGCGTGAAAAGTTGAGATTTCAGTTGGGTAACTGAATGCACTAGAATTTAGAGTCTAATATATCTATAACTAATTTTTAAAAGCATTTATAGATGTAGAGAATGTACATATGCAGTACATTTGTAAAATAGAATAGGTTTATATATAAACTCATTTATCGGATAGTATTTGGAATTCTTTCGGGATTTTACTATCATTTATTATCACGAGTAATAATTATATATCGGCAATGGTAAAGGAGTAATAAACAGATTATAAACTGTACTTTTATCGAATCTTGTGAATTAAATTAATAAATAGTTTTGTCGGTCTAACAGTCTTTACAATATAATAAATTCTACTACAATAATGACCTCAGACTGACAGACGTCCTTCTTTATCATCACCACCGTAGAATTTCAAATGGAAAATACTATTAGAAACTATAAAATAAAGATTAAATTAAATTAAAAAATTAAAATTAAAGTAAATATACTATATTCTGTGTTAGTAATGGACAATATGACTATCTAAATAATTTAATTTAAAATCATATATGACAAATAAGATAAGAAAAGTTTTAATTAAAAAAATGAAATAATAATGTTTGCAAAAAGTTCTGAAAAAGTGTATGAAATTTTAAAGTTATTAATATAATTATGAAAAGCTATATTGTTTATGTTTCGCACTAATAAGCCACTTGTCGGACTTATTAGGAATTGGAATTTCAGAATATTAATATTTTACTTGCGCACAGAAATTAAATGAAAAACTATAAATGTATTGATCATGTTTAATTTGAATAATTTTTCGTATTTCGAAATCGAAATCAAAAGTATTTCATGAAAATGAAAATCTTATTGATTCTATTACTCAATAAATTAATTGGTATAAGATATTTGTACTCTTGTTCATAAAAATGAAAAATTGAAAGAGTCACTATATATATATTGGAAAAACGCGTGAAATGATATACCTCAAACGTAGATCATCTGCTTCAACGAACGGTATCCGATAAGAAAGAAAAAGGCGTGAAAAATTATGTGCTTTTTAATATGTATATACACATATAATCCGTCGGTCGTTTTCCGCGTCCCACTTTTTTCAGCCACCGTCATTATATATGGTTCGATAAAAACCAGGCGCGCCCGCATACGTGTGCGTGTGTGTGTGCACATGTGGCGCGGGGACAACGCGGAGTTGGCGGCAGGGTCGGGAGGTGTTTAGCTCGAGAGCGCCCGAAAGAACAGCGGCGCGCTTAGACGAACGCGTGCGCCTATGCAAATTTCCATTGATTGGCCATAAAGAACGGGGCAACGCCGCGCCGCGACGTTCTGCGCCCGGTGTATATACACATAGGTATCGATTTTACGTCCTTCGCAGCGAACGCGCGGATACGCGACGGCCTCCTGCATTTTTACACACGCCCGCCCGGCTATATTATTATTAGCCGTCGACAGCGCTGCGCGATTTTTCGTATATAATTGTATTTTTGTTCTGTTTTGTTTTATTATGTTTTTTGATTTTTTCTTTTTGATTTTTTCAGAATCATTCGCCACAGATCCGCGAAGAGATCTAAAGATCGAAAGAGAGCCAAGAATCGCTCCGCGCCTATATCGCATGGCATATCTATATATACGCATTTATATTTATGTACGTGCGCGAGCGCGGGAGGTAGGAGGGAGGGTATAAAGTGAGGGACGAGCGCGCGGAAAGGGCCACGCGCTCATAAATTGTCAATTTCGAAGTCAATTTGCCCGGACGTATATACCAATCGACTGCCGGTTAATTTCAAGGTGAATTGTGTCCAATATGGGTATATTATTAATGGCCCCTGGAGCCAAAGCGGGAGTTGTGCGTGCGCATGTGTGTGTGCGGGCCGCGCCGCGCACTCGCATCGCATATACGCTCGAGCCGCAGTAAAGGAGGAGGAGGATCCGAGCGGCGTAGCCGCGCGCGCACGGCAAAAGAGGAGGGGGGGGTTCGGTGCTCCAAGTGCCGAAGGGTTGCGCCAACCCCATTTTCGCGCGCTCTGCGTCCGAAGTCATTGCTCGGGGGTTGAGAGGGTGGGCGGAGGACGCACGTGCAGCTCGCACAGCAGGCCGTTCTCTGACGACCGAATACGCCTCGCGTTGCACTCGCGAACCGTTGTACCGCAGTGTTCCGAAACCGCGCGATGTAAGCCCAACTGTTGGCCATTACGTCGTTATCGAGTGCATATAATTGCAGTGATTACTGCGACGTGCGCGTTTGTTTTTTTGTTTTTTTTTTTGGTTTTGTTTTTTTTTTAATATCCTGCTGCATATGGACGACAAATGCTGTACGTCAACGACATATCTGATTTATTCTCCAAATTAAAAAACTACCCGAGTACAAAGAAATAGTAAAAGTTTCAGTAGTAAAAGTTCACTATTTCTCACACGAGGAAAAATTATTGAAAATTATTTAGAAAAAATTACAATATTCTGCAGTAATTATATCAAAGACTGTGAAAAATGCGACACTTTTTAAAATAGTTTATAAGTATCAAAGTAAAATTTCGGCATTAAAATTTACCTCGTAAAATTCATTAAAAACTACCTTAGGCCTTTACATTTTTACAGTTTTTAATCAAATTTTGGCGCGACATTGTAATTTTTATTACGAAATTCCTTACCGTTTAACAGTTATACAATTACGACCGATACTATATATAAATTGATCTATGTCATAAGAGCACCTTTTTTATTTAACCTTTTTTAAACAAACATAAGAACAAAATGAAGTTTGTTATTTATTATTATTATTAAGAATTTGTTATTTATCTCCGTTATCTTTATCTATGTCACTTAGAGAGCAAGATATTGTCGTATTATTTTTGATCGAGAAGCGATAAACATGCGTAAATTTTTAAAGTATAACATACTAACAGTATACTGTGAAATTGTTCAATACTACATATATCACTGTTTAATATCTTATCCATTATTCCAATGAACAAATTATTTACACCACTCGCACAAAAGAATTACAATTGGAATAACAATCACACCTATATTATTTTCGAAATTCCTAGTGAATAATATAGTTTGCAGATGATCTTTCATATGAGATAAATCATAAATCCATTTACTCGTTATAAAAAGAAAGAAAACCATCAACTGTAGTATGTTATTTACGAATTTATCGAAAACGTAGAACCATCGTATAATAAGGATGGGGGGGGGGAGAGAGAGAAAGCGAGAGCCTGCGGACATACATCGGTCGAAACGCCGAAATCCTCGGATCGCGCGCCCCTTTCGGTCGAGCGTCCGGTCACGCCTGAAGGAGCGCCACCCCATGATCGCGCGACTAGTTAAACGTGTTTCTGTAAACGCCTCCACTTTCGTCCCACACCTCTTTCGCTAGCCTCCCCCCCCAAATCCTCGTTGTTATATTTTATTCTTTTCGCGTTTCCTACCGTTATTTATATTATTATAATCAATGAGTCTGGTTGTGAATATATAATAATAATTATTGCTCTATGATACAGTGAATGAGATACAGAGAGAGAGAGAGAGAGAGAGAGAGAGAGAGAGTGGAGAGAGAGAGAGGGAGAAGGAGAGAAAGGGAGGCACACACAGAAGAGAAAAAAAAAAGCTTAGTAAGTGCACATAGAGAGGCAGAAATATTCCAAAGCATCGATGCACGCGACAATTATTATATTATCTATCCCTCCCGGTACGATATTGCACATTCTTTGACGAATGTGGCACAATTGTGTCGATCTAAGGTGAACAAAGAGAGTGAGAGAGAGAGAGAGAGAGAGAGAGAGAGAGAGAGAGAGAGAGAGAGAGAGGGAGAGAGGGGAAGAGAAGCCGCGATATGTTCATTATGTTATAGAGCGAGCGAGCAACCGAGCGACCGTTGCGCGTTTTATATCTCTACCTCTGTACCTCGAAATTGCACTGCATGCGTGTGCGCGCGCGCACGCATATACGCACATTCGCGCCGACGCGGACAAGCCGAGGCAAGAGAGGAGAAAGAAATATGAATAAAAAGGTGGACGTAGGGAGCGCATAACGAGCTTACCGCGCGTTCGTGAGACTTGGGCAAGAATGGTAGGGAGGGGGGAGGGTAAAACGGCCGTCAATGAAACGTCAATGCAGTTTCGATGACTGGCGCGTACGTCGACGACGCGCTCGATCCGCGCGATTTTACTCAGGATACCCCTCGATTCGCGGGGAAGGAGGATCATGTTCTGTTTTCTTCTCCTCAAAGTCATATTATACACGGTAGAATCGAGATCGAACGTTTATTTCATTATATATAAGCATACGTGTGTAAGTGCATGCGTGCACGTGTGTGTGCGCGTGTGCGCTCGCTCGCGCGCATGCGTGTATATGTATTCATCGTTTTGTCGAATCGAACGGTAAATTATTAAAGTTTCGCTCGAATCGTATATAAATTGCGTACCCCCGTTCAATTATTGTACTCGTAACTTTTGCTCTGTCATCGAGATCTCCCCCCCCCCTCACCCTTCCCCCTCGCCCCGTATCAGTCGGCGTATCGCGAGCGCAGCGCGCTTGAGCTTCGATAATTTAATTTCATTTATTTCAAGAGCTCCGAGCTGCACGCACCTGCCTATATAAATGCACCATTTGCATTCGAATTTCGAGGGCTGGGCGTACGTGCGTGCGTGCGTGCATGCGTGCGTGAGTGAGTGAGAGCGCGAGCGCGGAAAAACAACGCCGGCATATGGCCTCAAAAACGGCACATTTAAATTCAAAAATATGCCTCGTAAAAGAGTCGCCAGTCGTATTTCAATTTTTTTTTTCGAAATTGATTGTTTTTTAGCTTTTTTTTTAAATCTACTTGAAAACTCCAACGAACTCTTCGTATTTCATAATGATCGATTTTTGGAATTAATATTTAAAATTTTTTTGCACAAACTTAAACGTAACAGAAAGAAACAATTATATCGTCAGAGCGTCGCGTAATTTCAACTTTTTTTCCAGCCGATGGATTCTTCGTCGTTCCGATCAAATCTATAACTAAGTTAGATCAAACTATTTAAAAATAAGCACTCGTCAAAACAGTAAAAATTCGAACGGTGTTCACCGACCAATTTCGATTTCTTTCCAACATCACCCACGACTTTTCTTCGCCCTGTCTCTTTTTATATATAGCACTTGTCTCCACGTCTCCCCTTCCTACTTTATCGCCCCCTCTCGTAAAGTTTCGTCGCTTGCGATTCTCGTCATAACAACGACTTCAATTTTCGTCAAAAGTCTCTCGTCGTTATCGTCACTTTTGAGTTTCTCTCTCTCTCTCTCTCTCTCTCTCTCTCTCTGTCTTTGCTCCCTCTCTCACTCCCCCCTTCACTACATCGCCTGCCGACTTATAGAACGCGACGTCGGTATATAAGCAAGAAGAATAAAAATGAAGAGTCAGGCCTCGATTTCTCGCTTTATAAACTTGATTGTCGCGATGCCGACCGACCGGGTAAAACTACTTCGTCGGCCATATTCCCGATGAATTTTCCAAATTATAAATTTTTACGATCCGCTCGCCCCCACTCTATCTTTATCTCGACTTTTATTTTTCTCGTTCTCTCGTACCTCCCTCTCCCGGCCCTTCCATATACCTCCGCTCCCATCCCTCGTGCAAAAGGGCGGACTGACCCCATGGAAGCTCCGGGCATCAGTCAGATTGGATTTGTCCGATTTCACGCTCCGAGCGGAATATCCAGGGCCGCCGGCTGGTGCAGCCTCCCCTCCCCCCTCCAAGCCGCGTCGATTTCCTACCGGAGTGCGTACGATTCCTTTCGAATTCGATCTATGTTTTATTTCATTGAAGAGCGCGGCGCGTATGTGCGCGCATGCATGCTCCATCGGGCGTAAACATTACCCCGAAATCGGAGATGCGCGGCTCGCGGCGTTTATGGAGTATGTAACAAAATTTTTATCCCTGATACGTGCTTAGCCGTTTTCTCGGCGCCCCGCAAGTCGACCGTTTCACGGAAAGAATTTGCCACGCCCGTGCAGATATTTTCTATCTTTTCATAAATGTACTTTTTCTTTTCTTTTCTTATTTTTTTAAAATCTTCAAATTTACATCATATTTATATAAAAATTAATATCGATGCGTGCCTATTTTTACGACTTGAACTAAAGTTTATACGACAAGTAGGCACGTGTAAATGAGCTAGAACTCGGCCAATTCATTCTGCTTTAGAAGATCAAAAGCAAAGCGCTTATAAGTCTACTTAAGCCTTCGGTATAAGGCGAGTCTTCCGCTCCATTCCTTTATCCGCTCTCTTTCCGTCTCTTTCTCGATCTCTCCCTTGCGACCTAAAAAAATCCTAGCATATATATAAAGAAGGATAAAAAAAATCTCACCCTTCCTAAAAGGTTGCGCGAAGATAAGTGTACAGAAAATAGGAAGAAAGTGCAACGAGCGTGAAAGATGCGATTTCATCGCTTTCGCTCCCGTGCCCGAGTCCTTCGTTTCTCTCTTTCTCCCCCCCCCCCTCTCTCTCTCTCTCTCTCTCTCACTCCCACGCATCAGTCATCGGCGATAAAAAAAAAGAACGAAACCAACGAGCGAGGAAAAGAGCGCGCGCGTGCGCAGAGGCTGCTACGCTCCCCCTTTTGCCCGACTATCGCCTGTGAGCGCGTATACGGAAGGAATATTTTCTAATAAGTACAATGTAAAGCCAATGGTGGGGAGAAGAGAGAGAGAAAGAGAAAGAGAGTACAGGATTGGTGTGTACAAAAGAAATTTCTCCCCCTCGTGCCCCCCCCCTCCGTCCCTCTTGCTCGCATGGAGCGGAACCAAAGGTGGAAAGAGCGATCTTCGTGGAAGGGGGGGGGGGTGGAGTGAGAAAGAGAGAAAGAGAGATAGAAAAAAACCGAGAGACTTATCTTAGTAATATTGGATTAAAACTTATGCCTCTTTTCGGTCTCGCAATATGTTATTTTTATTGCTTTGTGGCTTTGCATAATATTCCGATGGGGTGGCGCTGGGGATCGCGAGCTAATTTTAATTTTTACGCTCGCTCCTCCGCCACTCCGCTGGCTCTTGCCCCGCGCTCCGAGCGATGTCAGCATCGAATAAATGACTATGATTCTTTATTTATTTATGCAACATCGCCGTTGTTCGGCTTCTGATTTGTTAACGATCAAATGATCAAATGAAAATAACGATCGAAAGCAAATAGCGTCAAGCTTTTATACTATATTTCAAATAAGTACAATAAATACGAGATGTGAATGGAATAAGGAACAGGAACTGAGTATTTAGTAAAATAATTAAAATATTTTAGTTAGTTCAAAAATGAAAAAGTTAACG
Organism: Sycobia sp. Sy_11; assembly: GCA_018907035.1. Lineage (NCBI taxonomy): Eukaryota > Metazoa > Arthropoda > Insecta > Hymenoptera > Epichrysomallidae > Sycobia > Sycobia sp. Sy_11. The sequence continues at coordinate 635,018 of JACCIC010000073.1, read as the reverse complement.
GTAAAAGAAAAAAAAAGTTTGAATAAAATAAAGGAAATTAGATACTGATAAGAAGCAGAATGTTTTTCTAGTACCTTATGTACCTGAAATTTTAAGTCCGCTCATTCGTTAATTCGTTCATTCGCAATTTTTCAAAACCCTCGTAATAACCGAAATGACAAGCGGTTATTCAAAAATTGTAAAGAGCGAGTACACGAAATCTATGGAATACAATGTGTTAGCATAACAATAAAAGTGCATATCAAGGGAAGGAATCGAAAGGGTACGGTAATTCGAGCCAGACAATAAGAATGAATTTATGCGTTACTTTTGTAACGTAATCGCAAATCTCGAGTCCCGGGTATATAGTTGGGATAAAAAGTCATCGTTTTAAATTGCTACATAGAGCTTGATTGTATATAGATATGTCCGAGCTCGATGTATCCGTATTATTATTCTGAAACAATGTAAGTCCCGCGAAAGCCATCTAGAAATTAGGATTTTTATTCAGTTCTATTATTTATATAATGTTTATATTATATTTTAATACGTCTTGAAATAATAGAAATTGATACGAAATATTTTTATTAATTATCCTAAGATTGCTTTTGGTAATCTTGCTAACGAATGACCATTGAAGAAACCACATCGAGAATGAAAAATAATCCAAAAAAATATATACGATTCAAAGGTCAACAAAATTATATTATATCTTTATATATTATATCATTATTATTATTCGCTCATAAATTATTCATAAATCAGATGAAACGTAACACGTACAAAACGTAATTTTTTTTATGAAAAGGGCAAAATATAAATATATGAGAAAAACTGAGGTAAGTCTGGTGTAAAGATAGGGTGATTATGAAGAATCTTACGGATATGTCAGGTGCGAGGTAGGGGAGAGATGTAAAATGTCTAAACAAAGTCTTTAAATACTTTTGGAATGGCCCTCGATCCCGCGACCCGACGCGAAACCGTTGCTGGGAGGCGAGCCAATCGAGTCCCGGACAGCTGCCGTGCTGCACCGAGGCGCCGAACGCTTATTATAGACACTTAGGCATTACAATTACGAGATCTCGCTCGCCGCGCGCACTCGCAGTAATCCCTGAGCTTTTTGCCAATTACTCCAACTACGCTCGATCTCGCCGGTTTCTCGCCGGAAATATAAATGAACAGGGAGGGAGGGGGGAGCCGCTCAAGAGCTCGCGCTTTCGCGTATCGAGTTCTAATTGAGAGATCGTTACACTCGCGAGGCGTTTCTGCTGCGGTGTAATTACCGCGATTGAGTTTTATTTTTTTTTATATTTGAGTCGTATTACAGATGGAAACGATCGAAATCCATCGATCTAAAATTATCTCTCGACTTTGTTGTCTTTATTCGAATTTTCAAACGTACTTTAGTCAAATTTCAAACAATATTTTATTAATTCACGGAGTCTGAATATTTAATGGGAACTTCAAATTATGAAATTTGTCTCAAATTGTTTGCAATTACTCAATTACAAAGCTCATCGTAAATGTATACAATGTATCGATCGGATCGGTGCAATTCGATTATGGCTCAAGAAAAGATTTTATTGTTTCCCGAAAAAGAATAAAAAGAATGAAGGAATAAAGGAATAAGGCAGGCCGACAGATGGACAGACCTGGCGAGGACGGGATGGAGGGAGCAGGGAGGGGAGAGAAAAAGAAACTTATAGAACGGGGCGCGTTCTCTTAATTAACAGGTGCCGGTTCGCTCCGAGGAATTATCATTCGGAGGATCTTTGATGTTTATTGTCAGTCGAGAAAGTGTAAAATATGATGATAGATGCGCGAGCGGGAGCGCGGGCCCCGCCACCGCGGCAAAGTCTATCATTTCGATGCTCGCGTGCGCCAGAGGAATACGCTCGAGCTGAGTATACCTATATGTGTATACATATATATAAATATGCACGTGTGTGGGTGTACGAGCATGTGTATATACGATCACGCGAAAATGGGAGAAACAGAGGGGGAGGTGAGAGAAAGAACAATGACTTCGCCGTAAATTTCTCGAACGAAAAGGAAGGACGCTCGATGCGCGATATATATATATATATATATATATATATATATATATATATATATCTCACACAGAGGTAAAGCGACTTCTTTACACTAAATTAAAGAAGCATATCCTTTTGCCACATACAGAAGAAAAAGAATTTTGCCAATGCTCTTATTGCTACTCTATATCTGAAATTCATTTTTTATGATCATCGGATTATTACAAATGATACACACACACACACACACACATGTATGTATATATTAGCTGTAAATGCTTGAAACTGCGCGTACGCGAGCGTGCGATTTCTCGTTTGATTTAATTAGCATGCCTACTTTGTTCCCTCCTCCTCTCTTTCTCTATGTCCCGACCCCTATTTAGCTCTCTGATAGAATTCATTTATATGTAACTTTGTATCTATGTAGTTTTCCCCAGTGAGCATGATGGATTAAAAATTTTAATTACCAACTGAGTAGATTTACGTATAAAAGAAATGCATTTGCTCGAATAAATTAAAATTTTAATTCGCTCGCTCAGCGCGGCATAAATTGAAAAACTACGACTGCTGCTTCCCCATATATCCACTTGAACTTGATTTATGAAGTTCGCTTATTATACGCGATGCTCCTCCACGAATTATAATTAAACTGTAAATCCAGACCCTAATTTTCTTATCGTTGCCATCTTCCTTTATCGTTAGCTAATTCGTTGAATATGATATGGCGAATGGATTGCAGCGTGCTCTACCGAGCTCTGCTCGGTTTATTACTGCATTTCTTTGCAGGTGCATCGCGCGTTTCCTAAGATTATATACTGTATTATGTACGTCTCGTGTAATTGAATTTCTAGAATTATTACTCGAAAAAAATTAACAGAGACATTAAATTCAATGCCCCGATCATAATAGACGACTGGGAATTAGAGTCAAAGTCATTAAATCGCGGAAAAGTACGTACAACTGTATTATTATATAATAAATTCGTGTACGAATATCTGAAGAAGCACTACATTATGCAGTTCGTATGACAAGTATTCGCGTATAATTTATGGATTTTACATAATCTATAGTCGTACACGCAGTATATGTCTATACTATAGACAAATTGAAAATAACAACAGTACGTAGCTTTCAAAATTGAGCTTCTCGCGTACATATATACATATGAGTACGTATATACAGGAAACGTTTCGATTCGATAATCGTTAAATCGAAACGAGCGTGAAATTCTCCGATACAAAGCTCGTAAAGCTCCGTAGAGAAGAAAGCTTTTTGTCCACCCCATCCCCATATCTGCCCTTTCTCTCCCCTCCGTCTCTCTCTCTCTCTCTCTCTCTCTCTCTCTCTCTCTCTCTCTCTCTCTCTCTCATTTCAATATTTGCACGATAAATCCACGCTGGTTTTTACGACGAGTACCCGCGGAATAAACAAATAAGCGCAGTTAGAGGCGCACATATATATATATATATATATATATATAGGCGCGCAGTACTCGTGCGCGTTGCGCTTTTACGAGCTCGAGAGAGGCAGGAGCGGACAGACGTACAAACGAAAACAGCGAGCGCGGGCACGAGAAAGAGAGAAAGAGGTAGGAAGGAGGGATGGCGAGATGAAACGCATCAGATGTGTCCAACTGTCCGATCGAAACATGATTGCTCGAAACGGGGCGAGAGGCCGAGTGCGGGGGCGGGTGCACGAGGCTCGGGGCAAGAGAGTCGCGGGGGAAGGTCGACGGTTAAAATTTTTTATTGTTCATAAATTAACCCCTAGTCCCGGGCGAAATCGGGGGAAGGGAGAGAGAGAGAGAGAGAGAGAGAGAGAGAGAGAGAGAGAGTTCGTGTTTTTTTCCGCCGTAATTTATCTTCGAGGATATTATATATCTCGAGAGTCGCGATTTCCATCGATTCGGTCCTTTTTTTGGCGTCAATTTTTAAATTCGAGCACGGGCCATTATAAAGCCCGCAGTGCGCGTCGCTACCGTTCCATAATATACGAATGATTCGATGCGTCGAAATGCACTTAACGGGTGTAATAAAAAAAATTAGCTCGCTTTTACGCGCAGGCGTTCCGAATTCAATTAAAAAATAGCATTTTATTGCAATTAAATATATACACAGACCGCTTATATTCTATGCTCTGTGTCTCCCGCGCGCATCCGAGGATTCTTTCGGCTCGGTTTCGAACTAATAAAAGGTATAATTTACGACTTCGTTATATGAAATAAAAGCAATTAAATTAAACACTGTTGCAGTAAATAGATTCGAGTCGTTGCTGATGGTAAATCAGAGTATTATTCAGTAGCGTATACGAGGCTTTAATTGCCAATTTGTTTCGATTAAATTATAATAGATTATCTTGCGTTTGCAGCGCTATCGATTCTTTCGATCGAAATAAAAATCTCAACTATTTCTTGATCCTCGCGAAAATCGTTCATTTGCAGTCGAAAGTATTTTTCTTTCTATCATGGACACGATCGTGTCTTTTTAAAAAGCCAAGTAAAGAAGGTAGTATTCTGGGATAAATCGTTTATTTTTCTTCAATGTACGCTAGCAGCGTTGTATAAAAGTTTGGGAATTTGGTTGAAAATTCGTGGAAAAAATTTTTTTCCGAAACGTCATCTACTATTATTAATATTAACGAAAAAGATTTTTATTTTATTTTAATTTCCTTTAATATTAATATTAACGAAAAGTATTACGATATGCTTCTTTATTTAAATTAGTACTCTGGATTTATTATACTTAGAACATTTAACAGTTTATACACATGAATGCGACGATACTTTGTGTGACTTTCAATATTAAAAATCTGTTGAATAATGAGTGCTCGTTTCGATAAATATAAATTCTCCACTTCTTAAATCAAACAATGAAGTATTTAGTCAGTATTGCCAACTTGAGTCACTATTCTTTATCGAAAGCGACCGATATACTGCAAAACGGTATACCAGGTAGAATATAATTCAGTATCGGAAAAGTTGTGAATAGTACAGTTACTAATTTTATTTTAAGTTCAAGAATCGAAATATTACAAATGAGAATTGTTTTAGAAACAACTCTATCTTCATCTATAGTATTGAAAAAACTTCTGAAATAAAATTGTGTAACTAATAAAACATTTTTTGTAAAGGCAATGCAGGTATAAATATAAACTACAGAACCAGTCTTTTTCAGAAAAAAGCAAAAACAATATTAATTTTCTCAAGTGATCAAGCGGTGCTTGTTAGCGGAGTTGTGGAAAAAAATGTCAATTAAGATAGATAAAAAAATAACCGACTGGCCGACGCGGTAAGCGATCCCCATTTGCAATCTCGTCCCACGCATTTTCAAAATCTCCAAGCCACGCTCGCGACTCCGCATAAGCTTCGCGCGTTAAGCGCACTTTGAACGATATTATTGCAATTCTAGAATTGTTACAACCAATGCGCGTTGCGCGAAACGTAACGGGAGCCCTGGCATCTTCAATTTCGAGAAATTATCAAATCAAAGTCAGCTCCGGCGCCGCGCCGCGTTCACGGCCGCGCACGTTACCGCGGAGAGACGGTAAATGGAGGCGAGAGCGATCCGGCCCGCGCAGCGAGCGGTCTAAATTGAAATGGGATTGTAAGGTGTACTGTACTGTAGATACATTATATCTATATAAACGGGTGCGCACAGTTCTGAAACCAGGCAAGAGAGAGGGAAGACGGAGCGGTCAAGTGGCGAGCGAGGGATGTATACGCATAGCAGTAGTCGCCTTTGGAGGAACGTCCGGGATTATAACATATATAGTGCGTCCGCAATAGCGCCCGGTGGAAGCGATATTCCACATCCGCAAACTCGTCCCGCGATACTTCCTCGCGGCCTCGCGCGAGATTGCTTCGTTCTCCCCCCCCCTCTCTCTCTCTCTCTCTCTCTGTTTCCTTACTCATTCCCATCCTCCTCTTTCGCTATCAGTCTGGATTGGCGAGCTAAGCTACTGCTTTGCATTTTTACTACGACTGCTTTCTTATTGCAAAATCTGTATTTATTAAATTATAGTCGAAATGTTTTGTTCGCAAAACGCTTAGTTAATACGGCTGGCATATGATTCAGAAGGAATATTATATGTTCCAAGTAACGAACTTCGCACTTCGCTAAATTCACTTTACTGCTGTATCTGTAATTAGAAACAGAATTTAAAGTATTCTTCTAAGCTTGCCTATTCCATTAGATATTGAATCTCTCTCGGTCTATTACATCGGCCAATCTGTTTGTTTCCGTATTAAAGCATTATTTCCTCAATTTTTTGCGCGCGTAACCAACGAATTCCAGCTTGAGAACAAAACACAGAGCAATTGTGAGATATCCTGAGCTCAAATCGCGATAGCGATTGACTCTTTGCTACTCTATCGCGGAGCGCAGCGAGAAAAAATCAATTGTGCAGCAGTTTTTTAAACGTTGTTTACAGCATTGCCACGAGGCTGTATGATTTATGCAGTGCGATTTCTGATATATCCGTAGATTATCTCATTTGTGTATAAAGTAAAATTTTCAAAACCGCATTGCTTCCTCTAGCCATTCGATGTTCTCGTTTGGCGTCTATAATTCCATAATAAACCTCGTTAGAATGACTTCGTAAAAACATAACGATATTAACAATATCGTCTTATTAAAACGGGCGATGTATATCGAGCTCCCTTCTGTTTGCGCGCTCGCATTCGCTGTTTGTAAGAAGTTTAAAAAAGAAAAAATAGAAGGTATACATTTGGCAAATGGACGGTTGGCTCGGTTCCTTATTCGAGGGTAAATCACTAATTACATCCAAGAGCCCAATGTACTCTCAAATATGATTTCCTAAGGCGATAAAAGCATTGAGCCGCGCGCAACTTTCGTGCCTTCCGTCTCCTTCCAAGGCTATATATATACGTAATTCGCGGACTCCCCTTGTTTTCTTCCGTCGACGCTTACTCGCCTTTCGTCGACTTCGCCCTTCTCTCTCTCTCTCTCTCTCTCTCTCTCTCTCTCTCTCACTTTCTCATGTCTGTCTTCGGTAACTTTTGTGTAAGTCACATGCTAAAACTTTTATTTTAACTCACTACATTTTGAAGAGAGATTAACGATTTAGAAGTCAATAATTTATTGAAATACACTATGTAGGTTTGTACTTATTCGAAATGTCGAGAATAAAGAGTATTGCTTTAAATATATATTAAAAATATATTGACGCAATAGCGATATTTTGGCTTATGAGGATATGAGATGGTAGAAGAAATTTGCAGTTGAACCACATACATTTTATTAATCGTAATTAGCATGACTAATTATTTTAAAAATACATATGACAGCGATAACTTTAATTTGAAAAAGCAGGACCGTAATCGATACGAAGTCAGATGATTCACAACATATATTCGTACGTAATCCTGAAATATAAGAAGTGAGAACACAGACGTTCGAAAACCGTTCGAAGATCGTTCGAACACAATCAAAAATACAATCTTCCTAAAATGAGCAAAAGTCATCATTGAAACAGAAGGGAACTTTGATTTCAGATACATTAAGTTAGAAAGGAACAATATTTGACTAAAATTTACAAAATATTCTACTATAAATTTTTGTAAAACAATTCTTTCGTATTAAAATGGCAACAAATTCACTTTACAAATGTCTAATCTTCAGAGATATTGGGTCCATTCTCAGACTGATATTCCGGTGCTATTGCGCGAGCCGCCATTGAATATAAATCCCGATAAAAAGCATCGAACCGAGCCTGGCTCCGAGAAAAAGGGAAGCCGCGTGTACGTGTGCGGTGACACATTTCCGGGGAGCGCATAGTTTAACGCGTTTGAAACCATAGGGGCGTTAAAACAACTCGAGGAGAAGACCCGAGTGAAAGACGAAGAGGGAAGGAGGATGAGGAAGTGCGAGAGAGAGAGAGAGAGAGAGAGAGAGAGATCACGACCACCGCGACTTACATCGTGCTCGCGCGGGATTGCGGTCGGCCTTGTGGCCGCGCGCTACCGCGGAATATTTATCTTTCTACAGGTCTGATGTGGCCGGACACACCGCGCGTGCTCAAGCTACCTATCGCACAATGAATGCCCGACATCTGAGAGCGTTTCATAAATATATATATATATATATATATATATATATATATATATATATATATATATATTATATAGAAACCACAATAATTTGTCGAGGCATTTTAGAAAACCATATATAGTAAACACAGCAGCAAAAGTAAGATTATGTTATTCATTCTAACTAATATGCAATTTAATTTACTTTTAATTATGTATTTTTGTGATTTTCAAAGCAACCGATGCCTGATACCATTTTTAACACGAACGGACGGAGCTTGGTTACAACAGTTTTTGTATATCATATGCTCAAGGAAGTATTTGTACGAAATTATACTTTCCCCTTTAATGAGGATCTCTGCAATTACATGGATGTACGATGATTTTCAGAGATATGTTGTGTTAAAAAATGAGATGCCTTATCATAGATCAACTTTTCATCGTGCTCTATATTATAATACGAGTGAATTATTATATCATTTTTTTCAGCGTAATACTTTCACGTTTTCCAGATATATTGTTCCAGATAGTTACGCCGGCTGGTCATAACTAGATTTCATTACTCTTTATTAGTCTATTTGTCTACACTAATTGTATCTCCTGCGTCGTGAATCGAAAAATTCAAATAAACTTTTCTTCTCCTTCAGTTCTCGGAATACATAATATCTTTTCGTATTTGTACTGTATATATCTATCATTAATGATCATTAATAATAATAATTAAAATTTATTGTGATCTTTTCTTAAATAAAACTATATTTATTAACATAGTGTTAATAATAATTAAATAAAATATTATGAAGATGAAAAGATAGGCGTCAGAAACACGTGTATAAGACACGTCTGATGAAGACTATGCTGCGCGCGTTCTAATGTAAATGTATCTGAATCTAACGCGCCTGTTGTACATGCATATATATTACGTAGTTGCCGCATTGGTACAGTGCCGATGGGGCTGTCTGCGAAAAATAAAAGAAGAGGGGATAGGCAAGCTCACGAATTTCCGAGGAGTGCAACCTTCGAGCATTTCTCGGTACAACTTCGGAACTTCCTATATGCAACGAATATATTTGAATTTAAGAAAAATATTATAGAATGAATATATAGACATATATAGCTATTTATACTCCGTTACATAAGAGCAGGTCTTTGTTATTATCTCTAAAATAGTGAAAATCTAGAAATAAAAAATAAAAAGAAAATTTAAAGAATTTAAAACCATAAAAATGAATTTTCGTTATTACGTTGTAGACAACATCGAGCCTATGACCAAATTATAATAAAGGTATCACTAAATGCATTCTTACATCAATCAAACCTACTTATTTTCCACAATTTACAATAAATATTTCTTACTGAATTTTCCGATAATTAATGTCAAATTTCAGAGGGATTCATTCTAGAATAATCAGAATTCGAGAAAATTTACCAAAGTAATTCTATTCTATCAGCGTAATTCCAAGCACGCTTCAGTCATTTACCCAAAGAGCCGGAGCAAAAACTCGTCACCGATTCGTAACGCGAGTGGAAAATCCGTAGAGACCAAAGTCCACAAGAGGCGGGACAGGGGGCTTGGAAAAAACGAGAAAAAAATCAGCTCTTTCCGCACGCGCGCTCACCGATCCTGGCGCAAAACTCGCGCGCGCGCGCCGCGCCCAATCATGCGCGACGCGATTGTTCGCGCGGAGCTATCCCCGGAGGCGCGGCTGCCAAGGCCGAGAGCAATTTTCGCGCCCCGGGAGGCGACCAGTCCAAATGGATTAAGTCGCCGATTCGTCATATTTGTCTATATAGCGTCTCCCCCACCCCCTCTCTCGCTCTCTCTCTCTCTCTCTCTCTCTCTCTCACTCTCAGTCTTTTTCTTTCTCTCTCTGTCTCGTTACGTGCAAACCCGCGAGGCGAGATTTCTTCGCACCTCGTCGACCAGTCGAGAACGTATATTAATGTCCGTGCTCTACTGTGGTCGATATGTTTTTTTTTCAGATTCTACACTCCTACATATACGTACATGCATACATACATATACTCTCCGAGCAACGAAACATAATCAGAGGCGACATCTGTCTCTTTCCCAGTCAGCGCGCGTGCGACATGTTTAAAATTGTTTGTTCTGTGTTCTCTTGCATCGTTTGCAGATGATCCGTAACTTCAATGTGCCATTTGTATTTTTACCTTCCTATAAGTTTATCGTAAACGATCGTCGGGATGCATTAGATCGTAACCAGAGTATGTGTCCGTTCGTCGCTGAGCATCAGCAACGAACATCGTATATATTTTTTCTTTTAATCACTCAGACAGCTTTTTTCTGTAACAGCATCTTTAAATTGCGCAAGAAGCTTGTTGATGGGTTTTGAATTTCTGATACCTCTCTCTCTCCAAAGCAAACAATATTAACATTTTTAGAAACCCTCAATTTTAATTAAATTAAATTAAAATAATAGCTATTGAAATTATTTTTTCTAACATTTATTGATGGTATTAAAATTTAAAATAATACAATTGTTAATTTACGACATGTGATGAAATCCGAAAACTTTGGATTCGTTATTTTGATTTATTTTCTTACGAAAATAATAATGATATCATAAAGAAATTAAAAAAGATATGATTTTTATGATATGAAAATTATGATTGTAGGTATGAAGGGAAAACTGTAAATAGGGACTTTCGATGAGACCATTACAATATCGCATTCCTCCTAGCACGTCTTGGAATTATTGATAATGAATTATGTTCTTATGTGAATCATCAGAAAAATACAGAAAACAATGTACTTTGGTAATGTAAAAATTACGAAATTCAAAGACAAAAGTTTTTAAAAGCCTTACTGAAATGAAATTATACGCCACCAATATTAAAAACTTCTTTGTAGGTTTAAATATTAAATGAATGCCCTGAATTATATCATGAAGTTCTTTTCGGAATGTAATTTAAAAATCTAGTATATATTCAGTTTGTATTTTGTAAATTGTATAAAATGAAAAATATGTTACGTATTTAAATGTAAATATGTACGCATTGCAGCCAAATAGATTTTTATAAAAAATTGTGATTATAATTCGTTAAGATTGAGTAGTATACCAAAAACCTACGGCTAAATTTTGCGTTCCCACATTATGAAGTTCTGTAAGTGAAATAACAAACGTCTCATTCCTCTACGTAAAATTTCCTTACGTAATTTAAGAAAATTAAAATTTCTTTTGTAACAAGGAAATTTTTTTGAAATCTTCGGCATCGTCGGGCTCTTATCTCGAACTAAATGCGTTCGCAGATTGCCGAGGCTGCCAAGTGACGATTACTCCCACCGTACTAAACGAAGCTTGGGGAACGGGATAGGGACGACTCGTCGATTGCATCGAGCGAGAACAATTGCAGTTCGGGGGGGAGAAACGCATCCGCGATGATGCACGCGTGCCATATTCTCCCCTCCCCCTCCGCCACTCCGGCCGTATTCTGCGCGCTGCAAAAAGCTCGAGATACAGGGGCCGGGCGAGGGAGGAGAGACGCCGGACCGTATGCACACCCGGCCTCGATCGCAACGACGTAATCCGAAGCGCGCCGACTCCGCTTCGACTTGCCCAGTCGTCGGAATTAAAGGGATGAGCTGGGAGGGTTGGCGCGGCCGGCGGGCGGGCGGGCGAGGCGAAGGGAGAGCGGCGAGCGCGCGGCATTATCTTAATGCCGAAATCAAATCAGCCGGGCGCCGCGCGCGGGGAATTAGAGACGGCATTACGGGCCTATCAGCGCGGCTGCACGGAGGCCCCGCAACACGAAGAAAGGCGGAGGGAGAACAATGCGCCCGGGAGCCAGCGGGGGAAATTCGAGAGCGCGAGTAGGATTCCGGGGATGATAATGGCCGCGGGCTGCGGGAACCTGTACCGCATAGATATTTATACGGGCGCGTGCATACGCGGGCGATTTTTTTATCGAGTCTCTGCGCGAGTGTCCGTGTTTATCGGCCCCGCTCGACCCGGCAAAAATACCATTCGCATACGTATAAGACAGAGCGAGACCGTCCGTCATCGGGAATTCCACTAGCGATCGGGGTTATTTGCATTGAGCCATACAATCTGAGGGGGGACGGTGGCGTCCGACGCGACGACGGGCCAATTTTACCGTCTCCGCTTGTGTTTGTATATATGTATATACTCTGCTAATTCCACTGCTTCTGATATAAATATTATACTATGCGCTGGCTTCTCCCCTTGTCTTTGCGAATGTATTTTGCTTTCAAATTCCTTTCCGGTTGCTCCTCATCTGCGATAATTTTCAATTATGCAACTTCTCTACTTCTTCTCTATGAACAATGTCCGTACTGGCTTAAATCATCATAAATATCATCAACAGATAGACGATTTTTTATTTCTATCAATATGTGTTTCTGGGACAAATGTAAACTCGCTCAGATTATAAATATTATTAATCTTGATTCTATTTTTGGCTAATCTAGTATCCACAAAAGTAATCCAATGAATGAAATGGCAAGATCCTCAATTGCTCAATTTATCCGTCATAGGAAGTAGACATCCACCACCTATCAAGTTTAGAGCAATCAGTCAGATATTCTTTCTAATTGTTAATATCTTTGTATATGATGCTAATTGGTCTCTTCTTTCAGTCAACGATATATTTACAAGTGTTACAACACGGTACTTGACCTTTTGAAATCCCATCCCAGTATAAAGAATTCATTGCTCGCTAAGGTCGTCACCTTAATGTAGGATTATTAATGTTTATCTGTGATCTTTTCACAACTATTGGACGGGTAACAAATTTCGATAATAACGTTATTTAACTGAATATATGAATTTTCCTATTTTTAAACCGTTCTTTCCTCTCAATCGCGCAATTGTCAAAACTGCATATACAGAGTTTATAAATTGCTTCTTTCAGAACTAGTTGAATCATGTCAATATTCCATTATACGATTCAAAGCCTCGCAAAAACTTATACATTACAAAGTCGGATCGAAATACAGTCCAATGAAACTTTTTAATCCGACAATCTTAAAACATCCGTAAGAACGTTTTCCACCTTTTTATTTCCCCAATTCTACGGTCTCCCACCTCTTCCCCAACGTCGCTTTTTTCCTCCTCGTCGCGCAGCGTCGCTTCCTTATAAACTAATTTCCTACCTTTTTTCCGTTCCCGCTCCACGTTGAATAGACGCGAGAGCGCGCGCGCGCGCGCCCGCGCCGAACAATTGAATTCTCTCTTTCCATTTACCTATCCGTTTGTATCAACATTTACATTTATATTTGAATAATGGGGAAATAAAGAGGAGCGGGTGGAGAAGGCGCGAGCGCTGCTTCGGACTTTTGCTTCTCTCTCTTTCTCTTGCGCCATTATACATTTTTTAAGCGTTCGCTTTCGAGCCCGCGGCGCTTCCGCCTTTATTTTTTCCGGCGCTCTACTGCCACCGCCGTCGCCGTCATCCCCTATATCCCCCTCTCTCCCTCTCGCATCCCCCGCCGCTGGCTTTTTATACACAAGTCGCCGGGGTTATGATCTTTGGACGAGTTTAAGAACGGGGAGCGAGGAACGACGGAAGGAAGGAGAGAGAAGGAACGAGGACGACTCGTATAATCGCTCCTTATTAACATTTAGATAAAAACCCGCGCTCCACAGCGCGAGGATTGCGTTTCCCCGTGTCTTATCGTTTTTCCTCGCTTATTTTAGTTTTCTCTCCGTCGGTACTGCCTCCGGGGGAGGAAAAAAGTTTATGTCTCGCCCAGCGGAGAGAGGTCCTGATTATCAAAGTCTCGAGCGTGCGATTTCAGGCAACGTATGCCGAGGCCATTATATTCGTCCGCTACAGCGCTTGCAAACACGTCGATCAGCACGGTAGGGTGCAGCATTATTTTGGATTTTAATGTTATCGCGATCTCTGATTTTAGCTTCGCTTATTTAACGAGAGAAAATGACAAATTAATTTTTCCTCTTATAAGTAAAGCAAAAAAAAATAAAATAAGAACGTAAAATTAAGAGATTCTCTAGAAGATTATTCTCTAAAACAGGTGAGAAAGTTCGAGAAGATTAATTTCATTTATCGATTAATGATTTATCATCCATTTTGAAGGGTTTCAACGAATGAACATCGATTTGTGAATAAAAAAATACCGTGCTAGAAATATCATTAATAAATGACAATGGAGAAAAATTTCATGTACATATATCTGTATATACTGTTTCAGGCTATTCCCTTAATTCCACAAATGTTCTTTTGACTGTCTATTTTATTATCATAAATAATAAATACACCGTTTAAATATTTAAATTTTTAATACAATCTTTCATATATTGCTGTTCATTGCCAAAGTTTTCTGTATGCCCATTTGCAGTGCTCTAGTGACTTGAGGATTTTTGATGAAAAACGGTCGCATTTACAATCGATCTCTTCAAATATCGAAGAATATCGGTTCGAATTTATATGAAATCGTTAAAAAATTAGGATAGTCCTCGTCAAGCTGTAAAAGAAAAAAAGTGAAAATGCCAGGAGGGAGAGGAGGCCGGCAGCTCCGGCGAAAACCACTTTCCCGTCAATCAAGCCCGGCTCAATCCTCAAACTTTCGAACTCTCGCCGCCGCGCCGTAAAATCAAAAAACCATCCGTTCCAGGCGCTCGAGCCCTCTTACTCACTCCCTCCTCGCGCCCCCTCGCCCTCCTCTCTCTCTCTCTCTCTCTCTCTCTCTCTCCATCGCTCTTTCTCCTCCCCGAGCCTCTCCACCTCCCCCAATAAAATCGAAAAATTCACCACCCCGTAGCCCCATAAACGTCAGCCTGCGAGGCGGGCTCGCCACCCCCTTCCCTCCCCTCTCGGACCGATGGCCAAATTAAAAAGAATAAAAATCGACTTTTCCGCGCGCCCGCGCGCCCGCGCATCGTGGCGGTGGTGGGAGGAGGGGGCGAAGAGCGCGGCTTAGCGCAATAAAACCGGGCGTGCGATCAATTTCGCGAAGAACCTCCCGGCCGAGGAGGGTATCAGAAGCCGAAAATCTCTTCTGCCGAGAGAGAAAGAGCGGAAGAGAGAGGGCGGAGGGAAGAAGAGGGGGGGGGGGTGGAAGCCTCCTCTCGTTTATGGCCGAGGCGTGTCACTGCGGCCTTTCCGCAGCATCAACGTGCGTACAGTATTTTTCTCTCTCGCTCACGCACGCGCGTGCCTGCACTCTTTCTTTTTCCTTCTCTCTTTGGCAGGCTGGCTGACTCTTTCTCTCTTGCCAAGTTGATTTACCGACGTCATTCGAAGTTGGTGCAGGCCGCTCGAGCGTAATCTAAAGGCTCCAGTCAAGTCTCTTTCTACCTATCTCTCTCTCTCTCTCTCCCTGCCTCTCCCATTCCCTCGTCCTCTGTCTCCCTTTTCCACCGCTCGTTCGTTGCAACCATTTAGCAGCGACGTTACTTTGCAAAATTGACAGGTGCTGCGCCACACCTCCCCATCTCCCGACTGTCGCTAACCCCCTCTTTCTCTCATTGTTCCGCTTTCTGTATATGGCCTTCCGTCTCCCTCTGTCAGCATCCGCGGAGATTTTCAGCCGTTTGCTTTCCTTCTTACTCCATATGCAACAGAGACAGCGAAGAAGAGGGGGAGAAAAGCAGCGCAGCAGAGAACGAGCGAGGGCGAAAGAGGCGCGCGGCCACCCCAAAGCCTCATTGTCGAACCTGTCAGCGCAAGAATCGACGATTGGCTGTAAAAGAAATTTGCGACGCATCGGAAAACATACATGCAGCCATTGGCTCGCCTCGTCTCGCGCTTTTGCTCCCTTTCTCACTCACACGCCGATATGCGTGCATATTGCATACGCATACGCATATGCCTCTCTCTCCCTCTCTCCTTTCCTATTTCTGTAGTATTTCATTTACTTTATTGCTCTCGTTATTCCTATACATTATCACTCCTGTTTCGCTACTGACTTTTTACCTGACAATCAAAGGTTTTCATTTCTATTATTAGTCATATTCAATAGTGAAAATAAGAATTCTTTTAAAATATTTTTGTACACGGACTCTCTACTATCTCGATTGTAATTAAGTTGATTATAGTCTTCGTACTGAATAAGGCTATTAACTTTATCATCATTATAATAACGGGAAAATATAGAAATGTAAATAAAATACATCTTATACGCCATATTTATCGTTAGGATGTTGCCTATGTTTACACAAATATTTAAAAGTTAATTATATTTATTATAATAAGATATATTTATAAGATATATCTTTAGATTATATATTAAAAGACTCTTATGGTCTTAGAAATTAGAAAAAAATAGTACCAGTTTTAATGAAATAAAAGATCGTTCGAAAGACTCGTATATGATTGAGAGCCTCAAAAATTGAGGAACTATAAAAAATCGTTACTACAATGTTTAAATAAAGAGACCTATCGAGTACAGTATTCAGTTAAATATAAAGAAACTAAAGTTTATTTAAATATAAGCGAAGGAATTTCATATTTTATTGAATAAGATATCGTTTTCGGATAATACTTATGTTTAAATTTCTGGTGGTTGAAAATGTCTTTTACAACTGATTTAAAAAATCGCATAAATAATTACTTTACATTTTATTTTAGTCGAGAGAAATAAGCTGAAACTTGGCCAGCGACATACATAAATTTTTAACTATTTCAGCGTGATATGTCTGGCCATATAGTCTATGACTACTTAAGAATAGGAGTATTGTTTCTATTAATTTAAATTAGTTACTTGCTTTAAAAACAAGTAACCTTTTTCCAAATAAACGCCCGGGAAGTACTTTCGGCTTTTGAATTATGAATAAACGAATACTGGCATCTGGATTACGTGAAAATGGGAGCTTCTTGCCAATTTCGCGCATCAAATTATTATGCTTTCGGTAATATACGTGTAAGCATTGGAAGTTGGAGAAATTCTCCGGGATCTCTCGGTAATTAAAGATAAAGAGACGGGCCGAGAAAATCCAGAACGGAGACTGGGAGATCGGCTCGGTTAGGGGGCAATCCCCGTTTTACGAGGTAGCGCATTTCTGTTTCTGTAATCCAGCCGGGGAGGGGACGAGCGACGGGGGCGGCCA
The DNA here is from genome assembly GCA_018907035.1 of Sycobia sp. Sy_11. Lineage (NCBI taxonomy): Eukaryota > Metazoa > Arthropoda > Insecta > Hymenoptera > Epichrysomallidae > Sycobia > Sycobia sp. Sy_11. Next base: position 617,910 of record JACCIC010000073.1, on the reverse strand, counting down.
CCCGACGGGTAAGCTCGCTCGCGCGCCCGGTCAAAGTAGCGCGACTCCCCGGCAATCGTATAACGGGGGCGCGCGATTGTCCGGACGCGCGGCCTCGCTCGCCCTCCTGCCTCGGACCGCCAAAGTTATGAAGCAGTAAAACGTAGTCGCACCCCGCCCCCGCCGCGCTCGTACTTCCACTCGTCTTATGGAATAATTTAGATGATTGGGGAGGCAGGGTTGGAGGCCCGAGGCCGTTTACGACGGCGCGCTTCCGTCCGTCCGGGACGCGCCTCGCCCATTGTCTTGTCGGCGAAGCCGGAGGGCCCCGCGCGAACGTCGCCGCGGACATATACGTTTATACAGAACAATGTGGAAACGTGCTTTCGTTGTACATAGTATATAAACATGTATATGCGTATATAAATAGGTGTATAAAATATAAATGTATATTTATGTATATATGACATATGCATATACATATAGATATGCATATATAGGGGGACATATTCTGAACGTGTAATATACCTTAGTTTGTTGGCTGAGAAACCAGACATCGGAGGAGTCCCCCGATTCTCGAATAGCGCAATCGACGCGTGCTGAGCAACTGAACCGGTTACATACCTGCGAACATAAGAAACAAGATTTTTCCATTAAAATGCAGTTTGATTGCGGTGCTTACGAGCGAATCGTAAAATAGAGGTTGCGCGGCGCGCGTCCGGGTCATTTTCGAGGAATCCTTCTTAAATATATAGATAGACACGCACACGCGCGCGCGCGCGCGCACACGTGCCCTAACAAGTTATAAGTAACGAATAAGTGCGTATAAAAAGGGGAAGAACAAACGAAGAAGGATGCAGCTAAAAGAGGAAAAACAAAAGGCAAAATAAAAGTTTTGGGATTATCAGGAAGAGTAACGCTGTAAGGAAAGGAAGTGCGCGAAATCTGAAGAGCGAATAAATGCGCCGCGCCACTTATCTGCTCTCCTCTGTCTTCCCACACATGCAAACACGCCTGCGCTTTCGCATACATACACACACACACACACACACATACACAAAGCCGAAGCGCAACGGGGGCGGAGATAATTCAAAGCGCAGCCCGAGAAATTTCCGAAAGTTGCCTCTCTCTCTCTCTCTCTCTCTCTCTCTCTCTCTCTCGCTCTGTCTCTCGCGCTCTCGCCCTGCCTCTCATACTCTGTGTCTCCCCCTCCCCTGCCTCTCTCCATCGCGCGCGGCGAATTCCCTCCATCGGTAGAAAATCGATAAATCTGGAAAGCATTAGCCGCGCCTCGGGCTCCGACCTCGGCTCGCGGCGCTCTTCTCGCGCGATTTATACGGGCAATATCGGCGGGGGATTAGCGCCGATCGTATACGGACTTAAGTCCTGGCCTGCGCCGATACCGCGCGGCTATTAGTGTCAAAATAAAAATGTGACCGCAATGTATGTATGTATCTATATATATATATATATATATATATATATATATATATATATATATATATATATATATCTACAAGACGTGAGCGCCGTTGGTGGCAGGGCGGCCTCCGACCAACTGACCTCCCCCCGCCTTCCCCGCTCTACCGTAAATGACCCCTCGATCCTTAGGGTGCGCATCTGCGTATGGGTGTAAGTATGTACGTGTCTGTATGTCTGCAATTGGATCGGAATTGAGGAATGGTCATGGGTTCGTGGGTTCGTCTTACGAGAGAGAAAGCGAGAAAGAGTGAGGTCGCGTGAAAACGATTTAGCTCCTTTGTCGAGCCGATTGACTTTATGCTTCTATTGACCTCTTCCCTTGCGTTTATTGACCAAACGTTTATAACGCCAGGACATTATATACACGGCGCCACTGTACATGCCACACAGCTCGTTCTCCAGATTTTTATTTCACTTTATACAATTATCGTGTGCCCGTGCGCGTATACACATGAATATATTTATATTTTCAAGTAGGTGGTAAGCTAACCCAAAGCTTACATTGAACCGAGACATTTACTTAGCTTAATATATTGAAATATATCAATTTCGTTCCCATGCTGATGTCATCGTGACATTCGAACGAACGAGTGGGCTTTGTTATTCTTCTTTTGAAATAACTGTGATTTCAATAAAATAATCAAATATATAATTATATAAATGTATTTATTTATTCAAGTAATGAAAATATTATATGCAATAAGGTGACAAATCGAAGGAAATGGTAACGACATAAATTATGCTTACAAACTTAAAATTAATACTATGAACGATAATTACAAATAAATAATATAATACATGAATAATAATACATGAATAATCTGAATAAAAACGATTTCAATGAAATAGTAACACACACACACAGTGCGCGCGCGCGCACACACTTGACTGGCAAAGTAATCAGCACGAGATGACTCGTATTGTGAAAAAGAGAGCATTCTTCCACGGAAGATTCTAGGAGAATCTTCTCTCGGAAGATTGTTCTTCTCGAGCTTTTTTACTAAATTATTTCAAATGCTTATTCGATAATAGTTTTTCTATAACAATTTTTTATTCATCGAACTATGTCCAATTTTCTGTTGGATTGCTCAATATATCATTTTTTCCTCCTCGTATAAAAATCTCTACTATTTGAAATGTCATCAAGGATAGAGGTAAATAAGTCTTCGAGCTATTCAATACAATCATTAAATTATTTTTCAATAATAATAGAACAATTGTAATTCCAGTATCGTAACGGAGTTGATAGACGCCATAATCGAGCATCCTAAAAATTGTTCGCGCACATCCGATGTTTATTGCCAGCATGAAAAAGCAGACGTCGCCTTACTAAATTAATCATATAACAGGCTTTTATTCGTCCGTTCATTATTCGGCCTCTAGGTCGTACGTTCACCTTTACGCCCAAAGTATATACAATACGAATAACCGATTTGCGCAGTCTCATCCATATAAGCGATATATACCCTTATCCGCGATTGCCATCTCCTTTATCTCACCTTCTCCTCCTCGTCACCACCTCCTCCCGCTCTGCTAGCCCCCTCCCCTTTCTCTCTCTCTCTCACTCACTCTCTCTTCCATCTCCTTTTCCTAATTCACAGCTTCGAGAATGACCTTAGCCATAATATCGTAAGGTCAGCAGATCGTAAAAGGAGTGCAATATAACCGCCTCTGGATTCAATTCTCTATATAACTCGCAGAATAGAGTGGGATATAAAGTCCCGCTGGAGGGAGGAAATGCTTTCGAGTTGGTGGTGAGGCGGCGTATTATACGATACATAGCGCGGGCGATGGAAAATACGCGCTTGATACGCGTACGTAATGAAAGTCAATGAAATCCGGCAATGCGAGGATGGGAATTAATGAAAGGAATAGATCGCCGTGGGGGAGAAGGAAGTAACGCAGCGTGATTTTTTTTCTCAATTATCAGCGATATCGTTGAGGTAATCGATGCTTCGACGTAATACCGACTCCAACGGTTCCCTATCTCTTATTGGACGCGTGGACGTATGTTTAGAACGCGGGCAGTCGAATTACGTAAATATTTCATAGTCCAATTAAAATTCCGAATCAACGGAACAGGCCGGATTGCGTGATTTATCGTCTGCCGTCACATTACGCATATCCATCAGACGTAGAACATACATTAGCCTTGTATTTTAAACGTAATTCAATTGAAGCAATGAATTCCGAATGCCGGGCCACGTTAAATTTGTCGTACACGTCGCAAATAAAACGCGCATTATACATTCTTCGCGCGAAAGTTCTCTAATCGTTAATTTTTACGAACTTTGCGTATGCTGTCGAATATCTATGGAGTTGCACTTACGAAACTTGATTAAAAATGTACGAGAGATAGGAGGACATTCGGAGAAACAAAAAATGCTTGAGCTCGAGAGAGAAAGAGAGAGAACAAGTATAGAGTCGATTGCAATTGCTGATCTAGCTTTTACGATTCATAACTCACGCTGCTACGAGGGAGGCCCTATATAGAAGAGAGTAAGCCAAAGAGGAAGACCGAGAGGGTCGCGCACATTCTCGTCCGCATGGAAAATACATGTACTGAGCGAAGGAGAGAGAGAGAGAGAGAGAGAGAGGATAGATCCCCGGACATAAACCGTTTATTTATATGTCCCATACACAATGTTCGCGCTCACCACCCCACGGCATTTATTTATTGCAGCGGTGCGCAGCCAGGTCTCTTCGCGTATGTATATATATATATGCTATGCTGCTTCACCCCACGTAAGAGACGTATACGTACGTAGATGTGTGGAGTGTATATAGAAAGGGAACCGGATTCTACCAGCTGATTCATGCCGAGCCGGGACTCGTTACTTTCGAAGATTCAATTGTGGGCGCATGATGCGCGCGGGTGTATGGTAAGTACAAGCGGTACATTCGCAAAAACTATTCCGTTATATATCATTGTATTGTACCGACGGCCCGAGCGAATACCGTAGCATATTTTATATTTGGCGAAAGAATGAAAAAACTTAAAGAAAACAGAAAACTCGCGCATTTCGTGTTCATATTACTTCCCTTTTGAGAATGTTTTTTGAGTTTTTTTTTTCAATAAATTGAATTATTGCAAAATGCGAAAGTACGAATAAAATCTAACGATTTATACCTCTCTCTCAAAGCAGAACAGACCAATTTCTAAAACTGAAGATTTTCTTTCGAAGCATTAATCTCGTCCCGTTTCAGGATCTGTGTCGGTTTTTCATGCTCGACTCGGAAACTGGCTACCACGGGTTGTGCTACTTTTTTGCCGCTAATCCAGAATTACGTACTTGTATTTTCAGAGAACAAATCGCGCGCATTAGTCTCTGCTCGCAGTCAAGAGTAAACATATCGTAGTCGACGGGGTATACCGTTACACCATTCCATTCTCTGTCCCATTCGGCGCATCGGTGGCCAAGTAGCGTTTCGTATTAGCGGCCCGCGCCGCGAACACGTCCGATCGCCGAGAGACGGGCTCGCGAGCTCGCTGTTGCCGATTTTCTTGGCTCGTTCACGAGCGATGCGAGGCGAGCGACGCGAGTCCTACGTAATCAGAGGAGGCGGCTGGGGGTAAGCGGGACGCTCGGAAGCGGAGCTCCGAGATCTCGGAGAACTCGCGCGTCCGCCGCGCAAATTCCAAGTTGGAAAAATGCGAGCCCCGGGCAGGAGAGCGCGGCCGCGCTCGTTCCTCTCCGTACGAGGGCGCGCGCAAGAGCAATTGGCCCGCGCCGAGGCTACATCTAGCCCGGTCTAGACCCCTTTTATCGGCGCGCACAGCACGCGGATGAGCAGCGCGCGCAGTCGCGCAATGAGATTCGCCCGCTGCATCCTCCCTCGTGCGGCTGCGACGACTGGAGTCCCTCTCGCTCTCTCGCTCGCGCTGCCCCTTCTCTCCTGGACCGCAGCGAACTCCCGCTACTTCCCTCTTTCTTCCTCGGTCGATACGTTGCGCTACGCGCGCACCCGCGTGTATATATGCGTCTGCGCGTGCGGATACGTACGGGGATCTGTGTACGCATGTAGATGCTCGCACACTGCGAAGCGTCCACTTAACGCTAATAATTAGTTTCATTGGGGTCCCCGAGCGAGACCCGACCCGCAGACTTCCTGCATACGAGAGCGGATATAAAAATAGAGCGAATCTCTTCTGTTTCGTTATCTCCCCCTCCCCCAACCGCCGCCCTCGCCGTCCTCGCCGCGCTCGTTTGCTCGCCCCGACGTCGGCAAACAGCAGTCGAGGTTCGTAGTCGTGTTCCCTCCGAGGGCAAAGGCTTTTTTATTCCACCGTATATATATATATATATATATATATATGTACATCAATGATGAGCGCACATACATTTGTGTTTTAATGCGCGTTTGCGCGAGCGTTGGCGTCAGGCTCGAGGGATCGAAATAGTGTGCATGGTGCATGGTGCATTGGTCTCGCGTCGCAGAAATCTCCAATAACTGAATCACGCGAGTAACTCGAAGAACTATATAATGAAATCGCAAACGAGGCGTCAGCAGCGAAAAAAATGCTTTGTTTTTGCTTTTCATAAAATAATAAATCGGCGATTTTCGACGGCGTGCGTTGCGGAGATCTTATAGGATTACTTTTGCTCGCCGGAAAAATATCCGGGGCTCGGATTACGATAAGCTGTTCGACCTACGAATAAGTCTGCACGGAGTCAGTCGTAACTACCGAATACAAATGGCCCTATTACTAATTATGAATCGGTTTACGAGAGCTTGCACGTGTACCGCTGGACGACGATTCGTTCTTGGCCTTTCGCTATATTGTTAGGCCGTTCTTCTTCTTAAGTAGGGACCTCCAAGTCAGTTCAAAGACGCTCATTTTCGGCCGTTTCCTTCATAATGCTCGACAGATTCATACACGTATATCTCGTATGAACGATAATAATAATTAGTTAATTTCAGAATTGAGCTTTTATTGTAAAATAATCTATCTTTACGCTTTCTGTTGTACGGATAAACAACGAGATTTGTACTACGCAGTGCGTGAATAGCAAGTCTCGAATCATAAAGAAGAGAATAAGTGAGAAATGACCGATACCTCCAACATACTATAAAACGCGCGCGCGCGCGCTGTGTGTGTGTGTGTATAATAATACGCATAAAAGGAAAGTATACCAATTGACAATGGGAGAGAAAGCTCGTTCTCTCGTTCTCGGCATTAAATACGTATGCATCAATGCCAGCGTATACACACACACACACACATATTATATACACGGAAACGGTGCCGTTTATTTTAAACGTCGTATATATATATGTAAGAGTAGTGATATAAGTTACCCCTGGTCCATCCAGCGGGAAAACAAGAGCCTCGACAAAAGTTTCCAGATAGCGGTCTATATATACATATATGTATGTACGTAGAGGCTCGTAGAGCGTGTGCGTATGGACCGAGCGAGAGCAGAGATAAAGAGAGAACGAGAGAGAGAGAGAGGAAGAGAGCGCGGGTGGACCATCCTCGAGGCGTGCTCGTAAATTATTTAGGTGCCGAGCATGCCGGTCGATCGTATATAAAGCAGGGGAGGGTAAAATTAAATAACAACAAAACAATAAAAGACAATTGTTCCCTAAGTTTTACGGCCGCGCGGCGGCGGAAACTCGCTCGCACGCCCATACATCTTCTCGCTGAATCTTCGGCAATATAGCTGATCTTATGGGTGTAGGCCAAGGTGAAAGGAGGGGGCGAGTGAAGGAGTAACAGTGAATAGCTTCGAGCTAATCAATGCAATAAAACCAAATGTTTTTTGGCATGATTAATTGATAATTAAAAATATTCGACCATGATTAATTTGCTTCGTTAAATGATCTATTTTTATAAAAAATATTCACCCGTCTCGATGATATAAAATGAAAAACCAGTCAAAAACCGTGCCAAATTTGCGCGTGAATTTAATAAATACAATTAACTAATACAATTAACTATAAGTAAAAATATAAGGATATTATATCGCAAGAATGAGAGCACACGCTAAATCATAATTGCATGTGCGCGTAGGCCCGTAAACCATTACGACGTGTCGCGGGCGCGTGTGTGCGGTCCCGATTAAACAACAATTCGAGCGAAACCGCTTAAATCCGAGGGCAAGCGCGCGCATTTAAAGTCGGAACGAGGTTATAACTAGAAAAGGAGGAAAGATAATACGCGAAAATTGAGAAAATAAAAGATACGTGGGGGAGGAGGGGGAAGGGTGAAAGGGGCGACGCGACGCGCGGCGGCAGCCGTATTACGAGGGTGAGCCGGGGACTTTTATTGCTCGAGCGGCAACGGGGGGCGGGGGAGGGGGCAGCCCGAGCGAGACGATGCTTTTGGCACCCCTCCTGGCGAGCGAGCGCGCGCTGGACGCTGGTCACTTTATTTAGGGGGTGTGATTTTCGGCGTTACTCTTTTTCCGCTCTCCATTTCCTCGCCCTCGGTCTGTCGTGCGCCCCACCCCTTCCCTCCGGCGTCCGGCCGCTGGCGCTAGCCCGGGCACTTTGGCTCCCTCTCCATGCCGCTCGGCGCCCGATACGTCGGCCTACCCGAGCACTTCGATATCGCCGCGGCTCAGTCGCGCTTCGAGCTTGCGTTCACGAGGACGAGCCTCTTGAATAGGTCGGTTACATTACGAGTTTTCTTATTTTTACTAATTTACATTAGACTTTTTTCACGAAAAAATATCTATCGACATGCATATAATCGAAAGCAGTGTACGTGTGAATGTATTCTAACGATGATAATATATTAAATTTTTCTTCAATGTATTGATATATTACATGTTTTTACTACTGCCAAAAGCCTAGTTTAATAATGAGTTTCGAATAAATAACATATGATTCAAATCGTGTATTTAGTTTTTCGTTAAATTAAACACTAAAAACGTCTTTTTCAAAATTAAAATTTCAATCAAATCAAATCAAAATAAATTTCATCAAATCAAAATAAATTTCTACGTCGATCGTTGAAAAACATGCTCATTGTGTATGTAATTAAATTTTTATCGAATTGCCTCATGCATGATAAGAATAATACAAAGCGCCGCGAAGTTATTATTGTGTAATATAAGCGTGACCTCTCGTCAACGAAATGACCGGTAAACTGACGTAACGTTAATTAGCCATATTCAGAACTAATCTCCCGCAATTCGATGCTCCCGCTAAAAATTTCGAGGACGAAACGGTCGCGTAGAGGGGGGAGGGGAATATAGACCGAGTTTAGGTATAGACGCACCCGATGTTACTCATCAAAGCCACAAACTCTCCGCATGACAAGTACAGCACGACTGCGTATATATATATATATATATATATATATATATATATATATATATGTATATCAATATGTATATGTATACATACACGAACCACGGAGAGGCATAGAGCCTGCACGGGGCTACAGCGCTCGCATACATAAATATATACCAATGATTATTATAATAGCTTCTGGTTTCCCGTCGAGAGCGCGGCGAAGATAATCGGAAACGGCGATATATAAGCTTAGCATTAGAGATCGTCTTTCACAGAAGGCGCAATTCCAAAAACAAAAATCGAGAGAGAGAGAGTGCGCTTGTACAAACTGATACAATTTATTCGGATGTCAGCGTGGATTATTTGCAGAAATCATTATGTTTCGGGTATACATAATCAAACGAGTCTATGTCTTCTACATACACACACACACACACACACACACACACACACACACACACACACACACACATATATGCAGCTGCAGAGTTAGCGTAAGCTTTGATTAAACGCCAAGGAGGCGGGAGAAACGAGAGCAATCAAATAGATTCAGCGCACAATGCGCCCCACTCGAATTCATTGGCCGGAATGATGTTCAATTGAGGCGAGGAGATGGAACAGAGAGAAGGAGAGAGAGAGAGAGAGAGAGAGAGGGATCGCTCAAAGCAAATCCCTTTAGAGCAGAGATTCTGTATAATAGCTCGCAGGAACAACCGTTTGACTCTCGCAGCTTAATCGTAACTTATACGATGGTTATCGCTAAATCCAAAGCTCTGTCATTTAAAGCCACTCCGCGGTAAGAAGCTATATTATATATATACATACTCTATATATGTATATATATATATATATATATATATATATATATATATATAAATACATTTCTATATATAGATTAGTGTATGGATTACGTGCTTTATGCAGTCCTAGGAAGAGAAAGGTTTCGTTGGTAGTGGTAGCCTTTTTGTCCGAAGTTTTCGCGTTGCGTTATTGCCGCTCCCGCGCCGTTAACTTATCGTAACCCAGCGCGAATTCAATATAATGAGCTCTCGTGCCCGTGCACACAGATCTACCCGCGCGAGGAAAGGGCCCGCGAGCGAGCACACGGGCGAGCATTGCGCGTCTATCGGCTTCCTCGACTGCAGCTCCCGCACCGCCGTGCGCGGAGGCGCGCGTGTTTTGCTTGCCCATTACTCGGCCGAGCGTGTTGCACACTTGATGTGCACGTTCGCTCGAGGGTTTCGCGAACACGTAATGGGTATAACCCCCTGCGTTTCGAGTTTGCTCCGAGTGGAGTGTATGCGCGGAACAGGTATGCACGGGGAGAATGCTCATAGACACATGCGTGTGTATGTATATATAGGCCCCTGTCGTACGAACTTCGCCAAACCAATCCCCCGCGCGTCAATCCTGCGTTCTATCCTTCCCTCGCTCTGTCACGTAATGTATATGTATACGTATAATTATAAAGCGCGTGCGTATGTTCTGAAGCAAACACTTCTCTCCTGATTCGCGCGCAGGTCCCGCTGCCTTGCGCCTCTTCGATTACTCGACGCTTTGCGTGCCAATTCATATCCAAATGTGTATGCACAAGTACGAATAATTGATTGAATCGTGAAAGCCAAGGTAAGTACTGACCGAAATGGCTTCGAAATAATTACCATTCGTCCCAAAATTGTTTAAACACGTCACGATGAAAATTTTTATTTTAAAATATAAACAAATAAAAAGTGACAGAAGAACTTAATCAAGCTTAAGTTAAATCATCACGTACTCCCCATCATTAAACCTCGACATTTCAGAAATTCAGCTGCTGATAACTATTTGAAAGAAGTACAAAGTTCAATGAGAAAATATCGTAATATTGTCGTTAGCACACTTTATATTTAACAATTGTTTCCTGTATAATTATAAAGACACTATAACTGACAAGGGGATTTTTTCTCGTTTATTTATAAATAATACAGTTATGATGCTATCGAGTGCTATCTTGAAAGAAAATTGCGAAATAAATAATAAATTCTTACGATGCAAAGTTGTAGAGAAGAATTGATGCACTTAATTATTATAAACTTAAGAGCATGGCTACAGATCGTTGACGAGGCCCACTGTTAATTTCGACCAAGAATATCCCACTCGTTAAAGGGGCGGCTAACTTCTGAGAAATTTGAACGTGTCATGGGATACTTGCCGTGTATACGTTTGGCGTATAACAACTAGCCCCTCGTGAATCCGCCTTCTCAGTAGACTCTACTACTTCAAACAAGAGCGTCCGAACATTTTTCATCATTGACAAATTAGCCTCGAGTACCGCTTTATGTCCAGTACCATGTCTTTACTTTTCCACGTACAATGACTCTCATTGAAAGAAACTTTTTTTCACCTTTTGCATATTTTAGACTATCGGTATGTCCACTTTAAAGGCAAAAAATCTAAATTCTTAGAATTTCAACAAACGAACTTACCATAATGAACTCAATGAGAAGAACTCAACTTACCTTTATAATATATATATATATATATATATATATATATATATATATATATATATATACATATACATATTTTAAAAGTAGATTTAAACAAGATTTGTTATAATTTAATTCATCTACTTATTTTAATAAATTTTTTAACTCAATCCTCGTTTTGCTAAAAAATGCATATATTTATATTTAACATAACCATAGACTTGTCCTATGCTACGTAATTGTTCTTTATTCCAATCGAGATAAATCTTTAAAGAGTCCATTGAGAAAAATGGTCCATTTTGCAAAACTACAAATACAAAAGCATTCGTTTTAAAAAAAATCGATCGAAGTATACGGAATATGCCACGAGAAGGTGAGCAATAATTAAATTGAAGCTTCGCTCGCTCCGAAGATATTTTGCAGTTATCAGCGAGCTCGCAGCGGAAAAGAGGTCGGAAAGAGCTCCCCGATTATACCCAGGTTCGATAAAAATGAAACCCTGAAGGTATTACGCGAAATGGACTCGATGAAATATACGTCGAAACTTTCTTTCGTACTCTCTCTCTCTCTCTCTCTCTCTCTCTCTCTCTTTCTCGCTGTGTGTATCTCCTTCACACTCTCGCTCCTTCTCTCTTCTTCACCGAGGAAACTTCACCAAGAGCAGCATCACCAGCAGCAGCAACAGCAGCAGCAGAAATAGTTATAGCAGTGGTAGCTTTTGCTATAGGCGAAGGAACTTAATCAACGCTCGCCAAGTGTTTATGATTTTTCTTATTGGCCTCGTATATCCGGCTCTTACGCCGACGTCTTCATTTTCGACCCTTATAGCTTTTATCTGCGTCTATCTTCTTGCTCCCTCACTCTTTATCCGTATGAGGGAGAAAACATCGACAGTATAAAGAGCAAAAGTTTCGTAAAGCGCGAAAAGTTGGATATATATATATATAAAGCGGCGATATTATATGGCGATCAATGAACGCCGGACGGGTCGTTAAAAGCTGATCTTCACAGCGCGAGTGCCATCATACAAGTGACAAATATCTTTCATAGTCATCAGGTTAGCGAAAGCAACCCATCTATATCGGAAATACTTTCGAGTTTGAAACGGGTAATTCTACGTAAATTTAATAAGGTGCATCTCTTTAAATTCTGCAAAAATGTTTTTTCATATCGTCATTCTGTTTTTGTTATTTTTCCCCCAGAAATATATAGTATTTTCTACACATAATGAACATTTTTAATATCATCCTTGAGAAAAGAATAATAATTTTATATACAATTCAATTTTACTAATGAATGAAAATATTGAATGATATAAAATTGTACGTTTTTACTTAAGTTTAAAAAATACTTATATCACTTCAATCTGATATTAGATATTTTATAATTAACTTATGAAAAATACAATTTATAAAGAACTATTTTCCATAGATACGAAATTATATTCCCATACTTATTGTTATTATAGTACAGAAAATATAATTATTTCAGACAGTATGACATTGCAAAAAAGTGAGACCAAGTAGATAAAAGTAAGAAAAAATATATAAAATTTATTCTATTTTTCTCATTAGCATAAATGATAGAATGAAAAAAGCGCAGACAAAAATGATATATATATATATTATATATCTTTCTCTGCCTCTCTCTCTCCCATTCTGTGATATCCATGACCGCGCTTGGTGTTGTTACCAAACGCTTGCTACGTCTCCCCTCCGCCCCACAAGCGGCCAACCAAGCCGACAGCCGTTACACGTGTTGTCCATCTCGTGATCAAACATCTCTCTGGCGTCGTCCCCCGCGGGCGACGCGGCTCATCGTTCGACCTCCTCGCGCCTATAGATGCTCGGCACATAAGTGACGGAAAGCGGGAATAACGCGTATGAATGCGACGATATTTCTTGCGTACGAATATGAATGTGTGCGTGTATGTATACATATATGCAAATGGCATCCAACAGAATATAATATCTTAGAGCGCGCCCAAAATAAACCAGAAGAAGGAACAAGCGGTTTTCTTATTTTTATTTTTTTCTTATTACTGTGAAGGGGGTTCGATTCGATGATGACGCTAAATAAAACACCTGCGCACAAGTTCATTTGGCGCTTTACGTCGAAACGAATCCTATCTACGAGGCTGTGTAGTTTCAGGCGCGTGGAGTTCCCCGCTGAGGACAGTGACAGAAAAGGCAAGCGTCGAATGATCGATCATGCCCGCCACTATACCTTTATCGGTAACCAACTATACCTTTATATATTATATATATACTCACCTCGCAATGCTCTGACACGCCAGGTGCGAGTGGTATGAGTGGATTTGGTGTACGCCCGGACCCAAGGAGACTCTGAGCTTGCTCCCATAATTATGATTAATTTGGATAAAAAACGGGAAGGGGTGGAGCTGTCGCGATTCAAAAGGACCGCGTCTGCATTCCCATCCTTTCGGCGGCGATTCGTTTTTACCCACGGGCCTTCAGTAGTCGATAAACCTTGGTCGGTATTTTTTCGCTGGTCGCTTTATTAGGATAAATGCCCAATAGTAGTCTATTAATCAATTTTCTGACAATGCGTATATTCGCAAAGTTGAGCCGTCGAATAAATTTACACTTTAAGAAAAATCCGTCTAGTTTGAACGAGTTCAACGTTGACTTCAGTCGGAGGACACCGGATCTCTGACAGTCCACCGTTGGAAATAATTATTGATTGACGAATAACTAAACTAATGACTTCAAATATACCAAGAATATTGAAGCGATGCGTAAGCAAATAGTTCAAGGCCACGCTTCAAGATCTTCAAATTATTTATCAGCGCTTTCTCGATTTCTTACAAATTGACCTTAGGAGACTTACATATAAGACTAATTATAAACTCTAAATATATATATTTGCATTGAATTTTCTAAAAAGGAAAATACTGGAGAAGTCAGACGAACACTTGGAATACATAATGCACGGCGACTAACTTGAAATCAAATTGATAAGAGCGGTTGCAGAAGTGGGCTTGAAACAGCGAAGCAGCCAGAACTCGTAAAGGCGTAAAGTCACAGAAGACTGATTATCGTATACACATTTACATATATATATATATATATATATATATATATATATACATACATATGTTTTTTTATTTCAGTAGCTTATTTTATACCCGCGCAATATATATACGAATGTACGCCCGATAAAGGTTCAAGCTCGTGTTGATTGCCCGCGCCAGATAACGAAACGAAGCGAAAGAGGGAGATGGAAGCGGCTTGTGAGAAACAGAAAGAGTAATGCACGCGAGTGCAGAACGCACCCTGGCGCCTATGTAAAAGCTACCATATATATATATACATCTACTCAAGAAGGGTAGAAGGAGCGCGAGAGAGGTGGTGAGGTCGCGCGCGTTTTACCGGTGGCCCGGCTGACTGACAACGAAACGAACTGACTTATGCAAATATCTCCTCTCCCCGGCCACACTAGTACCCAAGCTCGCCCAGCTAATCTGCGATCACGTCTATATATACGTATATATATATGTAGTGTGTGTGTGTGTGTGTGTGTGTGTGCGCGCGCGCGCGCGTGTGCAATCGAAACGTGCACGGGCGTATAAGCGTAAGCGCTGATATGTGCCCACGTACGTGCTATATAGCCTCCGCATTTTCTGCGAATCGAGATTTCAACTGCGCCCCAAACACATTTTCAGTTCTGTAAGCGCAGTCATCGAGTAGAACGATAGAGGGGGCGTTTGCGCACTGCGGCGGCCGCTACCCTTTCGTTCGCGTCGTCCTCGTTTCCCCGTCATCCCGCACCCTCTCAACCCTTCGACATCGGGCAATTTTATCATTGAGATAAAACTGCCAGCGGCGACGGCAATATCGTGGGCACACGTAGGTCCGTGCCGGACTGCGAGCTTCGTTCTCGCCCCTGGAACGCGTGTTAATTTCGTTTTCATATCGTCGTCGTCAAGAGGTGAATGCTTATCAATTCTAAGTTCTATTGTCGAACATAGGTTATCAAAAAGTATCAAATGTAAAATGAAGCAGATCATTCTGTAAAGAGGGATTGCTCGAATCTTTCATAGTTTTTGTTGACGAATTTGATTAACGCCAATATTATACGTAATGGCGTTACATTTAGTACGTTAAATATTGGTAATAATTTTAATAAATTTATTAAATGAATATAATGCTGGTTTTATTAACAAATTATACATATTTTTAATATGAAAATTTTAATACTGATTTCAGTTATTAAGAATTTACGCCTCTACCTTCACAAGAAAAGCTTATCGAGATATTATTTATTATTTACTCGTGCCTGCAAGTAAAGATAAAATACAGTGTGTGTATGTGCTGTATCTTTGATAAATATATATATATATATATATATAGGTATACATTGATAACCATCTAAATTAGCTAAATTAATGTCTGTACGCGCATTATACGACAATATCGGCATGCTTATTTATCAATAAAAAAAATCCCTACATATTATGCTTGTCTATTATTATGCGCAGTTTACCGCTCATCCTCAATAAAGCGCGATAACGTTTGCGAATTGAACGAATGTATAAAAGGGAGAAGGGCTCTCCGAGCTCGAGTCGGTTCATTGCGCCATTGAGCGAATCAAAGAATCCCTCCCCCCTTGCCAGCTCCGCAAGGATGCATTCTGCAATATCGTATAATGAACACACTGTATGCTATATAGTCGACGGGTATACCGCGGATATAATATGGTATACACCAGACTATCTGATGTGTGTGTCTATATACATACATACATACATACATACATACATACATACATATATATATATATATATATATATATATATATATATATATAATCATATATTTATATATATATATTTTATATATATATATATAATCATATATTTATATATATATATATATATATATATATATATATAAAAGTTTGCGCGTCACTCGCAAGAGCAGGTCGCACCTTTCGCGAACTATAGGTATATACAAGCTTAGTCATCGCAACACCTCGGGGGAGAGAATTGCCAAGGCGGTCTATAGAAAGAGGCGCTTCGATAAAAGTAAAAGGGAAAAAGAAAAAACAAGAAGAAACATGACAGAGACGAACGTTGACGATTCAATCAAGGACAATGAAAAGCTATATATATATATTAAAGATACATATACCAGCTCATGGCAAGGAAATAATACGATTTTTATATTAATACATTATTACTTTCAAAAATTAATTTAAAAATTGGGATTAAAATTATTTTATTCCACACTTTCTATATAATTAAATAATATTGTACTTTTTGTTAATGAAAATTTTGGCAACGATATCACATCTTGGAATATCATGCGGTATCCACTGGGACGTAAAAATTAGACCTATTTTAATACAACCTAGAATTAATTAATAATGTTTCTAAATGTTTATAATAAATAATTACAGTAAATGTATTTATAAAAAGTTTCTTCGAGATAAATTTTTGGTCATGTTCTGCGATACTAATTTGTGACTAGTGTTGGTAAACGTGCTTTTTCAACATCGTCTTGTACTTGTACTTGTCGATACGAAGGACTCGATACTTTCATGCATTATTTTTTCAATAAAACTTATTGCGAATTAGATTGACGTGCATCACTCCGAGATTATAAGTTTAAAGTGAATTGTAAAATTTCGTAACGTTGTGCGTGTATAATCACGCTGGATAAACAGGGACGAGAGAAATTAACGCCGCGCGAACCGTCGCGTTCTCCAGCCGGACAGTTAAATTCTATGGCCGTATTTTTCTATATATATATATATATATATATATATATATATATATATATGTATATATTTCGCGCGTGCAATAACCTCATGTCGCACGTATGCCTGCGCCACCCGTAGGCGCAAATAAAATCTTTTATCGCGCCGCCTCTGGCGCTGACAAAACTGCGCTGCCCTCTCGTCCGCTCTCCCGATTCCCTACCCAGAAACGACGAACGAACGAACGAACGAACGAACGCTACGAACGAGCGCGGTCGGCTCCTGCGCGTCGGGGCAACTCTTATTTGGCCCTCGTAAAAATTATTTCCTTCGGCCCTGCGCGCTCGCTCGTTCGCTCTGCGATTCGAACGCGCCCGCACGAACCCGTAAATTCCGTATCGAAGCGTACGCTGTAGGCGACAGTTCTTGCGCATAGGCGTAGGTGCGCGCCGCCCTGCATCCTTTTGGCACCGATGCGCAGTAGCGGGGGCGAGTGTTTTTTTTTGCGTCGAGCGAACTGCCTCAACGACGCGCCGGTCGCGCATCGGAGGAAAAAAGAGAAACACCGTAGGTAGGAGAAGCGGGTGGCACCGCGTTGCACCAGCGAAATTACTCGATCGATTTGCCTTGTCCGTTGCCCATCAACTTATTGCAAAGAGCCGGAGTTTTTTTCAAGTACTGGAGTACAATTTTTATTGTCTTCTCATTGTTTTTTTTTATTTAAACGAGTTTATCTCAACTTTTTGACCAAAGACTGGAAATTTTTTTTATTTGGATAGTAACACAAATAGTTAAATACAATTATTTTCTGTCTATCTAATAAAGATTCAAAATAATCGAAAATTGTTCAAAATGTTGTTATTTGTACTGAGAAACAGGAAATTAGCATTAAGGGAATCAAAGCAATGAATATAGTATATATTAATTATTTGAGAAATAATTTATATGGAAACAATAGAAATTCTTTTCAAATTTACAAATGCTTTAGAACATACGAAAAAATAGCAGACATGCG